>WOXC01003961.1:0-75130 GCA_011680675.1 Gymnobelideus leadbeateri
GAAGCTGGCTCCTGAAATTACTTGTTTTCTCACCAACGTAATCTCCATCGTCTGAGTTTTGCCTTTCCCTAGCAGCGGTTGCTATGGCAATGGTTGAAATGGACTCTGTGGAAAGTTATCTACTTAGCAACAGCGGATGGCAGTTCACATGTGTGGGTGGGTAAATCAAATTCATGTTCAGTCTCCAAAGTCTAAACTCATCCCTTTGTTCAGCAGAGTACCACTTGCTCTTGGCCCAGGCCTTGAATATGGGTGAGAATCATGGAACCTCAGACCCCAAAGGTCATTTAGTCCAACCCATGGGGTTGCAGGAAAAAGGCTGGATGTAAAGCAGAAAACCTGAGTTTAAATCCTGGCTCTGCTAGTTTGGAACAAGGGTTTGGGGGGAACTAAAGATAATCTAGCGACAGAATTTCAGGACCAGAAAAGATCTGCTGGGCCAACAAGTCCAAGTCACACCCAAACAAAAATTCCCTCTGTTTCTGCTCCCCAAAGTAGTCATGCTAGCTTCCCCTGTAGAGTTCAAGTGAGAAGTAGCCACTATTTCCACGGTAATCTATGCTACTTTAGGATAGCTCTAATAAATCAGATCAACAAGCATTTATTAAGTGCCCACTATATACCAGTCACTGTACTAACCCTTGGAACTTTTCCCTACATTGAGCCTAAATCTCTCTCTCTAATTTATATTTCTTGTTGCTGGTTCTGTACCACCTCCCCCCCAATAAATCTAATCTGTCTTCCATATAACAGCCCTTCAAATATTTGAAGGTGGCTGGCCTGCTGTTTACTTCACCCTTCTTTTCTCCAAGCTAAACATCCCCAGTTCCTTCACATGATTAAGAGGGAAAATAAGAAGCAGTGTTGCCTAGTAGAAGGAAACTGGCACTGGGATCAGGATGGCTCTGGTTTAAGCTCTCCTTGTATGAAACATTGGTTCTACCATCCTGGACAAGTCACTTAAAGTCTCAGCACTCGAGGCAGCTAAGATTCTAAATAGCAGAGAAGATGCTGCCCTATATTGGTAGAGGTGCTTTCTTAATCTGGGAAGTCCTCTCTACCAATGAAATCATGGATCCTGACCTAATCCCTAAGAAAAGCACCAGTTTCCTCACCTTTGTTGTTTCTCAACTCTTCCCATCCTCTATAATATATGTGTCTTTCCCAAAATGTGACACACACACACAAGCAATTGAACCAGATGTGGTCTCACCAGAGTAGGGGTGGGAAACCTGCTGCTGCCTCGAGGCCACATATGGCCCTCTAGGTCCTCAAGTACAGTCCTTTGATTGAATCCAAACTCCATGGAACAATACTTAGAAGTATTTCTTCTATAAAACTTGGATTCAATCTAAAGGCCACACCCAAAGACCTAGAAGGCCATGTGTGACCTCAAGGCTTCAGGTTCTCCCCTGGTACAGAGGGACTAGACTAGACCAATCTCATTCTTGACACTGTCTCTTTAAAGTCAGCCTAAGATCCATTGACGCAGCTCTTCTGAATTCAAATCTGGCCTCAGACACTTACTAGCCCTGTGACCCTGAGCAAGTCACTTCACCCAGTTTCCTCATCTGTAAAATGAATGAGAGAAGGAAGTAGTACCTCTACAAATGGAGTCATGAAAAGTTGGACATGACAGAAAATAACTGAACAACATTACAAGATCCATTAGTTTGTGGGGGGAGGGGAGGGAGGCTGACATTTTGAATTGTTGACTCATGTTGAACTGGCTCTTTATGAAATTCCCAGAGGCTTGTCAGACCGAATAGCCTCTTCTGTCTTTTCATTTGGGAAGTAGATATCTTTAACACAAATGCAGAGCTTTAGATTTATCCCTAAAGAATTCTATTGTTCTTGTCTTTTTGAGATTTTTTAGATGACTTTATGCTGCCATGAGAATATCATGTCTGATTTTCTCCCTGTTGCTCTTTACCCAAATATTCTTCTGGCTCCTGGATTTCCTCCTGTGATTATATCTTCTTAATATGCAATGCTATTCTGCACTTGATGCAATCTATGCTTTTCCTTTTGGTTAAGAGTATATTTCCATAACGATATTCCAGTTTCTCGTCCCATTCAATGATACTGATCTCATTCCAAGCAATGAATTTATTCCTTATGTTAGGATCTCTAGCTCACCTCATTTGTGATTCATGCTTTATATATTTGTATATAGACATTGAAAGACTTGGATTTTATTGCTTGCTCCTTCTTAAATTTTATCTTCTGTGAATTACTGGGCCTCCCTTTGCTCATTTTCTTTCTGTCCTTTGCCTGTTCCTCACTATAGTGTCTGGCTTGAAAGATATATACAGGTAATGGTCTCTCTCCCCTTGCCTTTTCAGTTGTTTGTTTGTTTTAATCAGTCCTTGTTACTTGCACTCCGTCCCTAGCCAAGGGCTCATTATTTTTAGGTTTTACTTCATAGTACACAAATCCAGATCTTATCCTTGACCACCATCTTCTCAACTAGTCATTCACATAGCAAATATCCAGAAATCATTTACAACAGCAACAGAGTAATTGGGAGTGATTCCAAATGATACCATCCATAGCTTCCCTAAATAGGGCAATGCCCTTATGACTCAATGCCCAAAAGTAATCTGAGGGACAGTATGGCATACTGGGCAGAGTCCTGAGATCATAGATTTAGAGCTAGAAGTTACCCTCAGAGGCCATTTTACAGATGAGGTAACTGAGGCACAAAGAACTTAAGCAGTCTGAGTCATACCACTAGTAAGTTGTTTTTTGTTTTTTGTTTGTTGTTGTTTGGAGGGGGAGGGGAGGGCAATTGGGGTTAAGTGACTTGCCCAAGGTCACATGGCTAGTTTTTGTGTTAAGTGTCTAAGGCTGGATTTGAACTTGAGTCCTCCTCATGCCAGGGCTGATGCTCTATTCACTGTGCCACCTAGCAACCCCAACACTAGTAAGTTTCTAAGGGTGGGATTTTAACCCAAGTCCTCATGACTCCAAGTCAGGAAGTCAATAGTCTGCAGGGGTGGGGAACCTGCAGCCTCAAGGCCACATGTGGCCCTCTAGGTCCTCAAGTGGGGCCTGAATCCATCAAAGTGCCACATTTGAAGACCTAGAGGACCACATGTGGCCTTGAGACACCCCTGGTCTAACCACTACATCTTGCTACCCCTGCCCACTGGAATGACTTGTATCAACCCATGCAGAAAGAAGTTAACAGAACTAGAACAACTTATATAGTAACAACATTATAAAGAAAAATAATCTTGAAACCAAGATTTTAGAGGAGTAATGATGAAACATGGTATCCAGTTCAGCAATCTAGGGTATACCTGAGAAGGTCTGGGGTTCTTCTAATGTCATCAACTTAAGCCCCCATCTTGGTGTGTCCTTCCCAATATCAAATCACCAATGCCAGTTAATATCTTGCCAGTTTCATTTAATCAGTCAGCATCTCCCTAATAGCACTAATTAGTAATTAACATTATTTATCTTTTACAAAGGGATATTTACTGACAAGACCCCAAGTATAAAACACCCCCTTTCCAAAGCGGGAGCACATCCCCACTCCCCATCACCTCAGTCCCTGGGGAGACTGAGTTCAAACTTAAAGTGACTACAGATATGTGCCCCACCAAGTTCACTTCAAAATGTGATATCACCACTGAATCCATCTCTCTTACTGTAGGACATAGAAGCTCAGCTGTAAAATCCCCACTTTCCTTCCTCACATAAGTTGGGGACCACCTCCAGCTGAAGGGCTTTGCTGATTCTTCTCGCACCCAACCAATAATCTCCCCACTCAAAAAATTACTTTTTATCTACCCTACACATATTTTTATATGTACTTATCTTGATTGCTTTCCCTGGGATGTAAGCTCCCTGAGGGCAGAGGCTGTTTCATTTTTTGCCTTTGTAGCCCCAGAGCTCAGCACATAGGGCATACTCAATAAAGGGTCATTGAGTTTACTTGAATGGAATCCTTATCTTTTGTCTCATAACCCAGAGTTTTCCCTGCACTAAGCTGACACATATTTAGAATGTGTTCACTCTCTCCTAGCCCTCCCTCACATTTGAGTAGCTGTTATTCTAGTCTTTCCCAGGCATAGTTTCCCCTCCCTCATTCCCTACCCTTTGGGCTCTTTTCTAAGTGAGTTTCTTAGGTTTTCTCCTAATCTTTCCTCCCAAGTCAGTATCTTCAGACTATTTCTCACTTTCCTTGCTTCTCTGGCCTCTGATCTGTGAAAGTCTGAAAAATTTCCAGGCTGGCGGTGAGGCAACTCTGGCGTCTGGCTCTGGGGAAAAATTGAATCCCCAGTCATCAGGTATCTCCCAGTTCACTGGCCCTCGAGGCAGGGCGAGCCTCAAACATGAAGCCTTGGAAGGCCTTCCTTCAATTTGAGTAAAACTGCCAAGCAGGAGGTATAAAGGGAAAGAAAAACTGGAGATTCCTCTGTTAGATAGCCACACTGCTCCAGGGAAAGAGTAACCTATTCCCTCACTGACCCCACTGGCCACTGGACAAACCACTAATTCCTTGGCAAACGAATTTTCTTTCAAGAACATGTTTTCTCCTGAGTCCCATAGATGTCTGCCTGTATTTGTCCCTATCAAGCAGAGGAGCCAGCTGGCCAAAGCAGGTACCATCCCCACTCTCACAGACCTTGGATATTTCCATGCTTCCTGGTCCTATTAGGGAGGGAAGGTTCTAATAAACTCATTCATAAGGAAGATTTGGGCAAATTATAGGTTTACATGATCCTAGAACCAGGGTTGGGTGAGAATTTAGAGCCCATTTAATCCAATTCTCCATTTTGCAGGTAAAGATACAAAGGCCCATGAAGGTTAAGTGATTTACCCATGTTGAATAAGTAGTGTCAGAGGGGGGATATAAAATCAACTCCAAATTCAGAGCTCTTTCTACTATATCACATTGATGCTTCTCCCTGGGACTCAGTTTCCTCCTCTATTAAATGGGAAGGGGCCTATGAAACTATCACAAGACGTTTCAGATTAGGAGAGAGACCTTCTAGGAGTCCTTCAAAAGTATGCTTCCCTGTCACAGACACAGAGGCCATGTCCTTCCCACACTCCCAAGGTCCTCTGGGGGTGTGGGAATTATTCCCTTATTGGCCATCCATCCAAAGGGAGCAAGCTCTCCCTGGCTCATTAGTGCCCCCATTTGGATTTGTCAGAGAAAACCTCTAAAATAAATCTTAGGTATAGTTCATGTTTACTGCCTTCCCGGATGTCCCCTCTTAACAAAGATTCTGGATGCACAATATAGGTAGTAGGTATGGAACAGCTTTTTTATTTCCCTCATGATAGAAACTGTACAGACTCACAGGCATGAATGAGCAAATAAAGGAAACACAAGGACACTCAAATAGCCCATTATACTCACTGTACTTCCCAGTGGAGCTGCTCAAAAGATATTTCTGGCAGAGACAAGATGGCAGAGGAGCAAAAGAAAGCAGAGTGAACTCCACCCTACCCCTACCTGCCCACCAAACAACAGCAACAGCAATAGCTCCAAACAGGAGCTATTGGACCAAATCCTGATCAGGAAATCCAAGAAAAAAAATCAGAGTGAGCCATTTGTCCAGCCCAGATCAGTATAGGGAAACAGAGAAAGACAGACAAGCCTGCAGAGACTGCGGATGGGATCTGTCCAGGAACACAAAAATGGAGCATTACAGTACCAAGAGGACCAGGGCTTCGTAAGAAGAAATTGCAGAGCCATGAAAGGCGCCAAGACCTCATAGAGAGTACAGGAACAGGTGCCAACTGGCAGCTTGTGGACCAGTTCCAGGTCACAGATCCAAGGTGGACTGAGGAAGGGACCTGTACCTAGGAATGCATTCTGGTGTAAGGACTGGTCACAGGTCCTAGGCTGTGTACTGAGAGAGGGACAAATTCAGAATCAAACATCCGCTATGCAGCTCAGACCCCAGGAGCAAAGTCTCAGTTGCAGTTTCTATCCTAGTTTGAAACCTGCTGTGAAATAACCAGGGCAGAAATCTCAGAGTAAAGAGGAACCTTCAGTTCTGTTACTCTGAACCAGTATAGCTGTCCAGCTAGCTAACTGGGATTGGGGGCAGTTAGGTGGCACAGTGGATAGAGCACCAGCCCTGACTAAAGACCTGAGTTCAAATCCACCTACAGATACTTACTTGCTGTGTGACCCTGAGCAAGTCACTTAATCCTGTTTGTCTCAGTTTCCCCATTGGTAAAATGAGCTGGAGAAGGAAATGGCAAACTTCTCCAGTATCTTTGCCAAGAAAACTCCAAATGGGATCATGGAGAGTTGAATATGACTATGACAACTGAACAGCAACAGGGGCTAAGTCGAATAACAATCTACTGTTGCTCAGACCATGGGGCCAGTGATAGGACGTTTTCCTGGGTAAGAGCATGTTGGGAACACTGAACGCTTTCTGGTTCCCAGTCTGAATTGTCCCTGGGAGACTGGAATAACACAACACTCAGTGTCAAAAGAAAGTAGCAACAGGACAAGTCTAAACCTTCCTTCCAGAAGTATACAGAGCCTGGACCTAATATCAGGTCTGAAATTAGAAGAAGGTTGGAAGAATAAGCAAACAAAAAAATAATCCTGCCCAAAAAACCTATTTTGGTGGCAGGGACATTCAAGACACAAACCCAGAAAAACAGTATCTCCAAAACATCTATAAGCACAGCCTCAAAGAATTAACACAACTTGGGCATGAATTCAGTTTCCTTGAATTCCTGGAAGAGATGAAGCAAGAGATTTAAAAGAGTTAAAAGATGTTTTTTATCAATGAAATGAGTATGCTTGAGGGGAAAAAATGGAAAAGAAATGAGAGCTACAGAAGAAAGAATTGGAAAGGGAATGAGCAGTTTAGCAGAAGAAGTACAATTTTACCCAAATAACACACTCACTGAAAATTAGAACTGACTAAATAGAAGTCAATGACTCCATGAGACAAAAAGAAATATTCAAAGTTAAAAGACTAAAAAAAAATAGAAGAAAATGTAAAGTGTCCCATAGCAAAAACAACTGACTCAGGAAAACAGATTTGAGGAGAGATAATTTAAGAATCATTAAATGTTCTGAAGGTCGTGACCCCTTCGTCCCCCTCTCCCCCAACTGGTGCCCCCATTCCCCTGCAAGAGAGCCTGAACATTTAAACCTCATATTTCAAGAAATCTTAAAACTGTTCAGATCTTTTAGAACCAGAGGGCATTATTACTTAACAAATGAGGAAGTCATTGCCTTGGGCTCAGGAAAGGCAAAAGAGGGCAGCCAGGTCTTCTAGGTTAGTGATACCATATCCAAGATCACCTTGCCTCTATTTCCAGTCATCATTGCTACTGGTGGGAAAGGGACTAGAGAGAAGGGCTACAACGATTTGCTTCAATTCCTGCTCTATTCCAGTTTAGGAGATTCAGTGAAGAAAGGCACTGAAAAAGTCCCTAAAACAGTCATAACCCATCATTAAAGTGGGAAGAGGTCTTCCTCTGAGACAGAAGGGTGCAAATTGAGGAACTACATAAACAAAATTATTTTTCTTAAAAACCTGCCTTTTTATACAACTAAAATCAGATTTAAATAATTAGGGAAATATCAATTGTTCATGTTTAGGCAGGGCCAACATAATAAAAATGACAATTTTACCTAAACTAATTTTTATATCCAACATCATCTCAATTAAATTACAAAAAAAGTATTTTATTGAATTGGAAAAAATAAAAACAAAATTCATTTGAAGAAACAAAAAGTCAAGAATATCAAAGGAACTAATGGGAGAAAAATGTAAAAGAAGGAGGTTTAGTAGTGCCAGATCTTAAATTATATGATAAGGCGGTAATTATCAAAACTGTCTGGTACTGGCTAAGAACTAGAGAATGCCCATACTTACTTCAAAAGTCTCTTTTCATGAGTATGTCTCTGCCTTCCACCAGCACAAGTTGTAGCATATTCTCTCCCTCCCCCTTCATCAATAGTCTTAATGAGTTGAAATGATTTGTTGAGTTAAATCAGTGCTTGTCAAGAGCCTATTGTGGGCAAAACCCCATTGCCATGGGATTGAGATTGATAGAAAAATGAAAAATAAGACAAGATAATCTCTGCCTTCAAGGAGCTAAGAAGCTAATAGGGGTACAGGGCATATATAAAAAGTGTGGTACCAAGAAGAATGTCTTAATTAATCAATAAGCATTTATTAAATGATTACTATGTGCCAGGTACACTAAGTGCTAGGAAGACAATTATCCCTTCCACACCATGACTTTCCCCATCATGATTTTGATATATTGGGGGTCAATGTATGAAATTAAATGGGAATTTGGGGGAATTTTGTGGAAATCATAAATGATATGTAAAGGCCAGTAGACAACACAGAAAAAGTTTAGAAACTCAGAAATGAATAAAATATATGTATAGTATTGTATCATATTAACATATTTTATCTTTTAATACCATAATAATTCAGACTTCTTTTCTGGTATGAAGGGAGGGCCAAAAATTTTTTATGCTGATTTTCCAAATCATGGTGTCTCCTCACCCCTAACTTTGAGATGTGGAAGGGATAACTGCACAAAGACAAAAGTGAAACCATCCCTGACCTCAAGGTGCTTACATTCTAACAGGGAGATACTGTGTGCATGTAATAGGAGTTTGAGAACCAACTGATGTCCTGTGATTTGTGCTTCAGAGGGATAAGTATTTCCCTCCTGGTCTCCCCACCAGTGTTACACACATTTATAGGAACATAAAAAACATATACAAAGAAGTAATTTATCATATAGACCAGCAGTCCCCACCTAGAGGTTCTTGAACCCACTAGGGGTTTCCAGTGATGGTGCACTGGTGCCTAAAGCAGTAAATGATTGCAGAATATTATGAAAAGTGTATTAAATCACCCTTGGGAGTTCACAACCTTTATTGTTGTTTTTGTTGTCATAGAAAGGGTTTTGTGGGACAAAATACAATGGGAATTATTGAATAGGCAACAGGGAGATCCTGAAGACTTTTTAGTAGATGAATAAAGTGGTCAGACCTGAGTTTTAGGAAGGTTATTTTTAAGTAATTGTGTACTGTTGTTCATCCTTTGTTCTCAAAGATCTAGGCTATCTTTTGCCTCAATTCTTACTTAACCTTTAATTACTGAATGGGCGTTGCCTCAGATAAACAGAGACCTGGGAAAGACCTTAAAAAAGGCCAAGGTGGAGACTTGGCCCACAATGGCCCACTGCATCCGGGGCCATTGCCAGTCATCTTGAAGAAGTGCATGAAGGGAAGATTGGAGGGGAAAAGGTCTAGCAATACTACCTATGCCTGTTTGTAAACAAAGAGAAAGGTCCAGTGGAAACACTGAATGTGAGAGGGAGAGAATAATTAATGGGTCAAGTTCCCAGAAGAGATGGCATCAAGGGCACAAGTGAAGAAGTTAGCTTTGGCAAGGAAAAAGGGCCACCTCTTCCTCTGAGACACAAGGATGCAATTTATGAAGCATATTATGGAGTATTTTATGATGCAATTTATGCTTACCTTAGATATGACCATTCATAAAACCAGTGATAGCGCCTTTCAGTTCATAGACAACGAGAATCTTTAACTGGGCGCAGTCCATAGACCCTTTCTGTGGGTAGATTTCAAGGAGGCCCATGAATTTGGAAAGGAAAAAATAATACATCGTAATTTCAATATAATTGGTTTCCTTTGTAATCCTAAATCATTTATTTCATATATTTTAATACTTTAGGTTTATGACACACAAAAAGGTAAAGAACATCTGTTCTACAGACTTGGTTCTGACTCTTTCTAGAACTTAGTTCTGTGTCATTTGGATCTGAGTCTTAATTTCCTGTCAATGGGAATACTAAGCCCTGTTCCAACTACTACATAGAATAGTTGTAGGAAAAAAAAATATTTTCCCTTATAAACTATAGACATGCAAATTCAATTTAATTCATCAATCATTTATTAAGGACCCACAAAGTACAAGATACTGCTTACATAAGAGACATACAAAGACAAAATCCCAACAATCTCTGTCTTTAAGGAATTTATATCCTACTATGAAGTATTATATATATGCACATATGTACATAGAATATATATGTATACACACATATATACATACAGATAAGTATAATGCAAGAATTATTGATTCCTAGGGGAAATCCTGTGTACTCATCAGGATAAGACAATGCTTTCCATTAGGGGTTTGCAGAGTCATTCAGAAATAATATAAAATTATTACCTATATGTGTGTGTGTGTGTATACACACATACACATACATACACATGTATATATACACACACATGTACAGACACATACATATATACCATACTCTTTTTCCATTTCATACCATAGCATATCCCATACTATGTTATATACTGGGCAACTAGGTGACACAGTGAATAGAGTGCTGGGCCTGGAGTCAGGAAGACCTGAATTCAAATCTAACTAGCTGTGTGATCCTGGGCAAGTCACTTACCCCTGTTTGCCTCATTTTCTTCATCTGTAAAATGAGCTGGAGAAGGAAACAGCAAATAACCCCAGTATTTTTGCCCAGAAAATCCCCAAAAAGGGTTGCAAAGAGTTAGATATTACTGATAATGACTGAATACTATATATTATCCACTAAATACTATATACTATATGGTATAAGTTATATAATATACTATATACTGTAACATACAATAGACTTAAGTATATACTTTTATACTGCACTATATGCTACTATATATATTATATATACTATATATAATATAGCATACTATATATTAGAATATAATATGCATTATATATACTACATTATATAATGTACTGTATTGTAAGAACATTATATAAGATAACATGATATATATATATGTGAGACAGTATATGATACATGATATATTATATGTTATATGATATAACAGAACACAACAGTAACTCTCCAGTCTTTAGCCTCCAGGATAACCTAGAATATGAATCAATCCATACTCCTCCCAAACCCCGTGAAAGGTAACATAACCCTATATTCTAATCCCAAACACCCTATCTCCCTCTTCCCCCTCCCTTCAAGGATATAAGACTAGGGATATTGGTTGGAGCTGCCATACCTCAGAGCCAGGGACCAAACAATAATAACCCAGCAGAACCAACACATTAGTACGGGACAGAACAGAAGCAGGAAGCAGGTGAGACAAGGCAGGGAGAACAGGATGGTAAATAAGAGGAAGCGAATCAGACTTAGCAGCAGAGAAGGCAGAGGGGATGTGGGGGGAGACCCTCCCTTCAGGCCACAGAAGATGACCCATACGTGGTGAAAGACAGGAGCATTTTTAATACATATTGGTTAGTATAAGATGACTTTCTGTGTGGAAAAGGCCTTCAGTGACACAGACCAGAAACTCATCTGTAGCTGAGTCTTAGAGCTTCAATGCCAGGGACTCTGAGAGATGAAGTAACTTGCCCACAGTCACACAACTAGCTTATGTGAGAGGCAGGACTGGAACCCAGGCTTCCTGACTCAAAGGTCCACCACTTATCTACGACTGCCTCTCTTTTATAAATCTAGAGTTGGAAGAAACATGAGAACTTATTTGCTCCAACTCCCTCATTTTATAGGCAAGGAAGCAGGGACCCCAAGAAGTTAAAGGGATTTGTTCAAAGACACATAAGTAGAAAGAATCAGGATTAGAACCCAAATCTGGTGAACTGCCGTCCTGATTGCCTCCCATATTGAGACCCGAAGTACCAAATTACTGGATCTGGGTGGAAGTTGCCAGTCAAGGATGTCTAATATACAGCATTCTACAACTTGGATTAGAAAGATATTTCATTTGGTGAGCTACCAAAACCATATTGTGGCCAAGAAATATACACAGGTAGGGGCGGCGCAGTGAATAGAGCGCCGGCCCTGGAGTCAGAAGGACCTGAGTTCGGAGCCGGCCTCAGACACTTAATCCGCACAAACAAAAACCTGGCCGTGTGACCTTGGGCAAGTTACTTAACCCCAATTGCCCTAAAGGGGCGGCTAGGTGGCGCAGTGAGTAAGAGCGCCGGCCTCGGAGTTGGGATGACCCGAGATCAGATCCGGCCTCAGAAAATGAGCACCCACGCATAAATCAAATGACTAGCCGTGTAACCTTGAGCAAGTTACTTAACCCCAACTGCTTTAAAAAAAAAAAAAAAAGAAATATACACAAGTGTTCATCCATCCACCTACCCATCCATTTATCCGTTTACCCACCCATCCATCCATCCTCCATCTACCTGCCTATCCATCCATCCATTTACCCATCCACCCATCTAGCTATCCATCTACCCACCCCTCCACTCATCCATTGATAATAAATTTGCTGAGTGCTGAATATATGCCCAGTCATGAGCTAGACACAGTGGGAGACAGACAAGTACGAAAGTGTCCCTCACCTCAGATAGAGGTCATAAGTTATAGTGGAAAGCAGGTTGACCTCGGCATCAGGAGACCTGGATTCATTTCCCACCTCTGACATCTGCTGGTAATGAAACAAGCCATATTCCTTCTTTGTGCCTCAGTTTCCTCATTTATAAAATACTTTCTCTACTTGTTGTCATGTTTTCTGGGAGAAGAGGTGCTTTTTTAGAGTTCCATAGAAATGTGAGTTATTAACATTATCATAAAATATTAAATTTGAAGACCTATCAGGATAATGAATTCCAGGCGAAGATGCCCAGCAGGCTGTTGGAATGAGAATTCCCACTAGCTGATCTGCTTCATTTTGATTCTAAGGACACTATGCTCCTCCCTGTCCCCCAGTAAGATCATCACCTGACATCTCATCAGCTTGCAGACTGCTTTAGCTTTGCTACATCCTCAGTATCCTCAACTGTTGTTGTTCAGTCATCCAATTCTTTGTGACCCCTTTTGGGGGCATTTTCTTGGCAAAGATACTGGAGTGGTTTGCCATTTCCTCTTCTAGCTTATTTTACATATGAGGAAACCAAGGCAAACAAAGTTAAGTGACTTGTCCAGGGTCACACAGCTAATAAATGCCTGAGGCCAAATTTGAACTCAGATCTTCCCGACTCCAGGCCTAGTGCTCTATTTATGGCATTACCTAACTGCCTTTACCATCATTTGCCTCTTGCTTATAATTAAAGGGCTAGAAGATGAAGCAAAAAATTCCTCCCGAAGCCTCCTTTTATAGCCATCTGAAAAGTTCCAGCCCTCTCTTCATTTCCTCCTAGCTGCTCTGCTTAGTTTCTCCTCCATGAATATCATGCCCTCCATACAGGGTACCCTTCAGTGCCCTCCTTCCTCTTCAGTTTTCTTTTGTGTATTATCTTCCCTCTTTGGAGTATAAGCTTCTTGAGAATAAGGATGGTCTTCCTTTTTCTTATTTGTATCTCCAGACCTTATTGCAGTGCCTGGAACATAGTAGGCATTTATATTATGTGTGTATATACACATATACATATATATGTATGTATGTATATAATTTATTTTTAATAACTATTTATATTTATTAACTATCAGAGTCCTGAAATAAGTCAGAATTAGAGAAAACACTTTAGGGGGTAGCTGCATAGACATGTAATACTTGAAGACATGATAGACGGGGGTGAAGTTGCCAAGGGAGATCTTCCAACTCTTCGTAGTGGTTGGTATAGTGTACTGGACCTGGATTCAGGAAGATTTGTATTTAAGGGGTGGCTAGGTGGTGCAGTCAATAGAGCACCGGTCCTGGAGTCAGGAGGACCTGAGCTCAAATCCAGCCTTAGACACTTGACACAATTACTAGCTGTGTGACTTTGGGCAAGTCACTTAACCCCAACTGCCCTCCAAAAAAACAGGAATATTTGGATTTAAGTTCCAATTCTAACACTTGATGTTAGAACAGGACAATTTACTTCTCTGAAACTAAGTTTCCTCATCTCTAAAATAAGAAAATTGGGTTACATGGCCTCTAAGATCCCTTTGAATGCTAAATCTATGATCCTATGACCTACATGGCCATGAGGGAATAGAGAAGAGAGGCAGATTTAGAAAATTCTCCCTCTCCTCTGCCCTCCCTACGCCCAAACCAGAAGGAAGAGGAAAAATGTCCTTGTGTCTTCTAGGCCTTTTGCCTAATTTTTATTAGACCTGCTGCCTCATTTCTTCTTGGCTTACCTTTATTTATTATATTTTTCCCCTGGCTCTGGACACGTGGACCATGTGCACATTTTATGATTAGGTAAGTGGCTTTGCTCCATCCACCAACCCTCAAAAACAATTCAAGGCTTTGTTTTCTTCCTGATCACAGTGACTGAAAAAAAAAAAAAAGGACTATGTTTTTGAAAGTGGAAAAATAAAATTCCTGATGTTCCAAAGTAAACTGTGCTGGGTACATGGGAAACAGATCAAATAAACCCAGCCAAGCTGGAAAGGCTAAGATTTTACTTGTAGCGGGCACAGAGTATAACTTCTGAAACACTTGGTGACCTGACACCACAGCCTTCATGTCTCAAGGAGAGCCAACCATGGCTTTTAATACATTTTTTTTTCAGAGTTACGGCTTCAGCACCTCAGGATATCCACAGGGCTCTGCTTGTATAATAGCGACCCCTCCAGAGGAACAATTTGAGGCAGACTTTGTATCATTTTTGTAATTTGCTTTAAAAGAAAAACCACCTAAATACGCCTATTTTAAAGGCAGGATGGGGGTGAAGATCCCAGAATTCTGTACAAAGGCATGCAATATGAAGTCAGTTCATAAGTGTGCCTGTGTGTTCCTGCATGTGTGTGTGTGTGTGTGTGTGTGTGTGTGTGTGTGTGTGTGTGTGTGAGAGAGAGAGAGAGAGAGAGAGAGAGAGAGAGAGAGAGAGAGAGAGAAAGAGAGAGAGGGAGAGAGAGGGAGAGATTGGGACACTTTGGAGTTAAAGAGTAGCAGCCCTACTATTATGGGTAAGGTTGTAAGGGATCTCAGAATACACAATGTTAACACACAGAGCTGGAAGGAATCTTAAGATGTAGAATGTTGGATGGGAATTTAGAATGTTAGAACTGGAGGAGACCTTAGAATATGAATTTCGAACATTTGAACTGAAAAGGAGTTTGAAAGATTGCTAAGTCCTAACCCTCTTATTTCTCAGGCTAGAAAATTCAGACCTAGGTGACTGAGTGCCTTGTTCAAGATTTCTCAGTTAGAAAGTCTTAGTGCAGGGGTTAGAGCTCAGAGCTTCTGAATTGCATTGCAGCTGCCTCTCAAGGAGCTAGATGCAGGTGGCATGGTTTTTTGGCTTGGCGTTTTTTGTTTGTTTGGTTGGATTTTTTATCCTCTCAACATCTTTAGACAACAGAGGGGAGACAGTTCTCTTCCATTTTCATTCAGTATGTAAGATCACTGAAGCATAGACAGGTTAGAGTGATTTCTGCAATGTCACACAATAAGTGGTCAATGGTAAAACCCAGATTTCCCACCTGACTGGTCCTTCTCAGCCTCTTTTGCTGTCTCATCATCCACATCACAGTGCTTGGCTATCAGTAGGTACTTATTAAATGCTTGTTGGTTGATTAATAACCAGGTGCTCTCTCCTGGGTTTTTCTCCTACCTACTTAATGGGTCCTTCTTGTTTCTTTTTTGGTTCATCATCCACGTTATATCCCCTAACTGTGGGGGTTCCTGTCATGGCCCCTCTTGTGGACTGCTTGATTGCTCTTTAAAAATGTTCCTGCTCACTGGAAAATAAGATGTACAGACACTGGGGTATAGAAATCCATAAGAGAGATAAGAGATAAGAGAGAGCAGATTGGGGGAAGGGGTATTCACTAGGCTCGCTATATTGGGGTGGGGGTAGGGGAAAGACGGGGAGAAAATTTGTAACTCAAAATCCTGTGGAAATGAGTGTTGAAAATGAAAAATAATTTTTTAATTATTTTTTTTTAAAAAAAGGAAAAAAAATGTTCCTGTTCTCCTTGTGTCTTTGGGGGTGGGGGGGGGAGAGGGCAGGGAATGAGAAAATTAGCTACGCAACCTTGAGGAAGTCACTCTTCCCCTCTTGGTGTCAGTTCTCTACTTTTAAAATAAGCAGATGGAGCTAAATGTTATTTCAGCTCTAACATTCTTTGCTCCTGTCATTCTATCCAGGTCATAACTCTTTTAGGATTGGGAGAAACTTTAGATAAAAGCCCCACCTGCCCTCTCTACCTATGACCTTCTCCCTGTTGATTAGGTTAGGGAGAAGAATTAAGACTTCTTGTTTCATTAATATAGTGAATTTTAAAAAAATTGATAGTGCTTTGTTTTTTACAATTATATGTAAAGATAGTTTTCAACATTCATTTTTGTAAGATTTTGAGTTCGAACTTTTTCTTCTTCCCTCATTTCCCTCCCCCTCCCCAAGATGGCAAGCAATCTGATATAGGTTATACATATACAATTATGTTAAAACATATTTCCACATTAGTCATGTTGTGAAAGAAGAATCAGAATAAAAGGGGAAAAGCACAAGAAAGAAAAAACAAAAAAAGTGAAAATATGTTGCTTTGCTCTACATTCAGATTCCATAGTTCTTTATCTGGATGTGAATAGCATTTTCCATCGTGAGTCTTTTGGAATTGTCTTGGATCATTGTATTGCTGAGAAGAGCTAAATTTATCATAGTTGACCATAGCACAATGTTGCTATTACTGTCTATATACAAAGTTCTCCTGGTTCTGCTCAATTTACTCAGCATCAGTTCATATAAGTCTTTCCAGGTTTTTCCAAAATCATTATAGCACAATAGTATTCCATTACATTCGTATGCCACAACTTGTTCAACCATTCGCTAACTGGTGGGCATTCCCTTGATTTCCAGTTCTTTGCCACCACAGAAAGAGCTGCTATAAATATTTTGGTAATGTAGGTCCTTTTCCCTTTTCTATGATCTCTTTGGGATACATAGTAGAGGTATTGCTGGATCAAAGGGTATGCATAGTTTGATTGCCCTTTGAGCAAAGTTACAATCGCTCTCCAGAATGGTTGAATCAGTTCACAACCACCAACAATGCATTAGTGACCCAATTTTCCCGCATCTTCTCCATCATTTATCATTTTCCTTTTCTGTCATATTAGCCAATCTTATAGGTGCGATGTGGCACCTCAGAGTGGTTTTAATTTGAATTTCTCTAATTAATAGTGATTTAGAGCATTTTTTCATGACTATAGATAGCTTTTAATTTCTTTGTCTGAAAACTGCATAAATTGAGTATTTATCAATTAAGGAATGACTTGCATTCTTATATATTTGACTCAGTTCTCTATATATGTGAGAAATGAGGCCTTTATCAGAAATATTGACTGTAAAAATTGTTTCCCAGTTTTCTGCTTTCCTTCTGATCTTGGTTGTATTGGTTTTGTTTGTGCAAATTTTTTTAAATTTCATGTAATCAATACAGTGAACTTTTAGATGAGAGAACTCCTTTTACCAATGCAAGTTAGCATTTTTTTCTGCAATTTATTAGCCTTAACAAGTTGCCTAGAGGACTAAGATGTTTGGTGATTTACCCAAGGACACAAGTGTCCTTACAAGGACAGTAAGTGTCATAGGCAGAATTTGAAACTAGGTTTTCTTGGCTCTGAGCCAGGTCCCCCCCCCCACACACACACCATTTAATAAAGATGTCTAATTCCCCACATTTACACCATTAGAAGGCAAACTTTCTGGGAGTCAGGGACCTCACAAGTACATGAATTTTGACCTCATGAGAGTCTGTGCCTTAATCACCCACTGATGCTAAAAAAGGCAATAAGAATATGATGTTTCCTCTATCTAGGTGGGGTACATGTATAGTTCACATGCCCCAGAGTTTCTCCAGAATGTGACATCTTGGAAAGAACTCTGAATTTGTAATTAGAAGACTTGGGTTCAAATTCTGGTTCTGACTTGTGACTTTAAGACAAGTGATTGCCTTTCCCTGAGTCTAGGAGGGTAGAACTAGATGATGACTGAGACAATAATAGCTAGTATTTACATGGCACTTTAAGCTGCTCAAAGAGCTTTACAAATATTATCTCATTTGATCCTCACAACTCTAGGAGGTAAATGCTATTATAATCCCCATTTTACAATTGAGAAAACTGAGACAAATAACAGTTAAGTGACTTATTCAGGGTCACACAGCTATTGTCTAAGACTGAATTTGAACTCAGGTCTTCCTGACTCCAGGCCCAGCACTATATCCACTGCAACACCTAGCTGCCTCTCAAATTCTGGTGACAGAGGGACCTTTTTCATCTATGGCATTCTGGAGAGAGAACTGATTGGGCCACTTGCACAATCAAGGAAACATGTCTGAGAACTGAAGAATAGAGATCTTGGGTTTAGCATCCCAGGGATTGACTAGTTTAAATGGGATTTTCCCAACAGGTGGTATAACTTCAAGTGTAGGGGATTTCTCAGGGAGGTGGCTGCTAGATACCAACCTACACAACTGGGAACCTCTATGTGTCCTAGAAATGGAGCCATGGGTAGGAAGAAAAAAGTGTAAGACCCAGAAGATCAAGAAAAGGTTGTAGAGGATTTTCCTGGGCAAGAGTCCAGGAGACTTCCTCAGAGGCTTAGTTTTTCAATAAGAAACCCCTTCTTCCAGGTCATGAGTCACTCTGGGACTTTAGAATGCTTTTCTCACAGGAGGCATAGTTACACATAGCCCAGATGCCTCAATCCTAAATTTGGGCATATCCAAGAAAGAGGCTAGGCTGAGGATACTAGCAATTGGCCTCAAGGTGGGGAGGGGGAGAGGCATTTATGACAAGAATGGGGTTCCATTTCATAGGACTTATAGTGAGATAGAATGTGGCAGGAAAAGGTCCCTTAGAATGACCAAACCATAAAATAGTAGTAATAGAAGAATGTCAAAGTTAAATGGGACCTTTGTTTGAACAGAAGATGTTAAAGCTTAGAATGTAGACTTTGAACAGAATGCTAGACTAGGAGGGACTTTCCATAATAGAGAATCTAAGTAGTAATATGGTGGAGCTGGCTGAGTCCAAGTAGGAGAGCCGATTATTAAATTTTCAGTTTGACACTATATACCTGGGAGATTGAAAAACTGCAAATCAGGATTTGATTTATTGTTTTGTTGATTGTCTTAGACTTAGAGAAGTGATGGAGAAAGTGTTAATAACAAGGCTAACAAAATTTTCTTCTCTGGGGTTGTTGTTCAGTCACTTAGCTATGTCTGGCTCTTCGTGACCCCATTTGGGATTTTCTTGGCAAAGATGCTGCAGTGGTTTGCCATTTCCTTCTCTAGCTCATTTGACAGATGAGGAAACTGAGGCAAACAGGGTTGAGTGACTTGCCTAGAGTCACACAGCTAGGAAATGTCTGAGGCCTGATTTGAACTCAGAAAGATGAATCTTCCAGTGCTCTTTCTACTGAGTCACCTACATATTTGCTGACTGCTAATGGAAACCAAGCCAGTGGGGGTTCATGAACCATAGTGTTAGGAGTACAAACCTACAGAATAACCCTAGAACCTCAGCACAGTCACCCCTCTAGGAATCTGCAATCTCCAATCTTCAAACTTTTGAGTTGGAGAAATGGCCAGAGATAATGGAATTCTGTCTCTTTTACTATCCCAAATCCACTGGGTACCAAGGTACCAAGTCAAGGAAGTAATGCTATTGGGCATTGTGGCACAGTATAGACAGTGAAAAACAGGATGAAAGATACTGACAGGGGCAGCTAGGTGATGCAGTGAATAGAGTACCACCCCTGGAGTCAGGAGGACCTGAGTTCAAATTCAGCCTCAGACACTTAACACTTAATAGCTGTGTGACTTTGGACAAGTCATCTAACCCCAGTTGCCCTGCTTTCCCCCCTCCAAAAAAAAGACCAAAAGAAAGAAAGAAAGATACTCACAGACCAACCCTAAACCTTAGTTATCTGGATATATGGCTTTTCATATCCCTCCCTCAAACTCTGGGTCTTCCTCACTTTTTATACCTTCAAAGTCAGTTTTCTGATTGAGATGGGTGGCTCTACCATCTGATGGCAAAAGCTATTCTGACTCTTGTATGTACACAATGACAACATAACAAACTCCCCTTTGTACACCAGTATTAAAAAGAGTCTGGCTCCCCAAACCACCTACCAGCTTCAGGTAGCATTTTAAAGTTGAAATTTTAAGATAAAGAAGCCTATCAACTCACCTGCCTGGATGTATAAATGTTAATGGAGGCGGCAGAGACTATGGGAAGGGGTATTGATTATCTCTCTTCTCCTTAAATGATGGCTCTGGGTTTGGGGATTTGGATGGTAGCCCAAGAGGCACTCATGTTTCTGGGCCTGCAAATGTTTGGGGAATTCAACTCAATCTAGGGATTATTAGCAATTATTAGCAATTATTAACAATCAGTAGTCAGATCTATGCATTATGCCTTGGAGGTAGTAAGTTCGCTGTTACTGGAGGTATCCAAATAGAGGTTAGATGATCATTTCTCAAGTATAGTTTAGTGTAGTGGTGTCAACCTCAGATAGAAACAGGGACCTCTAAACCAGCCAAACATAAGGATTCTTGTTGGCTGCATATTGACTTAATTTTAAAGTGTACTACTATCCATGTTTTAATATATTTTCATTTATTTTGTAAAATATTTACCAATTATATTTTAATTTTAATATGTAATATATCTATGTTTTATTGTATTTTCATTTATTTTGTAAAATATTTGCCAATTACTTTTTTTTTTGCTTTTTTTTTTGAGGGGGAAAGGTAGGGCAATTGGGGTTAAGTGATTTGCCCAAGGTCACAAAGCTAGTTAAGTGTTAAGTGTCTGACGCTGCATTTGAACTCAGGTCCTCCTGACTCTAGGACCAGCTCTCTATTCACTGCACCACCTAGCTGACCCCCAACTACATTTTAATAGAATTTGGGTAGCACTGAAAGTGTTATAGGCCACAATCCACCGTAGGGATAATAGTGCCATATTAATCCAATCTAATTCAGTCCAATTCATTCAATGGGCTTTTGTAAAGTACTTATTATTTGAAAGATACTATGATAGGTATCAAAGATACAAAAACCAAATGAAAGACAGAACTTTCCCATTTCCCATTCTACTGCTCACAAATGACTACCAAAAAGATATTTAACTTCCTCTGACATTAAAAACCTTCCACAATCTGATACCACCCTGCCTTTCTAGCCTTAACACCATCAAATTCTTGTCCAAGATTCTTAACTTTTTTGTTTTATGGACCCCCTTTGGCAGTACAGGGAAACCTGTAAACCCCTTTTCAGAATAACAGTTTTAAATGCATAAGATAAAATATATGGAATTACAAAAGAAACCAATTATATGGAAAAAACAGTTATCAAAAACATTTTCTAAAGTTCATAGATGGGATCCTTGGTTAAAAACACTTCTCTTGTATTCCAGCCAAACCAGACTTTCCACAGTCCCTCATAGACATCTCATTCTTTCCCTTAGCTGAGGTTTCACTCACTTCCAGGGACTATTGCCTATCCCTGGAATACTATACTCCTTCATCTCTACCTGTGGAAATCCTATCCATTATTCAAAGCCCCATTCATATTTCATCTCCTCCATTTGGATTTCCTTCTCCCTCCCATCTCTGAAAGATCTTTGCCTCAGACTCAGTCACACAAGTGAATCAGGAAGACCTGAGTTCAAATCTTGCCTCAGACACTAGCCATGTGACCATGGGCAAGTCACTTAACCTCTATTTGCCTCTGGTTTCCTCATCTGCAAAATGGGGATAATTTTAGCACTTACATGCCAGGGCCATTGTGAGGATCAAATTACATATTTAAAACGCTATATAAGTGCTAGTTATTATTATTATTATTTAAAGAAAAGAGGATTCAAAGCCACTGCCTCAGCTCTAAGGTGCTTATCGACTCTGAGAATTTTTTATTGTTATTGGGTCTAAATGATAAGTAAGGCTGGATTCCTGCATTGGGTGTGGTTCATTTAGCATGACTACATGATAGAACTATTGTGTTTTAGGACACACACACACACACACACATTTACATGTATGTACTCAGTCCCAGGGACATGCAGACTGATAACTTTTGGCTCAGGATTTCTTGAGGTTTTTCCTAAAGGCAGTTGCATTTGTGCCCTTCCTTAAGACAGCCCAATATATTTTTAAAGCAAATGCAATGGTGACGGAAATAAGCATTCACTCTGACCCCTTGCTCTGACTTGGTTGAGACTGGGGGGTCTATGATTTCATGAATATTAAGGAGCACCCAGACAAAGGGAACTACTAATGGGAAAGCACCTTCTCTGTAATTTAAATCTCATTTAAATCTCGGTTACTTAGGGCACTACTAGGCTAAGTTTACTTGCCCTGTGGTTAAAGAGAAAGTCAGTCAACAAACATTTATTAAGCACTTATTATAGGCCAGGCACTGCTGGGCTAAGCTCTGGAGATACAGAGAAAAACAAAATCAACAAAAATCCCTGCCCTCAAGGAGTATATGTTCTAATGGGGGACATAACACGTAAGTAATTAGCTATAAATAAGATCGATAAACATAAAGTGGTCAGTCAATAAGCATTTATTACATGCTAAGTGTTGGAGATACAAAGTGAAAAGCAAATTCTTTGGATCATGGAGATCACAGTCTAAGGTGGCAGACAATATGGAAGCAATTATGTACAAACAAGATATAGGCAAGGTAAACTGGAGATCATTAGAGACGGAAGGCACTAGTATTAGAATGAATAAGGAAAGGCTTCTTGTCAAAGGTGGGATTTTAGCTGGGACTTGATGGAAGTGAGGGGGTAGAAAGGAAGGAGAAGAGCAACCTAGTCATGGGAGAACGGCCAGTGAAAAACCTAGAATTCTGGAGATCACGTGTGTTATGTGAGTAGATGGAAGGTAACCTGAAGGTAGAAGGCGTTAGCAGTTAGGAAACCAGGAAAGGCCTTCTGCAGGAAGTCCCCTCTGAGCTGACTCAGAGAAAACCAGGGAAACCAAAAGACTCCAGTGAAGGGGCATCAAGAGAAGAGAATGATGAGTAATGCTCAAGCAATCCAGTGGATGGGAAAGCCTGAAAGTGTAAAAAGATTGGGAAGGGGCCAGGTATTGTGTAGGTTCTTGGAGCTCATTGAGAAGGCGGCACAATACGATCAGACCTTTGCTTTAGAAAAAAATGACCTTAGAGGGGCAGCTAGGTGGCGCAGTGAATAGAGCACCAACCCTGGAGGCAGAAGGACCTCAGTTCAAATCCAGCCTCAGACACTTCACACATTTACCAGCTGTGTGACCTTGGACAAGTCACTTAACTCCAATTGCCTGGTCTTCTCCAAAAAAGATAAAACAGAAAAGAAAAATGGCCTTAGCGGTTGGATCAAAGATAGTAGGACTCAAACCTCCGGACTCCAAGGCCAGTTCTCTATCACTTACATGATGTTGCCTCTAGACTAAATTAATATGGCGGCTGAAAGTGCTTAAAATGAAAACAAATGGCCCCACGGCCTTACAAAGGGAAGTAGGTTATGAAGGAGGTAACTCTCCACATTACAGAAGTGTTATTCGTAGCAGTTTTTTCCAAGTGTCTCAATGGTTTGTTTACAATGTATTAATTGATGAGAGAGGTTGATAGAGGCAGGAGTTGGAGGGAGGGGAAAGGGAACTTAGGGGTGGTGATAGGGTAGGGTTGCGCAAAAAATGCTGAAAAGCTCAAAGCTAGCACTAGGAAAACACTACCAACTGAAGAACGATACTAAATAAAGTTAAAGAACATCCAAAGCGATCGCATCAGTCAATAGAGAAACTTGATTCAACTTGGAAAAATTCAGTTTATGCATCTTCAAAGGAGCATGGAAACTGGCCAAGTGAGAAGTTTGACACTGAAATTTTCTTTTTGAGCTCAGCAGCCTGGTGAGAGGGTCCAGAGTGACAGCTCTAGTGGCCAAGCTGGCCCTTTATGGGGAACACTTTCCTCCTTCATCATGCTATTGCCATATGCAGAAAGACCAGATCGTTCCAATGCTTTCCCTGCCACCCCCTCCAAGTCTTGATGAAACTCTTGGTGAGGAGAGGTCTTCTCTATCCATTCAGAATCCTAGACTTTTGAGATTGGAAGGGACTCTAGAACACAGAATGTTCAATCATAGGCCATACAATGTTAGAGCTGGAGGGAAACACAGAAATCATTCTGGTCCAACATTCTCATTTTGTGGACTTAGAAACTGAGCCTGTGGGAGATAGTAACTTGTCCAAAAACACATGACTAGTTGTCATCAGTTAGTCTGGACAGGAATCAGGTCACTAAAATTAGACAGTCACCAGAATTGATCCAAGTCAGGCCACATTCCTAGGCCGTGACTCATTTTCTGTCCTTTTGGGGGACATGGTCCCCTTGACTAAGTACTTTTTTTCTACCCCCAATCCTTCCATTGAAAAAAATACATCACATTTTACTATCATAAAATGCCTCGCCAAAGATATGTAGGATCATAGATTTAGACTTAGAAGGCACCTCAGAGATCGTCTGGTCCTAAACCCTTCTTTTATATAAATTATCTCATTTAGTCCTTATAATTAAAGTCTTTCAAAATCCTTCACTCTGGGGTGGCTAAATGGAGCAGTAAAATAGAGCACCAACCCTAGAGTCAGGAGGACCTGAGTTCAAATCCGGTCTCAGACACTTAACACTTACTAGCTGTATGACCTTGGGCAAGTCACTTAACCCCAATTGCACTGCCTTCCCCTCTCCTAAAAAGCAAAAAAACAAACAAACAAACAATCTCCTAAGAGTTCTCATCCCAACAAGGAACCAATGACCTTAGTTTCTTCAATCCTATGCCAGTGAAGGGGACACAGATGAACAGGGCAATGTTGGTACTATTATGTGAAATTTTATATATATATATTTTAAAGCTCTACATAATACATTCCTGGTCTCATCTACACAAATAAAAATCAAAGCAATAAATGAAATCTATATCAGTAATAGGCAAGCTCTGTCAGGTCCTACCAAGCCAAAAGGCCCTCAAGTCCAGCCCTAGTACTGGATAATCGATCAGTTGTCCAAGGACAAACCTAGCTAAACTCAGAGGGGCTCAAGCCCAGTTGGACCTCAGGGTGAGTAACTCTTCAACCACAGCAACTCTAGATGACTATTCCCTGAGGAGTTGAAGTTTTGCACTGATGGTGGGAGCATTCACCAACAAGAAGATGGACACTTGAAGTTCTGAGGCAATCTCTGTCATCATCATCATCATCATCATTTTGCATGTATATAACACAGAGGTTTCCAATATATTTGGCCAACCACTCCCTTTTCAAAAAAAATTACTCAGTGCCCCCCTGTAAATCTACTTTCTTTAACCCTTTAACTTTTTAAAAATTTGCATCATTTCAAAAAAGCATAATTTTTTAAAATGATACATCTTAAATTTAATAATTTATTATAAATTTGTGGGATTTTACCTGCATTGAAATTTGATAACACAATATTGCATCATGTAACTGTATAGTATTGTATTGTAAGCAAGTCATTACACGCACATAGTCCTGCTATGAATGCTGGACTTCCCAACAGCGCATGACATACTTGCCTGCCAACACTTGCTTGCTAAGACCTGTTGGCAAACTTGACCACTGATCAGTTATAATTTGCATTTTGTGTGTTTGCTTAAAAAATAATGTAATCACTATGACTTTAACTCTGCTACACAACATATGAAACATGTACAAATGGTTTTTCAAAATTTTCTCCTCTTCTTTCCTTCTGCTTCCACTGCCCCCTTATTTTTATTCAAAGACCCCCAGTTGTACCCAAGGCTACTACCATCCCCTGAATCATTCCAGCATCTCCTAGAGGGTGGTATCACCCACTTTGGGAACTTCTGCATCTCCAGGCTCGCAAAGTGCTTTACAAATATTAATTCATTTTATTTCTCCCCACTCCTGTGCATTCTCCATTTGACTACTAAAGTGATTTTCCTAAATCACAGGCCTGATCATGTCATCCCACTACTCAATAAACTCCACTGACTTCCTGTTGCCTCCAGGATCAAATACAAAATCCTCTGCTTGGCATTCAAAGCCCTTCATGACCTAGCCCCCCACTACCACCTTTCCAGTCTTCTTATACCTTAACTCCATACACATACTCATCAATCCAGTGACTGACTTCCTGGCTGTTCCACAAATGAGACATTCCATCTCTTGGCTCTGGGCATTTTTTCAGGCTATTCTCCATGCTTGGAATGCTCCTCTCTGCTTTGACTACTGACCTTCCTTACTTCCTTTAAGTCTCAATTAAAATCTTTTTTTTTTTTGCTTTTTTTTTGGAAGGGAAAAGGTAGGGCAGTTGGGGTTAAGTGACTTGCCCAAGGTCACATGGCTAGTTTTTGTATTGTGTCTGAGGCTGGATTTGAACTCAGGTCCTCCTGACTTCAGGGCCAGTGCTCTATTCATTGAATCACCTAGCTGCCCCCTCATTTTCTAGAGAAGATTTTCCCAAATCCCTCTTAATTCCAGTACTTTCCCTATATTAAATGTTTCCTATTTATCCTGCATATATCTAACTTTGTATAAATTTTTATGTTGTCCCTTCCATTGTTAGCTCCTTGAGGGCAGGGACTGTCTTTCTCCTCTTTTTGTATCCCCAGGGATTAGCACAGTGCCTGGCATGTAGTAGGTGCTTAATAAATGCTCATTGACTTGATGCTTCTCACAACAACCCCGGGAGGTATTATAATAATAAGCATTATTATTATATTCTATTATTATTTCCCATTTTGTAGATAGGGAAAGTGAGGCAGGCAGAGACTTGCCCTGGATGGATTTGAACTTGGATCTTCCTGACTTCAGGTCCAGCGCCTTATCCCCTCTGTGACCTAGGTGCGTTAGGTTGGAGGTATAAGTTTTATTCTCATTTTGCAGAGGAGTAAACTGAAACTTAGAGGAGCTGAGCAATTTCCTCAGTCGTGCAACTAGTCACCGGCAAAGCCTGAATGCTAACTGGAGTCTTCTGGTTTCCATTTCAATACTATTTCTGCCTTTTCACATGCTGGCCCTTCAGAGCCTCCAAAAGTGGGTATAAAAGCAGCCTGGGGAGGACACAACAGGCCTGGGGTCAGGAAAAGTGAATTACAGTCTAATGAACTGAATACTTACTAGCTGTATGACCCTGGACAAGTCACTAAGTGGTCTGTGACTCAGTTTCCCCGTTTGTGAAATGGAGATAATCATCTTTATACCATGTATGTCCCAAGCTTTTTAGTGTAGAAAGCCTCATAAGCCTTAAAGGGCTAGAAGAAACAATAATTAATAACTAACATTTAATAACTAATTAATAACTAACACTACGTACCAGGCACTGTCCTAAACACTTTGCAATTATTATCTTGTCTGATCCTCATAACCATGAGGAAACTGAGGCAGACAGAGGTTAATTTAGTGACTAGCCCAGGCTCACCAGGCTAGTAAGTGTCAGACCGAACATGAACTTTGATCTGTCTGAATCTTGTCCTGGTGCTCTTTATCATATCATAATTAATGATATTAAAATTATTTTAATCAAATGATCTAATAAGGAGGAATGAGCAGACACAGGACTGACCTTCACATCAGGATGACCTTCAGTTCACTTCCTTTGACACAGACTAGTTATGTGACTTAAGACAGCAAGCCACTCCTGTCACCTCAAGGGAACCTATGAAGACTTAAATTACACATTACTGCTGTACCTTGGTGGAGGGAGTTTCAGCCCTGGAGAATTTACTATTCTCCAGATGAAATCACAAATCCAGGATATGCCCCCCCCAATATTTTTTTATTAATGTGTTATAATAATGTGGATTGAGGTTTAGACTGAGGGCAAGAAACTGTCCTGGAAGAGACACAAGTTAAGGAATTCCAGGACCACCCATCAGCACCAGCTTCAGTACCCTAAGCAGTCCCTTTTAATGGCATGGCACAGTTAAGCAGGAAAGTCATGGAGAGGAGGGCCCAGGAAGGAAAGAATGTGCTCTTTAAGTTGCCATAACAGAGCTGGTAGCTCCAGGCACCTCCTGTTGACTAAGACTGAGTAAATACATCAGCACACATAGCAACTCCAAGACAAAGAAGAGGTTTGTTGTAGATTCCAGCCCTAGAATGCTGTTCACAATACCAACAGGGAGGGAGTTGGAAACGCAGAGGCCAAAGGGACTTAGCACAGCCTTTGGAAGATAGGCTGAATGCTGCTGATATCCTGAGGCAGCCTAATGGGTGGAATGAAGGCACTGGAGAATGTACTGGGGGCCTCCAGTGGGTGACCCCAATGAGTACCCCCACTGGGTGACCCCAATGGCCCCAAGATTCCAGAGGGAGAACTGAAGGAAAAGGGAAAAGGAAGCCCAGCTTTTAGAAAATACAGGGGGATGCTTGTCCCAGGCTCACTGTATATAGAAATATGAGCTTCTAATTCTAAATCTTAGTCAGTCTATGATTCTACCAAGAGATTTCAGGGTAGGAATAGAATTCATCAATCAAAAGGCATTTATTAAGCTCCTCCAACATGCCAGGTGCTGGGAATACAGATAAAAAAATCAAAAGTCTACTTGTGTTCACAGAAAAATAAATACAAGATATATGTGTATATACATACATACATACACATGTGTCTGTGTATATATGTATGTGTGTACATGCGTGCATTTTATATATATGCATATATATATATATATATGAAATAAATACAAAATACTTAGGGGAGAGAGTGTTACTAACAACCAGGAGAATCAGGGAAGATCTCTTTAAGCGACTGGCCCTTGAGCTGAAACTTGAAGGGAAAAATAAGTGAGGAAGGAGAGCATCCCAGATAAGGGGATCACCTTCTACAAAATGGGATGGAATATATATGAGGAATAGCAAATAGGCAACAAAGGGTCTTCTACAAAAAGTTCATCGTCCTAATGGGGAGAAGATGGCAGGTATTTGTCACATAGTAAGTATGGTGCACAGTAAAAATGTGATGGACAGCAAAGGAAAGATCCAGACATAGGTGTGCCAAGAAAATTTCATGAGGGAGATTCTTTCCTTCCTAGGGGGAGGGGATGGGTCAAAGAAGACTTTGTGGAGGAGGTAATACCTAAAAAAAATAACCAAGAAAGACTCGTTGATTCTAGATATAGATAATGGAGAAGACAAGACTGAGGAGTGGTCAGTAGTCCAGGCTGATTAAAATTTAGAATGCCTTAGGAGGAAGAATATAAGATCAGTCAGGAAATATAGATCAGGACTAGATTGTGGAGGGCCTTAAATGCCAGACCAAATAGTTTGTATTTTTCTATAGGCATTGGAGAATCTCTAAAGGATCTTATGAATTCAAAGGTTATTTTGGCAGTGGAGGGCCTTAAATGTCAGACCAAATAATTTGTGTTTTATTTTATTTTTTAATACACAATGGAGAATCAATAAAAGTTTTTATGTATTCAAAGGGATATTTTGGCAGTTGTATGGAGAATAAGTTCAGGAATAGATAAACTTTTGTTTGTGGATGATGGAGGAAGGCCTCATGACTACCCTCTGTACTTCTTTCTCCTACCCTCAGGGACCAGGCTTGACACAGGGAAAGTAAACTGATTCTGAGTAAGAAAACATGAGTTCTTGAACACTGAACTGTTGTGACCTTGGTCAAGTCATTTAATCTCAATGCGCCTCAGTTTCCTTATCTGTAAAATGAGAGAATCGAATTAGATGACTT
This sequence comes from Gymnobelideus leadbeateri, assembly GCA_011680675.1. Lineage (NCBI taxonomy): Eukaryota > Metazoa > Chordata > Mammalia > Diprotodontia > Petauridae > Gymnobelideus > Gymnobelideus leadbeateri. The sequence continues at coordinate 29,644 of WOXC01003961.1, forward strand.
TTTTCATCGCTCTAGACCAGGGGTGGGGAATCTGGTTCCTCATCTCCACCCCCACCCCTGCTCTAGACAATCTCATGATCCTATAAACTGCAGGTGAGGCACAGGAAGGATGGAAGAGGGGGGAAAAGCATTTCCTTTCATTTTCTGTAGAAAGCAGAGGGTCTCAGGGGCAGTCAGGAGCTCTCAAGGATGGGGCTGGAAAATAAACACCTTTCCTGTAATTCAGGGAAGCATCATTTTCTCTCACAGAAAAGCTATCAGCAGCTCCAGGTATCCTTGGGACTGCTTCCTGAAAAGCTAGGACCAGGCTGAATCATCCTCATCAATGACATCCTGTTCCCAAGGGCAGGGTAATCACATCTGACTTCTTCTCAGGACCTTTAAGATTATCTCAGGGCTTCAAGGCTGGAAGATCACGTGGCAATGCTCCAGAAATCACCATAATCCTTTAATGAAGGCCGCATCCTTGCCACTCGAAAAGGAATAAACATCAGGTAACTCTCTTCAGTGTCTAAATTTCCCCTGGTTATTAGTGACTGTGGGGAAATATACAAGGTGGTGTCATGTAATTACATGGGATTACACACTTAATACTTGGGTGCTGGACTCATTTCCTGTCACTCCATTGAGGGAGAAATGAGGTGTTTACTGGGCTGTGGTATGTGCAGAGTAATTTGATTACCACTGAACAGTTCCTACCCAGCACCTTGGGTGTTATATGGGAGACCCAGTATATGGCTAAGGACGCAGTATCCCTTAATGAAATCAGCTGAGTTTTCTTTTCAAGTTCTCAGGCCCAGAGACAGCTATCATTATCAACATTATTAGTATTTTTATTTTTGGAGCACTATTCTGCAAGTTAGAGTGCTTGGGGGCACTGAGAAATTAAGCCATTACATTTTGCTCAGGGTCACAAAGTCAATAAATTAGAGAGAGAGAATTTGAATGCAGTGTTCAAAGCCTGGTCATCTTTTGAGAGGTAGTGTTTGGAGAGCTGGTCTCAGAACCCAGGAAACCTGGGTTTGAGTCCCACTTCTGCCATTGCCAGTGTTGACTCTGGCCAAGGAAGACCACATTTCTGGTCCCTGAGTGGTAGGAGAAAGAACAAAACAGAGGGCAGTCCTGGGGACAAAGGCCTCCCTATTCTTCACAGATCCATTCCTTACTTGTGGTTTACTCATTTTTCAGTGGTAACTTGGCTTTTCATGACCCCAACTGGGGTTTTCCTGGCAAAGGTAGGGGAGTGGTTTGCCATTTCCTTCTCCAGCTCATTTTACAGATGAGGAAACTGAGGCAACAGGATCATACAGCTAGGAAATGTCTGAGGCCAGAATTGAACTCAGGAAGATGAGTTTTCTTGACTCTGGGTCTGGCACTCTACTATGCCACTCCTAATTCTTCAATAACTGCGAAAAATGACCCTTTGAATAAAAACCACTATTGATTGTCTATTGCCTCTGGGAATGAAATAAACCACAAACTGTTTGGTCTGGCATTGAGGGCCCTCCACACAGCTGCCAAAATAACCAATTTGAATGCCCTAAAAGCTTCAGGGACTCTCCCAATCTGTCTTTCCTATCTATGCTCTTCCTCCTAGGGCATTCTAAATTTTAGCCAGGCTGGACTACACTACATGCCTAGAATTCTCTCCCTCCTCATCTCTGCCTCCTGGCTTCTCTAAGACTTAAAAGTCTCAGCTTTCAGAAAATGTTGTTGTTATTCAGTCGTGTCCAATTCTTTATGACCCCGTTTGGGGTTTTCTTGGCAAAGATACTGGAGTGGTTTTCTATTTTGCTCTCCAGCTCATTTCACAGATGAGGAAACTGAGGCCAACAAGATTAAGTGACTTGCCCAGGGTCACACAGCTAGTAAGTGTCTGAGGCCAGATTTAAACTTAGGAAGATGAGCCTTCCTGACCCCATGATCAGCATTCTATCCAATGCATCATCTAGCTGCCCCACCCCCCTTTTTTTTCTGAAAAATTCCCCGGTTTAAATTCCAGCCTTTCCCTATCCCTCTTCCTACTAATGCCTTCCCTCTGGTACTTATTTCCTATCAATCCCACATATAGCTTGTTTGTACATATCTACTTGTATATTATCTCTCTCGATAGATTGTGAACTCCTCTGTCTGGCTTGCCGGACAACATGAACTTTGAAAGAGACAGTGTAGAAAATGTCAATTAAGCAATCTCAAAAAAAAAAATTCTTCATGTTTTGATGTTTTCAGTATCAGCCTCCTAGGAGGGTATGATAGTATTTGTAACTTATCTGGCACACTTGTCTTTGTCAGTGTACTCTTGTCACTGTTTTGCAATTTCTTTTGAGTGAAAGAAATAAATAGCTGTCCTGTATTTATATTTATATTGTACATTTATATTGTACATTTAGTTCCTTATGGAAACTCCCACTTTTGGGGGAGGCCCTAAATATGAACCAAATGAAAGCCTTAAGTGATATTCCCTCATCAGGATCCAAGGTGAGTATAAAAAGCCACAGAACTTGAACTCTCTCAGCCAGATTCCCACAAGACTGTACCTGGTCCCCACATGTGGGTCTCAAGCAAAAGACTTCTTGAGAGGGAGAAAGTGAGTATTCCAGTCCTCGGGGGACCAGAAGCAGTTTTCTTCATTCTCATCTATATCTCTCTTAACAGTTGGCACAGTTCCTTGCACATAGTAGGCTACAGTTCCTTGCACATAGTAGGCTCTTAATAAATATTTTATGTCAATAAATATTTGACAATTAAAGTCCTATTCCCACCTTCCTCAATCATTCAGAAGATGGAGGTAGACAATAGAATCAGAGATGGAAGGGACCTTAAGGTCATCTAATGAGTCCTTAGGGCAGTGAGGTGGAGAAGCAGTGGCTAGAGTGCCCCAGATTGCCTGACTCCAAATCTGATGCTTTACACTGAATCACGTGGCTCAATCATAATCATCCATATATATGCTAATAATAGAGGTAGAGTGGGTAGTGAATAGAGTGCTGGGCTTGGAACCAAAAAGACCTGAGATTAAATCACTAGTTAGTGCTAGAACCAAGACCTGAACTCCATCTCCTGCCCCCTTCACTCCTTCCGGAGGGACAGGCTAATGAGGGAGAAGAGAAGTTCTATGCTGAAAGCTCCCCTGAGTCTTTTCACTGTCTCCCGTGCTTATCTCCACCTGAAGATAATTAAAAGGGCCCAATCCTTTTATTATAAAAACTTAAATGAACTTTTAGGGGAAAAGACCTTGTTTGCCAAAATTGGTGTCTGCTGACAGCCCAGTCACTCACTCTCCTAGGACAGGGACAGTAGAAGAACACAGATGTTTCTTAGCCAAGGTTAAGTCAATCTTCTGGTCCACAGCTCATCAAATTTCCACAGTTAACTTGAGTACTTTCTTCACCATACCCCAGTTCCTTGGTGTAAGTATTATAATCATCTTACAAAGGAACTGATGGTTCCTAAGGGATGGGTGAAGGGATCTGCCCAAGGAGAGACCCCTGGTAAGCTAAGCCTCTGATACTATCTGTGTGATCTTGGGTATGTCACTTAACTGCTTATCCCATGCATTTTAATCTGGTGGTGTGCTGGACCCAGCTTGAGCAGGATCCTAAAAGCTGTTTTTAAAATTTTCAGTGTGAGCACTTAGACCCTAGAAATCCCTGGACTCTCCAAATCAGGGCTTGACTTATTGTTCTGTTGATTACCCAGACTTAACAAGGTGATGGAGAAAATGTCAATAACGCAGATTAAACCTTTATTTTCATAGAGCTGGTTGTTAAACAATTTTTCAGTACAAACCTGTTTTTTATTGTTTAGTTATTCTTCAGTTGACTCTTCATGATCTCTTTTGGGATTTCCTTGGCAAAGATACTGGAGTGGCTTATCATTTCCTTCTTCAGTTCATTTTACAGATGAGGAAACTGAGGCAAACAGGGCTAAGTAACTTGCCCAGGGTCATACAGCTAGTAAGTATCTGAGGTGGGATTTGAACTTAGGTCTTCCTGATTCCAGACACAACACCCTACCCACTGTGCCATCTGGCTGCCTGGTACTGAGCTTTATCTTCACCAAGGCAGCATATTTCTTTTTTGGAGAGTTCTAATTCCTAGGAAGCTGTTCCTTATGATGAAATGAAATCTGGGAGGCAATAATCCTACTGTACTGCCCACTTGAGATCCCTTACTCCTGCCATGCCAGCTTGCTCCCTTTTCTGGTAATACATGTTCTCGATGGTATTTTTTTCGCACATTTACATTTTATTTCCACACAGACACAAGTTAGAGTTTTTAATATGCTACAACCTACTTAAATTTATCATTCATCTTTCAATTGATCCCTGGGTTATCAGCAATTGTAAATCTACTGAGATCGTGGTATCCCATCTCTTGGTTAATGTAGGTTAGGATCCCTTTAGCTTTGTAAGTAACTTAGTATGAGCCAACTGGGTAACATTAATGGTGGAATTTCAGGCATCAGTAGAGTTTTTCTGGAGCCCTTCAAAGGCTATTGTCTATTGCCTCAACTCTCTCCCTATTCCAATTCACCCTCTACACAGCTGTCAAAATGGTTTTCCTAAAGCACAGGTCTGACCATATCATTGAACCTTACCTAATAGACTCTAGTGATTCCACATTACCTCTAGGATCCAATACAAACTCTTATATTTAGCATTTAAAGCTCTTCATAATGAGGTCCCCAATCTACCTTTCCAGCCTATTACAGGACTCCCCTTCCCACACTCTACCATTCAATCAAATGGGTTTTCTTATGGTTCTCCATCCACAATATTTCACTCCCTATCATTTTGCCTTCATGCTGATTGACCCTTATAACAATAGTCAATATGTATGCAGCATTTGGTATATGCCAGACCCTGTGTTAAGTGCTGCACAATCCTGGGAGGTAGACGCTATTATTATTATTCATATTTTACACTGAGGAAATTGAGGTTAAGTAATTTGCCCAGGGTCACACAACTGGTGTCTGAGGCTGGATTTGAACTCAGGTCTTCCTAACTCCTGATCTAGTACTCTCTCCACTGCCCCACCTGTCTGTGAAATGTGAATACCTGGCTTTCTTCAAGGCTGGGTTAGTGCACCACCTTTTTCATGATGCCCATAGCTCATATTGTCTCCTCTGACAGCCTCCAAAATCACTTTACATCTATGTTATGTGTGCCTTATTGGCATCTCTCTGATTTAATGCAAGTTTATGCATGGCAGAGGCTGTCTCTCTCTGTCTTTGTATTTCCAGTGCTTGACACATAGTAGGCCCCTAATAAATGCTAAATGATTCCTTGATCTAGGTGATGACCCATTCCGCTTACCCACGATGCCAACAACATTAATAAGGGCTAGCATTTATAAAACTTAAAAGCCTTTATAAACATTCTCATTTGAGTCCCACAACACCACTTACTTCTGAGAATTTATGAGTTTTAAAAGTCAGGAGACCTTTGTTCTACTCTCAGCTTGAGCATGCCACGTAAAGCTTTACACACAGTAGGCAGTGAATTGATGATTGTTGAATGTTGAATTTTACCCAGCTCCCCGAACTTGGACAAGCTGCTTAACTTCCTTTGACCTTGGTTTCCTCACCCGCAAAATGGGCACTTTCCTTCTCTACCTCACGTACTAGTGTTCTGAGGAACACATGAAATAAAGGGTATACAAGTCCTTTTGAAACTATAAAAGGCTATAGAAATGCAAGGCTTTTATTCTGTTTCCACAGTGTTCTCATTAATTCCTGCCACCTGGAATCTTGTCACAGAAGTAGGATTTGGGTCGACAAAAGCCTTTCACTCCTCATCTGAAACGGCTCCAAGGCTCCCTTTTATCTGCTGGCCAGGTTAGCTGCCTCTCCTTGCCTCTGACCTCTAGGGATTTACTGTGGCTAAGCATCAGCCTCTGCTTTGGGCTGCATGGATGCTGAAAGCTGGCCAGAAGCTATTAGACTAATGCCTATTATCTCATTCCTTCTGAATTAGGGCTTCTTCCTTCCTGATAAGTTCAAACTCTAACAACAATGACAGTTGGCCCTTGACTAGAATTAAGGTTTGTAAGAAAATCAGAGTGACATAGCTGATGGCCAACTTTGGATTCTGGAAGATCATGGTTTAAGTCCCAGATTGGACATATACTGGTTGTGTGACCCTAGGCAAGTCACTAAACCTCTATGGGTCTCAATTTCCTAACCTGTAAAACGAGAAGATTGAACTAGATGGCCCCTGTGGCCCTTTCTAGTTTTAAATCTATGATCCTAAGTTACAAAAGAGGAGAGATTTTACACTCTAGGAGGACTCTGTACCTTCATCTGTAAAATGAACAAATTGTATTAGATGGACTTGGAGTGCTCCAGGTAGGCTTTCTCTGTTTCAAAGGGGGTCTCAGACTTAGCTTTCCACTCTATAAAATAGGGATTATAATTGCACCTACCTAACCAGGTTGTTGTCAAGATCATTTGAGATAATATAGGTTTCTTGTTGCTTTTTTTTTTGCTTTTTGGAAGGCAATTGGGGTTAAGTAACTTGCCCAAGGTCACACGGCTAGGTTTTTGTTTGTGTGTGCATTAAGTGTCTGAGGCTGGATCTGAACTCAGGTCCTTCTGACTCCAGGACCGACGCTCTACTCACTGGGCCACCTAGCCGTCCCTCTTATTGCTTTTTAAGGCAGACCTTAAATATAAATTATATAAATCCTAGCCTGTAATATTTCTGTGACATCAGACAATCCATTTGCCTTCTCTGAGCTTCAGTTTGCCTATATATGTGAAGTGGATATAGTAACATCTGCAGTGTTATTCTTACAGGACTGTTGCAAGGACCGAATTGGATAGATAATGGGAGCGTGATGGAGTAGCATCTTAGGTGGAGTTTAGGTTCTAGCTGGCACATTAGGATGAAGATTGCAGTCAAAATTCCTCTCTCTCTATAGCAAGTCTCCGGTGTGAATAGTCTCTGGCATGTTGGGAAAAATGTAGGTAAGTGAATTTTGCAAGCTAGACCTGTAATTTCAGGATAAGGATTCGCTCTAAGGGCTGGTCTGGGTTGATGTTCTTGCCTCTTTTCCCACTCTCCCCCAGTTCTGCTATTACTGCTCTGCCTTTCTCTTCCTGTTCCCAAACCAGGTAGGAGGGGCCATGGTTTGGGGGCAGATTCCCATCTCCCATCTTATACTCACTCCAGGTCATATAGTTGTTGAGGGCAATGGCTGCTAGGGTTGCCAATATTAAATTGTAGTTTTCTCTCTTTTGTTTTTCTTTTTCTCCAAACCAATATAACTAAACTTGTAAGTGTGCAATGACCACATCATGTGCCAAATAGTGCTTTATGATTTTGTTGGGTCTTTTTGTTTATTTATTTGTTTTTGTGGAGGGGGACTAAGCCTATATTTTCATCACAGGATCATAGATTCATAGATGTAGATTTAGAAGGGTCCATCTAATATAATTTGCTTATTTTACAGACAAAGAAGGTATAGAGTCCTCCCGGCATGTAAAATCTCTCCTCTTCTGTAACTTAAGGTCATAGATTTTTTGGAGGGGGGAAGACAGGGCAATTGGAGTTAAGTGACTTGCCCAAGGTCACACAGCTAGTGTTAAGTGTCTGAGGCCAGAATTGAACTCAGGTCCTCTGGATTCCAGGGCCAGTGCTCTATTCACTATGCCATGTAGCCACCCCCAGGTCATAAATTTAAAACTAGAAAAGACCTTAGGGGCCATCTAGTCCAATCTTCTCATTTTACAGATTAGGAAACTGAGACCCATAGAGGTTTAGTGACTTGCCCAGGGTCACACAGCCAGTATAAGTCTGATCTGGGACTTAAACCATGGTCTTCCCGAATCCAAGGTTGGCTCTCTATCTACAATGCCACTCTGGTTTCCTTACAAACCTTAGTCACAGTCAAATGCCAACTGTGGTTAGAGTTTGAATTTATCATGAAGGGGGAGCCCTACTTCAGAACGAATGAAAGAGTGATGGGTGTGGGAAGTTGGGGAGCTAGGTGGTAGGAGGGAGGCAGCTAAGCATGGAGAGATCTTGCTAACAGCATTCATTGATAAATTGGCATGGGCAAGGTATGGTGGTGGCATCACCCCAGTGGCAATGGTATGGAGGTAAAGGTCTTTGGAGGACATCATCAGCTTGACTGTATTTTTGTACAACGTAACAGACTACCTTGGAGAACAAATATTTAACATTATACAAAGGTCCTTGGCTATAAATAAACATGAATGCCTTTGAGCACTTCGAATAAGTCAGATCAGTGGGACATATTTCAAAAGCTCCTATGGGGAAACAATGACTTCCATTTAATAAGCTCTCCATGTTATGTTGGGAGACTTATAACTGAGCAAACCATAACTATGTACCCAGTTATAGCTACCTGCAATGTAAGCAAGACAATACTTAATAATAGAGTTCAACTGCTCCGGTGCCCTTAGAAGATTGAAATGCCACCTGCTGGTCCTCCCTTAGGTCCTCCCTTAGCCATGAAGCCTCAGATCCAACACCAGTAGAGCAGTCACTCAGGGCTCTCCAAAAGGCACACTGCCTTATTCCCTTGGATTATGTCACCTTTCTACTACCAACCATGCCATATACCTAAATCCAGCTGCTGCCTAACTGGGTGACCATGGCAAGTGTTTTAGCCTCTCTGAGAAACAACTTGCCTTTCTGGTAGTGGGAGAAGATGGTTGATACCTATTTTCTTTCTGCCCTGCAGGATTGTTGTGAGGCTCAAACATCCGTGTGTGATATGGTAGATAGAGTGCTGGTCCTGAGTTCAGATCTTGGCTCTGACATTAGCTGTGTTAATCATGGACAACTTAGTTCACAGGAGGTAGTGAATGATGTGAACTTTGAAGGTAACTAGGGCTTCCAAGATGCAGAGGTGAAGAGGGATATACATGAAATTCCATCTTCCATCTCTGTGCCTTTGTAGAGGCTGTCCCCTTTGCCTGGGATGCTACACAGCTAGCAAGTGTCTGTAGCTGAACTTGAACTCATGTCTTTCTAATTCCAGGCCCTGTGCTCTGTCTGCTATGTCATCTGGTGGCATTCTGGTCATGAATTTCTCTTATGATAGCCAAAGCATCTTTTCCACATTGTGCTTTGTAGTCCTTATTTATTGTGTTGCAGCCTGCTTACATTTGTTATCTGCCTTTCCATTGCCCTCTAAATTATTAATATTCATTTTTAATTCTCCAAAGACTGACTTCCCACTGAATAAAAACAATAGAATATTAATATTTAAAAATGGGCCTTTTCCCACAGAGAAGTCTCAGGTTATTAAAGGAGATTCATAATTTCCTATAGACAATCAGCCATGCTTTCTTCCTTCCGTTTAATTCTGGGTGCAACTTTTCCATTTGCAATATCAATATATACTGATGTACAAGCTCTATAGATTGTCCATCCAACTTCATGCCATAATTTGGACATTAAGCATTATTCATCCACTAGGTTTTTCCTGTGTGGATTGTTAAAAGAGGATAGAGAAAGAATGCTCATACTCTTTTGAGTTGCTAGGGATCCCATCCAGTGGATACACTCAGACCCTGGAGCCTGACTGCCCTCTTATTCCCTGGCCATCTTCTCACCTACCATTCTGATGCTACAGTCTCAGAGTAAAGATCACACCTTCATGGACCTAATACCTCTTTCAGTTCCAGCTCCTCCCCTGGACCTCCACTGTCCTGATGGGTAACTCTTCCTCATGAACTACTCTATCTAGACAGACCCAGCCATGCTTCCCTTTAAATCTTCGCCATCTTCTGTCCTACAATCCCACCATCCAGTACATCCTCCATCCCTCTCCATTTCTGGAACCATATATTTATTAATCGTGCTTTTAATACTTGACAAACTGTGTCTGTTACTCCTCTGAAATCCCATTCACCATCTCTGTAATTTTCCAAGTCAAAATAATCCTTCCCTAGCTACCATTTCCCTGCATGCGTTGTTGCTACCTGTTAGAACATAAACTCTTTGAGGAAAGGGACTCTGTCTCTGCTTTTGTATTCATATCCTTGACACTTAGCATAGTGGTTGGCACATGGCAAGCACTTAATAAATGGTTATTTATTCATTCATTCATTCTGTAACCAACACAGTGTCATCTGCAAACCAAATAGTCTACTGGACCTAACCCTCTCTGCAGTCATTGAACAAGCTGATCTTGTTATATCTTTCATGGAATCTTATATAATGTTAATGTTTGTAACTAACATTCTCCTCCAGATACATTAAGGAAACTCCCTATTTAAAGAAATCAATGCAGTGAATCATTTCTAAAATGAGAAACCCTTTGGAATGTGAATCATTGCCCTTAATTTATTTGTATTGCCGATTTAAACGAATGCTTATTGGCTTAAAACACCAGCCTTAAAATTCTCATGACATTTTAGAATAACATTTGGAATGGAAGCAATAAAAAAGCACAAATACTTACTGGATATCCTGATGCATTATGCACAGTTTGGGAATACAAAGAAACATAATATCTGATCTCTGTCTTCAGGAACTTAACAATTTAACCAAGGTGATGAGGCATAAATATGAAAAACAAATAACAATCAAACATGCAAATAACCCTCTGCTTGAGTTGAGTCACCTGAATCCCTAGATTGGGCAGTGCTCCAATATGGTTCCAAGGTCTTATAAAAGTTGAAGATCAAGCCATAAAGTAATTCAGACCAACCCTGTCAAGGCACAAGTAAGCATTTGCCCATTACCTTTCAGTTAGTTACATATTTCTGGAAAAGGAGAGGAGAGCAAGGAATGAGATTCATCTGCCACCCCAGTAACTCTAATGGTTAAGCTTCCTGGAAATTTGCTTGTTTGAGACTATTAAAAAAATTCAGTTTCATAGAACAAAATGATGACCAAAAGGCTTTGTTCCAATAATCAGTGTTCTACACATATATCAAAATTAGATGAGATTCTATGAAAAATATAACAAGATCAACTTGTTCAATGACTCTAATCATTAGTATCAAGTGAAGCATAAAACAGGATGAAAGGGGTTTTGTTCCTATCATGGAGAAGATCCCATGCATAGTCCAAGGTGAAGAGAAGTTTTCTAGAGAAGGTGAGGTCCACCAGCCTGTTTTATTTGCACGTGAAACTCTATTGATTGCAGAATGAATGAATAAATAAATAACCATTTATTAAGTGCTTGCCATGTGCCAACCACTATGCTAAGTGTCAAGAATATGAACACAAAAGCAGAGACAGAGTTCCTTTCCTTATGTTCTAACAGGTAGCAACAACACATGCAGGGAAATGGTAGCTAGGGAAGGATTATTTTGACTTGGAAAATTACAGAGAATGGAACTTCAGAGGAGTAACAGACACAGTTTTTCCAGTATTAAAAGCACTATTAATAAATATATAGTTCCAGAAATGGAGAGGGATGGAGGATGTACTGGATGGTGGGATTGTAGGACAGAAGATGGCAAAGATTTAAAGGGAAGCATGGCTGGGTCTGTCTAGATAGAGTAGTTCATGAGGAAGAGTTACCCATCAGGACAGTGGAGGTCCAGGGGAGGAGCTGGAGCTGAAAGAGGTATTAGGTCCACCAAGTTATAGTCTCTACTCTGAGACTGCAGCACCAGAATGGTAGGTGAGAAGATGGCCAGGGAATAAGAGGGCAGTCAGGCTCCAGGGTCAGAGTGGCCACTGGATGGAATCCTTAGCAATTCAAAAGAGTGTGAGCATTCCTTTTCTATTCTCTTTTACTAATCCACACAAGAAAAACGTGGTGAGTGAATAATACTTAAATTATGGCATGAAGTTGGATGGTTAATCCACAGAGCTTGTCTATTAGTATATACTGATACTGTAAATGGTTAAGTTGCACCCAGAATTAAATGGAAGGAAGGGAGCACTGCTGATCATCTATAGAAAGTTACAATTTTGGACCAGTCCTGCATTTCTTATACAAATCTCACCTGGTCATGGTATATAATTTTTCTGATATATTGCTATAATCTCCTTACTAGTGTTTTATTTAATTTTTTGCGCCAATATTCATTAGGGAAATAGGCCAAGAGTTTTCTTTCTCTGTTTTCGCTTTCCCTAGTTTAAGTAATAAAATAGTATTTGTGTCATAAAAAGAATTTAGTTAGATTCCTCCTTTACCTGTTTTCCCCCAAATAGTTTGTTTTATATTGGGATCAATTATTTCTTAAGTCTTTGGAAGATCCATCTGGTCCCAGAGATTCTTTCTTAGGGAGCTCATGCATGGCTTCTACAATTTCTTTTTCTAAGATATACTTAATATTGATATTACTTCATTGTCTATGATGCCTTTTAGCAAGAGGTAGTTTCCCTGCTTATCTCTTTTAATTAGCTCAGTTCTCATTTTGCTTTATCTGAGATCATGCTTGCTACCTCCTGCCTTTTTTATTTCAGCTGAAGCATAATAGATTTTGGTCTGGCCCTTCATTTTAACTCGAGGTGTGTGTCTTTCTGTTTCAGGTATGTTTCTTGTACACAATATAATTGTTGGATTCTGGTTTCTAATTCATTCTGCTATATGCTACTCTTTTATGGGTAAATTTATCCCATTCACATTCATAATTATGAGTATTAACTGTGCATTTTCCTTCATCCTATTTTCTTCTGTTTTATCCTTCTCTCTTTCTTTTTGCCCTGTCTCTACTCAAAAATCTGTTTTGCTTCTATTGCCTCCTTTAATTTACCTATCATCCCCATCCCTCCTTTTTTTCTTTTTTCACTCTGTCTTCCTTCCTTCCTTCTTTCTTTTCTTTCTTTCTTCCTTCCTTTCTTTCTTTTGCATTTTGGAGGGGGAAGGCAGGGTTGGGCTTAGTGACTTGTCCAAGGTGACATGGCTAAGTGTTAAGTGTTTGAGGCTGGATTTAAACTCAGGTCCTCCTGACTCCAGGGCAGGTGCTCTATTCACTGTGCCACCTAGCCGCCCCCTCCTTTTTCCCCTTCCGCTCCTACTTCTCTATTGGGTAAGATAGATGTCTATATTCAATTGAAGGTGTTTAAATATTCACCCCTCTTTGAATCAATTCAGTTGAGAGTGAGGTTTAAGCTTTAACACCCCATTTTCTCTTCCACTGTAAAAGCTCTTTCTTGCACATTTCTTTTATGTAAGATAATTTCAACGATATTCTTCTCTCTTCCCCCTTTTCCCAGTGCATCCCTCTTTCTTACCCATTCATTTTTTTGAGATTTTCCCAACATAATCAACTCACCCTGTGTCGTCTGTCTACGTAGTATCCTTCTGCCCTAATAATGATAAAGTTCTTAGGAATTACATTATCATCTTCCATATAAGGATGTAAACAGTTTAATCTGATCCCTACTCCAGTAGAGTAGAATCTCCCTGAGAGTGGGATAATGCTTTGTTCCTTTATACGTCCTATATGCCCTAGCTCAGTACCTTACACATAGCACATGCTCAATAAATTTTTATGGTTTTTTGGTTGGGTGGTTTTGGGGTTTTTTTTGTTTTTTTGGAGGGGGGAAGGCAGGGCACTTGGGGTTAAGTGACTTGCCCAAGGTCACACAGCTAGTAAGTGTTAAGTGTCTGAGGCCAGATTTGACCTCAGATCCTCCTTACTCCAGGAGGAGTCTATTCACTATTCACTGCACCACCTAGCTGCCCCTTGATAAATATTTTTTGAATGAATGAATAAATAAGGTAGCATCATATAATGGGAAAGAATTTTAAATTGGGATCAGAAGACCTGGATTTAAGTTAAGGTTCTGTTATCTACTATCTGTGCAACCTTAGGAAAACTACTTAAACTCTCTGGCCTCAGTTTGTTCATCTGTAAAATGAAAGATTTGGACTAGATGACCCCTAAGGTGACTTCTAGCTTTAAATCCATGAAATAATCCTAAATCAGAAATAAAACAGCATCAGTGAATGAGCCACTGTTGCCTCTTGTCTTTCTAAGTCACTAGTTAGGACCTCCACAGACTATGATTTTCTCGTTTTCCGATTCCCTGTCACACTCCATTTTCTCTCTCTTCCTTCTAGCACAGAGACAGCTAGCTCACCTGTGCTGATGCAGGAGTGCTGTCCTCTCCACTGGCCTAGGATGCAAATGCTTGAATTTATGGAAGCCTTTTAAAACAATGCTCTCATCTCTGGTTTTCAATCCAGATGAATGACTCCAATAATAGGAATTTCAAGTTGGGAGGACACATTGGTGGGGCATAGATCTGGAGCCTTATGAGGTCACATGATATCTCTTACACCAGTTTTTGTAGGCAGTCTTCACTATGTCTAAATGGAGTGTTAGCCAGCTCTGCCTCATCTTGTTCAGGGGAATGATACAGGCTTGCTTTAAGGAATTTAAATGACTCAGGCATAGGGGCAGTTGTTGTTCCCTTAGGACCTGGTATAATAAATCTCCACAGTGAACTAACTGCTTTCCTTCTAGTCTAACCAAGTTATCTTTCACTCCATCTTTATCTATTTAATAACAATAACAGGGGCAGCAAAAACAATCATAATATTAAGAACAATGTTATCACTGTGATATGCAGAAATTGTGCATATGCCAAATACTCAGATGTGATCAGGTAGGTAGAATTATGCACCAAAAGCTCTCTATCCTTTATAAACTAACAGATGATTCACTGGACTACAAAGACAAAGTCTTCAAGGGTCCTTGAGAAGTCAGCAAATAAGATATACAAGAACCCATAGCTTCATTAGAGAAAGAATTGTTGCCCACAACTACCCAGATATAACTGATCTAATTTAGTACTTCTTAAACTGTGGGTCACAGTTTAAGGAAGCCTAGAAGGGGTCACTAGTAGAAAAAGTTTAAGAAGCCCTGATCTAACTTATAAGGCCTCTAGGTGGCCTAATGGATAGAGTAGTGGGCCTAGAGTCAAGAGGACCTGAGTTCAAATTCAACCCCAGATACTTATTAGCTATGTGACCCTGGGCAAGTCACTTAAGCACTGTCTGCCTCAGTTTCCTCATCTATAAAATGGAAATAACAATAGGGATCACTGATCTTCCTCATAACCTCCTCAGGTTATGGGATCAAGTGAGATATAGTTTGTCATAGTGTTTTACAAACCTTAAAGCATTATATAACTGCTAGCTATCATTATTATCGATACAGATTTAGAGCTATCTTTTAAACAGATGTCACCATGCCAAATTACCCCACTCTTCGAGTTCCACAGAAAGAAAAGCTTCCAGAATACAGGAACCTGGAAGAGACGCTTCCTTTCTGGTCCTTTTATCAAACTACACAAAGCAGTTATTTCAACCCACCTGTGCAATAGTCTGTAGGACACTGAAGACAAAAAGAATAAGGACAAGGTGGCTTCTTGCTTCTATATTAACCAAATTTTAAAAAGATGAGAAAAAACGAGGTAATTGTAATGATCCGGAGACATGAAACTCAGAAGAGGCACCATGAGAACATCGGAACAAGACCATTGGGTCTCGGGTTCTGCTTGTGACTCACTCATAGTTTGACCTTGGGCCTTTCTCTTCCCCTTATTCTCTCATAAAAATGGGAGTTAGATAATCTATGATGTCTCTTCCAGCTCTAAAATTCCACGGATCTATCTTCTCTGCAAAACAGTCTCACAACAACCTTCTGAGAAGAAGAGGAAAAAAAGGAAACATTTTCCCCATTTCATAAGTGAGGAAGCTGCAGCTTAGAAAGATGAGATGACTGGCCTAAGTTCACAAAGCTCGCTAGTAGCCAAGTCAGAATTGGAATCCGGGTCCAGGGCACATTCAGCCCAGTTCTCCATGCCAGCTATGGAAGCTTTCTCTTTCACTACTACCAAATGGCCTGTGTCTCAGGCCCTCTGTGTATCCTTTGAGGCTGACCTCCCCAGGAGTGATGGATGCCACCAATGGCCTTCCTATTTCCCTTTGCTACTTTCCCTCTAGGAATACAAAGGCATCGCATGTGTGTTTTGAGGAATATCTTGGTGAATCACCACCATGAACTGTAGAGATCACGGGGTCTTCCTTGGGTTGTCATGTCTGTCTCTATGTTTGCCTCTGTGTCTGCATCTATAGTCTGTCTCTTTCCCTCTCCATCTCCTCAAAAATAACTGTCATTCCCCAAATTGACAAATACAGACCTGGTCTGATCTGTGAGCTAATAGCACAGATGAACCCCTGCAGGGCTTCCTAAGAAGTATAGCTCAGAAGGTCAATTTCAGATTTCTAATGCTGTTTTGGACTTTTTCCCAGTTCCAACTCTATTGTAGCATAAGTGGAGAAGAATAGCTAACCTCAACAGCACTTAAGGGGCCCTTTCAAGTATATCCAGGGCTGTCATGTAAAAGAATGATTGGATCCAATGGGCAAACCTAGGAAGAAATGAGTGATAACTGCAATGAGTCAAATTAAGGTTTGGCATCAGGGGAAAAAATCCCAACAAGTGGAGGTGTCAGTGAAATGGGTTGCCTTGGGAGACAATGGGTTTCTTCTTATTGGAAGTCCTTAAGCAGAGTAGATGGGCATTCTTAGGACGTGTTGTAATGGGAATTCCTTTCAGGTATGGCTATACTAGATGATTACTGATGTCTCATCCCACTTTAAATTCTAAGTATTTTTGTATGCTGTTCTGGGCTCAGAACTCACCTCCTCTAAACCCCATCAACATTCTATGAGTAGAAGTCAGGCTCATTCATTGGTAAACAAAGACCCAAGTTAATGATCATTTTGTCAACATTTAAAAGGAAGGTCTGCAGAGAGAAGAGCACCAACCAGCTTGTCTGTAACTACTACTCTTTGTCTGTTAGCTAGCTAATCAGGCAAAGCCTGGAAAGTGGCTCGATGTGTGCTGGGAGGATTTGGCAGGTGTTATGTTGCTATTCTGCACAAAAATCTTCAGTAGCCCCCTTTGGTCTACCAAATAAAATTCAAATCCCTTACCTTGGCATTTGAGGTCCTCACCCACTTGAGACCAGTCTAATTTTCCAGTCTTATATCATACTAATCCCCTCTTTGTACTGTCAGTTTTACTATAATGCAACATATGCATTCCCCAAAATCATCTCACTATCCATAATTAAGCAGTAAAAACCACAGGGCTTATGGGGGAAATGGGGATAGATGAACAAAGCAAAAAATAAATAAATAAATAAAAATAAAAACCAACTTCATCATTGAGAAACAGAGAGAAATTTAATTTAAAAATGGTAGTGCAATTTTATACAAAAAATACATAAATACTACAATAAATAGTGGTGGTGTCCATGGCCTTAAGCAGCTGCTTGGTCTGTGGTCTGGCTTATACACCCCCAGCTAGTAAAGTCTTTCTCAAGTTAGGCATTGTCTGTCTTGCTTTACCGGTTCTGCTTACTTCAGTTTGAATCAGTTCACTTAAGTCTTCTTATGTTTCTCCATTCATATACATATTCATAATTTCTTTCCTTCTCCCAGACAGACAGTTCTAGGAGGGTCCACACTGAGTTTACTCTATATTTTGTCCCTCTCTCAGTATTTACATGGTATTTTGCATACAGTAGGTACTCGGTAAAAGTTTTCTGGATTTAATTTTTATTATGGACCCTAAGAGGATTCTTTTGAATAAAGAAGAAAGCCACATAGTCTTCTCCCAAACCCTGAAATTTAATCTCAGCCAAGCTATGAAATCCCTGTTATTTTGTGCGACTTCTGAAGCCAGAAATTTCCTGACAGGATGCTTCCTGGTGGTATTTTTGTACTTCCTGCACAATTCTGGTGGGAAATAGGAATGTAGGAGGGCAGAAGAATTTTTTTAAAAAGGGATGTGACTATCACTGTTGCCTTTGTAACTGTCCAAAGTTGTATCCCCGGCAAATCCTATCTAAGCCTCAGTATATCCCCTCACCATCCCCTCCTCAGGATCTGGAGGATCACTGACTTAGAACTAAAGAGATATGAGAAGCCATCTAGTCCAAACCCTACATTTTACCAGAGCAAACTAAGGCCTAGAGGTTAAGTGCTTTGCCCATGTTCACACAGCTGGTAAGTGGGAAAGCCAAGATTCAAACTCGGGTCTTGTGACTCAGGCTCAGTACATCTCATTCAGCACCCTTTCTCCTATACCATATTACCTCCCAATGTCTATACCCCTGAATCTCTGGGTTACCACCAGGGAATTATAACCAGGCTATCTAGCCTCAATCCTGAGCCAGTTTTGGTAGAATATAGAACTAGAAAAGACCTCAGGGATTACCTAGTCCAAACACCTCCATTTCCCAGAGGGAAAGTGACTTGTCCAGGGCCTCAAGGTAGAAAGAAATAAAATTAGGATTTAAATCCAGGTCTGGGTGGCACAGTGGATAGAGCACTGGCCCTGAAATCAGGAAGACTTTAACTTCATGAATTCAAATCCAGCCTTAGCTCTTTACTAGCTGTGTGACCTTGGACAAGTCATTTAACACTATTTGTCTCAGCTTCCTCATCTGTAAAATGAGCTGGGGAAGGAAATTGCAAATCACTCCAGTATCTCTACCAAGAAAACCCCAAGTGAGGTCACAAAGAGTCAGGTGCAATTGAATAACGATAAATTTCTGTTTCCAAATCTGATGATTTCTCCACATGTAGATCTCCATGAGTTGAAGCCGCTGTCTCCTCTTTTTTTCCTTTCCCTTAAATCCTTACCCTTCACCCCTTAGAGGTAGAAATGGGAGAAAGATTCATGTGACAAATCTTACCAAGGGGAAACTGAGGCATAGAATGGGGATGTGACTTGCCCACTGTGGACTAATTAGTTGAGAGAGCCAAAGCTAGAGCGTGGGGCACTTGGTTTCCTCACCAGTGTTCTCTCTGCATGGCTATGCCATGACTGCACCATCCTCTCAGTTAAAATTCAGCATCATTTCAAACACAATGTGGATGCTGCCTCTTCCATGAAGCCTTACCAGATTCACCCCAGGCAAAAATTCTTTCCTTCCTTGGACCTCAAACAGTGCCATAGTCCTTATAATTCTTATGTTTTCTTCTGTATTATAATTGATTATTTGTGTACATCCCCCCCCCCAGCCAATCCTCTCAATAGACTGTAAGTTCCTTGAGGGCAGGGAATGACTCTCAATCATCTCCCCATCTTCTCAGGGGGTCTCAGCACAGGGCTCTTCACTTAAACACTTAATAACTGTTTGTGTGAGTTAATTGCTTGTGTACTTGTATGTATATATGTGCATGTATGTTCACAAGTGTGTTTGTGCAATTATATTCACTTTGTATCTCTGCACAAGTATGTGGGCACATATATATGTTTATGGAAACATAGCTGTGTATACAATATATACCTCTTTACATATTTGAAGGGGTGTGTGTATACATGTGACTGTACTAGGGAAAATGAAGCTGCCAGGGCATATCTGTGGTGAACATATTTAGGGAAAAGTGTCTCTCCTCTTAAAAGCCCACTATTTCAACTCTGGGTATTTTGCTACTGATGTTAGATGATTTCAGACGTATCAAAAGTACAAGTAACCTAAAGGGAAAGATGCATAGTGGGTGTGAGCACAATGCAACTTGATAACAATCAATAAATATGCATTTATTAAGCACCTGTTGTGTGCCAAGCACTGTGCTATATAGTCAATAATATAAGCAAAGTAGTATAAAAACAGAAGTGTGTTGGAGCCAGTTTGAACTGGGTCTTAGGAAGCAATGTTTTTTTAAATGTATTTTTATTTCTTTCTTTAAATATTTCCCAATTACAAGTAAAATGTTTTAATATTTATTTTAAAATTTTTTAAATTCCAAATTCTCTCCCTCCTCCTTGAAAAGGCAAAAATTTTATGTTGATTATACATATGAAGTGATGCAAACATTTCCATATTAGCCATGTTGCAAAAGAAAACATAGACCAAAAAATGAGAAAAATAAAGTAAGTTTTTAAAAGTATGTTTGATCTGTATTCAGGGTTCACCAGTTCTGTCCCTGGAGGTGGATAGTATTTTTCCTCATGGATCCTTAGGAATTCTCTTGGATCATTTCTTGATCAGAGTTATTAAATCTTTCAGTTGATCATTGCAATATTGTTGTTACTATGTACAATGTTCTCCTAGCTCTGCTCACTTCACTTTGCATCAGTTCATATAAGTCTTCCCAGGTTTTTCTGAAAGCATCCTGCTTGTCTCATGTAAAAACAATTTTCACATTCTTTTTTTTAATTTTTTCAAATTTTGAGTTCCAAATTCTCTCCCTTCCTCCCCTCCCTTCGTTAAAGAAAGTAAGCGAGGAGCGGCTAAATGGCACAGTGAATAGAGTACCAGCCCTGGAGTCAGGAGGACCTGAGTTCAAATTTGATCTCAGACACTTAATACTTACTAGCCATGTGACCTTGGGCAGGTCACTTAACCCCAATTGTCCTGCCTTCCCCCCTCCAAAAAGCAAAAAAAAAAACCAAAAACAAAAAAACAAGCAATTTGACATAGATTATACATGTGTCGTCATGTAAGTCATTCTGTGAAAGAAAACACACAAAAAACCCCAAGAAAAATAGAGAAAGTAAAGAAAAAGTATCTTTGATCTGCATTCAGGCTCTACCAGTTCTTTCTCTGGAGATGGACAGCATCTTACATCATAAGTCTTTATATTTATATAAGTCTTTATATATAAGAATTGTCTTAGATCACTGTATTGCTGAGAATAGCTAAGTTAGCCAAGTTATTCATAGTAGATCATCATACAATATTGTTTGTTACTGTGTACAATGTTCTGGTTCTGCTCATTTCACTTTGCATTAATTCATGTAAATCTTTCCATGTTTTTCTGAGAGTCTCCTGCTCATCATTTCTTAAAGCATAACAGTATTCCATCACAATCACATACCATAACTTGTTCAACTATTCCCCAATTGATGGACACCCTTCAATTTCCAATTCTTTGCTACCACAAAAAGAACTGCTATAAATATTTCCATACACATAGGTCTTTTGGGTTTTTATCCCTTTGGGATACAGACCTAGCAGTGGTATTGCTTGGTCAAAGGGTCTAAATGGTTTTATAGCCCTTTGGGCATAGTTCCAAACTGCTCTCTAGAATACAATCAGTATACAACTTCACCAATAGTACATTAGTGTTTTAATTTTCCCACAGCCCCTCCAACTTTGGTCATTTTCCTTTTCTGTCATATTAGCCAATCTGACAGGTGTGAGTTAGTAGCTCAGAGTTTATTTAATTTGCATTTCTCTCATCAATAACAATTTAGAGTATTTTGTCATATGACTACAGATAGCTTTGATTACTTTATCTTAAAACTTCCTGTTCATATCCTTTGACCATTTATCAATTGAGGAATGGTTCTTATTTCTATAAAAATTTGACTCAGTTTTCTACCTGCTTGAGAAATGAGATCTTTATCAGAGAAACTCGCTGTAAAAATTTTTTCACAGTAATGACTGCCAATTATGTATTTCCCTCCATCCTATTTTCCCCTACTCTCTCTCTCCTATCCATTCTCAAAAGTGTTCTGCTTCTGACTTTTACCTCCCCCAAACTGCTCTCCCTTCTACCAGACCCTTCCCCTCCTACTTTCCTGTATGGTAAGATATATTTCTATACCCAAATGAGTGTGTTTCCTCGTTGAGCCAATTCTGATGAGAGTAAAGTTCATGCGCTCCCCTCCTCCCTTCCCCTATTTTCCCTTCCACTGTAAAATCTCTTTTAAGCCTCTTCTATATCAGATAATTTATTCCATTCTATCTCTCTCTTTCCCCTTCTCCAAGGGCATTCTTCTTTCTCATTCCTTAATTTTATTTTTTTTCCAGATAATTATACCATCACATTTAACTCACACCTCTGCTTTCTGTCTATGAATACTCTTTCTAACTGCTCTAATAATGAGAAAATTTTTAGGAGTTACAAATGTCATTTTCCCCAATTAGGAATATAAACAGTTTAACCTTATCAGATCCCTTATGATTTCTCTTTTCTGTTTACCTTTTATGCTTCTTTTGCATCTTGTATTTGAAAGTCAAAATTTCTATTTAGCTCTGATCTTTTCATCAGGTACGCTTGTAAATCCTCTATTTCACTGAATATCCATTTCTCCCCCCTGGAGAATTATACTCATTTTCATTGTGTAGGTGATTCTTGCTTATAATCCTAGCTCTTTTGCCCTCCAGAATAGCATATTCCAAGGCCCCCTCCCCCAGTCCTTTAATGTAGAAGCTGCTAAATCTTGTGTTATCCTTATTGTGGCTCCACATTATTTAAAGTGTTTCTTTTTGGCTGCTTACAATATTTTCTCCTTGATCTGGGAGGTCTGGAATTTAGCTATACTGTGTCTCTGGGAGTTTTCATTTTGGGATCTCTTTCAGGAGGTGATCAGTGAATTCTTTGAATTCCTATTTTACCCTCTAGTTCTAGAATTTCAGGGAAGTTTTCCTTGATAATTTCTTGAAACATGATGTTTGGGCTTTTTTTTTTTTTTTGATTGTGACTTTCAGATAGCCTAATAATTTTTAAATTATTTCCCTGGATCTATTTTCCAGGTCAGTTGTTTTTCCAATGAAATAGTTCACATTTTCTTCTATTTTTTTTTTCATTCTTTTGATTTTGTTTGATTGTTTCTTGATGTCTCATAAAGTCATTAGCTTCCACATGCCCAATTCTAACTCTTAAGGAATTATTTACTTCAGTGGACTTTTCTACCTCTTTTTTCATCTGGCTAGTTCTACTTTTTAAAGAGTTCGCTTCAGTGAATTTTTGTATTTACTTTTCCATTTGATCAATTCTGTTTTCCAAGACATTCTTCTATTCATTGAATTTTTGTGCCTCTTTTACCGTTTGACCTATTCTGGTTTTTAAGGTGTTATTTTCTTCAGTATTTTTTGTGTCTCTTTTACCAAGCTGTTGACTCTTTTTATGATTTTTTTATCACTCTTATTTCTCTTCCCAGTTTTTCCTCTACCTCTCTTATTTGATCTTTTTGAGCTCTTTCATGTCCTGAGATAAATTTATATTTTTCTTTGAGGCTTTGGATGCAGGAATTTTGACTTGTCTTCTGAATGTGTATTTTGATCTTCCTTGTCACCATAGTAACTTTATATGGTCAGAATTTTTTGTGTGTGTGTTGTCTGCTAATTTTCCAGACTATTACTTGACTTTTATTTTTTTTTGCTTTTTGGAGGGCAATTGGGGTTAAGTGACTTGCCCAAGGTCACACAGCTAGTTTTTTTTTTGTGCGTTAAGTGTCTGAGGCTGGATTTGAACTCAGGCCCTCCTGACTCCAGGGCCAGTGCTCTATTTGCTGCACCACCTAGACACCCCTATTACTTGACTTTTAACTCTACGTGGGATTCTGCTTCCCAAGTTAAAGACGCACTATCCCAAGCTTCAGAGTATTTTGTGCAACTGTTTTCAGAGGTAATTCTAGGCACCTGAAAGTTTTTGGCTCTTCCAAGGTGGTATGATCTAGGGACAAGTATGTGTACTACTCTATTGTAATTGTGCACTGATTTGTGAGCAACCACAAACACTCTTTTCAACCCTGAAACTGTGACCAGGTTCCCTGTTTGCCTGTGACCACAAGCTCTGCTGTGTTAGTGCTCCCCATCACACTGGAACTAAGACCCAGGACTGACCCAGATCTAAGTATAAGCAATGCAACATAGTCCTGCCCCTAGTGATAGCAAAGGGACTCCTGTAAATCTCCTCCTGACCCACTGTCTGACCCCCTTACTATTTGTGGGTTAAGAGGTCTGGAACCTGCCACTGCTGCCACTGATTTAGTTGCCCCAAGACCTGCTTCTAGTTTGCTGAGGCCTGGTCTGCACTGGCAAATCCTGTGCTAGACTACACTCTTCTCTCAACTTGGTACTACAGAGCTTTCCTGCCAACCTTCTAAGTTGTCTTGGTCTAGAAAATTGTTTCACTCTGGTTTTTTTGTGAGTTCTGCTGCTCTAGAATTTAATTACTTAAAAATATTTGGAGGGGCTTGGGGGAAAGCTCGGTTAAGTCCCTGCCTTTACTCTACCATCTTGGTTCCTCCTCCCTCATCATTTCTTATAGAACAACAGTATTCCATCACAATTGCATACTGTAACTTATTCAGCCATTCCCAAGGGATGAGCATCTTCTCAATTTCCAATTCTTTGCCATCACAAAAAAAGCTGCTGTAGATATTTTTATACAAACATATCCTCTCCCCTTTTCTTTGATCTCTTTGGGATATATACCTAGCAGTATTTCCGGGTCAAAGGGTCATTGTTTTATAGCCCATTGGGCCTAGTTGCAAATAATTGCAGACAATATAAAATGGAGACTACCTGAAAAGACAAACCCAAGGACTAAATGAATACCATTATAAAACACTTTTCACACAAAGATAGATCTAAACAATTGGAGGAATATTAATTACTCATAGATAGGCTGAGCCAATATAATTAAAATGACAATTCTATCTAAATTAATTTGATTATTCAATACCATACTAATCAAATTGTTAAAATGTTCAGTGTGAGGATTTATGCTTCTGAAATTAGCAAATCATACAAATCAGGGCCGGGTTTATTGTTTTATTGATTGTCTAGAGTCAGGTTGGGGAACCTGCACCCTCGAGGCCATATATGGCCCTTGAGGTCCTCAAGTGTGATTTCTGTGGCCCTTTAACTGAATCCAGATTTCACTGTGAAATTGAGGACCTAGAGGGCCACGTGTGACCTTGAGGCTGCAGGTTCCCCATCTCTGGCTAGATGTAAAGCGATGGAGAAAATGTTAATGCACATTAAACTTAAAAGTGTGTAGTAAGTATACTTCTTCCCCCTCCACAGACAGCTGGTTGTTAAACATTTACCAGCATACCAGTACTGTATAAAATATATCATCAAAGAGATGTAAACTGGAGCAGAAAGTAGGCTGATCATGTCTTGGGTGTGAAGGACAACAGGTAGGCCACCCACGTCTCCAAAAAATGTACTAGTATCCAAAAAAATATGAAAACAACCCAAGGAAGGACTCCAAGGTCATATGGCAACTCCATATGTAGACCTGGATGAGAACCAGGGGACTAGAAGGCATAGAGGGATCAAGCTTAGCACTAATGGGAGGGGGTATGGTATGACGGAAAAAGCCCCAGCTTTGGACTCAGAGAATCTGGATTCGAATCCTGCCTCTAATTATCACTTCCTCTGTGACATTGGGCAAATCACTTGACCTCCTTGGGTCCCAGTTTCTTCCTCTGTAAAATAAGGGAACTGGACTGTCTTCTATCTTTAAGTCTCGGAGCCTAGGATGCCCAGAATAGTCACAGCAGTGAGTAGCAAAGTCTCTTCTCAGCCCTTGGGGGATGCTGAGCCATGAGCCTAGGCCTCCCTGGAGATCAGTGATGGGCTGCCCTAATCTTGCCTAGACTCACTGGCTCCAACAGGGCCAGGGCTGGTTCCAGCAGCAAACATCAGGCTCTATCTCCCCAGGGCCCTCTGAGGCTCCAGAGCAGCTGCCTCCTGGTTCCCTTCTCAGAAGCAACATCAACAGCTTCAGTGGTAACGGCCTCTCAGGAGGAATCTATCTCCCACCTGTTTACCACCGATTCTGCTGTCATTCCACCAATGGCGCTGCCATTGCTGCCACCTAGCAGGTGTTTGTTTCTGTGGCCCCAGCAGAGAAAATAATCCTAGCTTGGATTTCTGTAGTGCTTTAGGATTTGAAAAGTGACTTCCTTACAGCACCTGGGAAAATATTACCATCATTCCCATTTTACAGGTGTTCAGAGATGGAATGTGTTTTGCCATGTTTGATCAACTAGGAAGTGGGAGAGCTAGGATTCTCAAACCAGTTTTTCTGACTCTAGGCCCAATGCAACATGGTACAGTGGAAAGAATCTTGGCTGGGGAGTCAGAGGACCTGTGTTCAGATCTCACCTCTGATGCTTACTCCCTGTGTTACTCTGGGCAAGTCACTTAACCTCCTTTGGCCCAAGTTTCACCATTTGTAAACCAAGAGGGTTGGACTATATGGCCTCTTTGGTACTTTGAAGCTCTAGCTTTATGACCCTATGACCAACTCTTTCCATTACATTATGCTGACTATAACTGCCTTTTTAGAGGCCTCAAACCCTCTTTGCTTGTCACATGCCAAGCTGGAGAAGACAAAGTTTTCACTATGAACAAGATTTTGTGCAGTTGCTAGACAGGAGGTTTCCTTTGGTTTGGAGCCAAGTCCCATGAAGGCAAAGGAATTTAATCCATTGGGAGGCCACAGTTGGGACTGACCCAATCAGGGAATGTGGGAGAGCAGCAGGGGGTGGGACAGTGAGTTTAAATGAGTAAGAAATCCTGAGGGGAGGTCGCAAGGACAAGAGCTTAGCCCTCTGGTCCAGGCCTGTGCTTCAGACCTCCAATTCCCCAAGGGCTCCCTCCTTCACCCTAGGAAGGCCCTCCAGCTGCCTGGATGTACATAGAAATCAGCGGGAGCACAGTCCCTGACATTCCAACAGCTAAGGAGCAAAGGAAAAGACAAGAAAAGAAAACATTTAGAAATCCTTTCCATTTCTCAAGCGATTACTTTCTCTGCTAGGAAAGACGGCTCTGTGTGGGAGTCTGGTTTCTGGCCTTTGTTAGCCATTAGTATTCTCCCTTTTCTTGGGAGTTTGAGGTATCATAGGATTCAGAGCTGGAAGAAACATTAGACATGCTCTAGACTGACCCCACCCCCCATATACACATGAGGAAACTGAGGCCCAAGAGGACTCAGCCCTGATCCTCTACATGACTTTAAATATGAGGGACCTGAATTATCCAAGGTCACATAAATATAAGCAGAAGCCACTGTCTCTAATGCCAAGTTCATTACTTTTTCTATGCCACAGAAACACCTCTACTTCAGCCTGCACCAACCCCCATGCCCCTGTTCCAGCAGCAGAACTTCACTCCTTCCCCGTCCCCCAATCCTTCAGATTGTGCCAGTGTCTGATCTAGGGCCTTGATCGACGAGGGCTCACCTCTCTGATGAGCTGCTCAGATGTTTCTCCCAGCAAGCACACTGTCCTCTTGTCCTCCCCACCCCCATCCCCTGTGGAGGCTTTGATCAAGCTTGGGCTCCCAGCCAAAAACTCATTAAAAAGAAAGTACAGCCAAAAATGACTTTAAAAGAGAAGCAAAAAAGTGTTCCCCTTGTCAGGAGAAAGACAAACAATGTCACCCACTGATCGCTAACTTGCCCTCTCCTGCTGCATTTTGAGGAGACGAGAGAAGCACACACATTCCCACCACACACAGACATGCTAGCTAGAGTTATGGGAAGATCGCCGTGATCTAGCTGACACTGCACTCTTCTCAAAGTGGATGAGAGGGAGGAAAGTTTTTATAGGGAATTGTCATGTTAACTTTAAGCTGCTTCATTCATTTATTCAAATGTTTACTGGGTACCTACCATAACAAAAATAACGACTCACCTTTATAGGCCGTTTAGTGGAATTGCAATCAGGGTAGAGTGACCCGGGCTTCTCCCCAGGGTGCTGTCTTTACAGGGTGCCAAGTCTCTTCTGATTCTAAAAACAACAAAACTTAGCAATTAATTAACAAAACAATTGGTGTTAAAAGGAAGTTTCAGATAGCTCCCCCACAGAACTCTGCTTCTTCCCATCCTCTGGGCTGGCTCTCCCCTTAGCAGTTTGGTACTACTGTCCTAGATAGGGTTCCTGTCCCAGAACTTAAGGAACTTTTTGTACCACTTGCACCAGCACAAAAATTCTAGTTATATCTTTGCTGTCTAGGGTTATTGACAGCTCATATTTATATAACCCTTATCCTGTAAGGGTTTACTATCTAGTCAGAGTGAGGGAAGGAAGGGCTTTATAGGTATGACAAATTTCACAGATAGACAGACAGACAGACAGAGACAGATAGATATAGATGTGTATATATACATATATACACATATATACACATATATATGTAAATACATACATACACATACACACATATAGAGGTATATATGTATATATATAAATACATACACACGCATATATACATATACACATGCATATATTTACATATGCACACAAATATTACACATACACATATGTGTGTATATACACATGTGTGTATTTATATGCATATCTACATATGATTTTAAGAAGATACCAATTTCTATTTAATGAGGCAGGGTTGTCCATTGGATGGGATCTCATCGATTCCCTCCAATAATGCAGATTGAAATGCAATCATGGCTTTCCATCCTGTGTGACTCTTGTCCATATGCTCCTGGAAGTTGGCCACAAAGGGGTCTGCCCTACATGCTAGGGGCTTTCCTTGAATTCTTTTGTCACTTTAAGAGTGAAACAAGTGGAGTTTGTCCATTGACTGTCCCTTGCTCTCACTAACATAATAGGTAACATTTATAAAGTGCCCTTAGTATTCTGGGCACTATACCAAATGCTTTACAAATATCTTGTTTGATGCTTACAACAACCATGTGAAGTAGGTGCCATTATTATCCCCATTTTATATTTCAGGAAACTGAGGCAAACAGAGGTTAAGTGACTTGCCCAAGATCACATAGGTGGTAAGTATCTAAGGTCAGATTTGAACTCAGGTCTCTCTGAGTCCATGTCCACTGCACCACCAAGCTGCTTATACCTATCACCCATCACTATGTAAACAACCCAATATTTTTAATCATCCTGTATTTCTTTGGTGGAATCTTTTATATGACTTCTACTGTGAAATTCCCTCCATACAACTGTCTATTTTGCACCTTGGGGAGTGATTTTTAATTCCCATTATTCAGAGACTGTAGCATCCCAATATCCCAAAAGAACATCAGCAGTAAAATGCCAAGCCTTTGTTTCCTAGAAAGGCTTGGGTTCATGTGCCATTTTAATTATGTCCAAGAAGGACCAGCTCTATGGGCTGTCCATCCAAGTACATGTCAGATCTATGGGCAGTCTTCATCCACTTAGTTTTTCTTCTCAAGGTCTCTCTGAAAAATATTGGAATCAATTGTGAGACGTGAGAGACACTAGCACAGGACCACCCAGCACGGCGTGCCCACATCAAAGAAGGTGCTATTCTCCATGAGCAAAGCAAAATTGCAGTAGCCCAAAAGAAAAACGGGATATACACATTTAGAGACATCTCCATCCCAAATGTTCATATGGACTATTTATTTGTACCCAACCTGTGGCAGAGCCTTCCAAGTTCCTGTTGGACTGATCACCCACAGATGGATACCTTGTACATTGACCCTGACATAGTGATGTCATTTTGGTCTTCTTTGAGTATAAAGGACAACTTCAGGTGGGCCAAGGTCCTCCCAATGCATAAAGATCTCATTAAGGAGTCTGTAGCTCTACTGATGGCAAAAAGAAATTTTTGTTTAAAAAAATCTGAAACCTTACAGACCTTTTCCAACTTTTGTTTGTTTCTACAACCCAAAAACACTTCCACTTTTTTGTGGACCAAACTCTGTGCCCTGTTCTAGTGGCAGAGGCTCATTCTCTTTTCCCCTATCCCAATTCTTCAGGTTCATTGGTTGAGTGATTTGCCCAAGATCAGATCTTTTCCAACTTTTGTTTGTTGTCTTCCTTCCAGTTAAATTGTTTATTTATTTGTTTGTTTGTTTGTTTATTCATTCATTCATTCATTTATTTATTTATTTTTAGTTCTCAGCATTTACTTATGTAAGATTCTGAGTTCCAAATCCCTCCCCTTCCCCTACCCCAATCTGATATAGACTCTACATGTATGTATATTCATATTAAACATATTTTTACATTAGTCGGGTTGTAAAGAAGAATTAGAACCAATGGGAGGAACCATAAGAAAAAAGAAACAAAAATAAAGAGAGAGAAAATAGTATGCTTCAATCCTTCCAGTTAAATCCAGAGTGTAATGCAATCAGCACAACAGCATCCACAAACAAGAGACTCAGGAGAGCCCTGAGGTTCTATCAAGAGGAAATCATCTTTGACTTTATCTCTGGGTTAGATCTCTTCTATGAGAGTAGAAAACATATCCAGCAAGCTTGGTTTATGCCTTGCTTGATATTAATAACTACAGGATCATTGAACAAAATTACATATTTGATTTTTCAAGGAATCTTGTATGATTTTGACATACGCATGGGAAACATGTTATTAGAGAAAAGTCTTTAAGGTGATATTTTGCTTTACTGAATCACATCCTTTTTTTTTATATGATAAAAACACAATAAGGACTTAACAATAAGTGGGATCTTTTTGTACACATATAACCTGTATCAGGTTATTGATAAAATTGCTTGTTGTCTTATGGAAGGGAGGGAGAAAAAAAATTGGAACTCAAAATCTTATAAAAGTGAATGTTGAAAACTATCTTTATAAGTAATTGGAAAAAAATACTATTAAGTAGAAAAAAATAAGTGGGATCTTGTTTCCCCTTCTTCTTTCAGTTAACTGTCATGATAAACATGTAGACTGCTTGAGAAAATCTGCCTTTCTCAAGGATAGCCTTGAAGATAGACTAGAAGGTCGATGATTCTCACAAATTTTTTTAATAGGTGAGAAAGTAGACATTCAAGTTAGTAGGTATTGCTGATTGGGGGGAAGAGGTCACTCATTTTGTAATAATAAGGTATTTTTGTACTTGTCGTATTTTCTCTTCCTTCAGCTGTCTTGAGAATCAATATCTTAAATGCCCTGAAAATTGCATTGCCTCTAGCATTGATATCCTCCACATGTATTTGGTCTAAAACAGCTGCTTTTTCTTGTCTTTGTTCATATCAATAGTGTTTCTACCTCCCTCATAAACACATCTCCAGGACTGTGATGTTACAGTCCATGTGTGATGACTCCACTAATGGCAAAAAGAGTATTTTGCTTTAAAAAGAAAAATTTCAGATCTTTTCCCTTTTTTGTATGCTTGTTGTCCTCCTTCCAGTTTAGCCCTTAAATGCCTAAAGTATTACTTTGTAACTGTGTTTCATTAAGTCCCTTAGCAATCTTTCCTTAATTTTTTTTTCCTTTTCAGAGTTTCTTGTTATTTTGTGAGACAATGTTGCTTAGAGTTTTCAACATTCTTTCCCATAATATCTTTAAATAATTTTAAAATTCTAAACTAGTGCTATACTTGGCTGCCATCTCTTCTGGAATATAGATAAAATGATGGCTAACTAAAGCAGTTTTTAGACTCCTTTGTTCTCCTTTATTATGGCAACTGATTTACATCAGTTAAACATTATGAAATTGTTGCCATCGTTATCAATGTCCTTTCCTCCATCAACTTCCCATTTTCGGAGTCATTAATTCTCTTAAATAGATCAGGCTAGACTTGCATTAATTGCATATCTTATGTTTTTCTCATTTTCATTCTTTATTCTAGATTTATACTAACATTGAACTTTGCTTTAATAAGGTTTACCAGATGCTTTATATCCATTATCTCATCTGAGCCTTAAAACCCTCTTGGTTACATAGGGATGTGCTAGGTACCCCAGGGAGTTGGGGAAGCACCACCAGGGGTGAGAAGATACCTGGAAAGTAGGCAGGGAAGGAGGGTAAGACTGGGAGAGGTTGAGACCAGGTTTGTAGAGAGCCCTGAGAATTTCCATAGATGGGCTGGGTCACAGAATGCTGATCTTTGCATTAGCCTTGAATGGCTAACTCAGCTCAGGGAAGGAGAGAGCAATAGCACTACTGACCGATCATTGGCTAGGGAAACAGTCATCCTAGGAGAACATGTATGGTTGAAGTTCAACAAATTCAGTGAATGTATGAAGGGACAGCACTGCCTTGAAAAAACCTGTCTCTCGACATAGTTCTTGGCTCATTGAAGATAATCAATGTATCTAGAAATTCCTGGGCCCTCCACAAAGCAACAGAAATAGCAGAAACCTGATTTAAGAATCCTTAGCCCAACATGTTTCTCCACTCAGGAATATCTTCAGAGTAAAGTATATGCACATGTGGATCCACACAAGCACAGTCAAGATAGTGCTGTACTGGAATCAAGAACCTCTAAGTTCAATTTCTGCTTAAGATACTATGTAGCCCTGCTCAAGTCACTTGACTTGTCTCAGCCTCAGTTTCTTCATCTGTAAAATGGGGAATAACAATGACACCTACCTCCACAGGGCTCTTATATGGCTCAAATTAGATAACCCACATAAAGCACCTTGTAAACCTCAAAGCTTTATAGTAACACAGGTACCTGGCCCCGACGGCCTGGAAGGCCAAGGAGGTTACATTTTACTCCTCCCCCAGAGTTCTCTGGTATCCTAAAAGGGATCTGAGGACATCCAGGTTCTCTGCAAATGGCTCCAGCCCTGTACTGATGGCACTTCCCCCAAGTGTAGGGGCTGGTACCCCTTCACTCAGTTCCATTTAACCATCGATAGTCATATTAGTTTTTACACAGGAATACTGGCTTCAAAAAGTATAATCACAAATATACAAACTTAGTCTCCCAACACATGGTACGCTAAAATAAGACATTAAATGATCTCTCTCCCCCATTACACCACGTCAGTCTCTGGAGAGGGGAAGAGAATTAGATTCCTAGTTTAGTTCTATTTCCATAGTCCACAGTGCCAGTTTCATGTCCAATGTTCCCTTGAGGCTTGGGTCCCTGGCATCCGTACTGCACAAGCTGACTATACCAACCCACCTGAAGTCCTGGCTTGAAGGTAGCCATAATTCTCATGGAAGTCACCTGCAGCACCTGCAACTGAGGAGGGAGAACAACCCAAAACAGAAATAAACACTCCCAGGCCCAGTATTCAGTGCCAGGGCAGAAAAGAGGACTCTGGGAAGGAAAGGCCTTCCCTTCTCATCAGTTAATGGTGCCCATGCTATAAGGAAATGGGATCTTCACTCTCTGGATGCAGCAGATGAGAGCTGATGAAAAGAAAACATCAGAAAAAGGGAAAACAGCCTGAACAGAAATATTGGCTCAATCTTGCCAATTTTAAAGCTGCAGGCAGCCAGTCAAAGGGGGCTGCCCCTATTCTCATGGTAAGGGATGAAACAGGCTCCCCATCAGGCATTCTGGACATGCTCCAGAGGCCCCTCAAGGGCACCTCTACCTTGGGCAGACTGCCCAGAGAAGCCCAGGTTACATATAAATACAACCTATTATTATTAGTAGGCCTTTATCTATATAGAGAGCATCATAATAGGCCCAAGGGGGGAAATCCAAAATAAATCAAGTATATGAAGAATTATTAAGGTATCTAGGTGGTGTAACGGATAGAGTGCTGGATCTGGAGTCAGGAAGACTCATTTTCCTGAGATCAAATCCAGTCTCAGACACTTACTGGCTGTGACTGGGACCCTGGGCAAGTCACTTAACCCTATTTTGCCTCAGTTCCCTCATCTATCAAATGAGCTGGAGAAGGAAATGGCAAACCACTCCAGAATCTCTGTCAAGAAAATCCCAAATGAGGTCACAAAGAACTGGACATGACTGAAACAAACGCACAATAATAACAAATGAAGAACTATTATGAGGAAGAGAGAGAGATTTGTTCTCCTTAGTCCCAGATGGGCAGATCTGAGAGTGTTGGGTAGAAGTTATAGACAGGCAGAATGTAGTTCAACACAAGGAAGACATATCTAATAATAAAAGTTGTCTCACCAGATTTTCTGTGAGTTTCTTCAGCCAATTCTGTGTATGTTGGGTAGCTCCCTAACTTAGTTTTTATAACCAATATTTGAGAAAATGTACCTGAGGCATTTGGGGTGAGTTTTTGTGTTTTAGGCTATCTTCTCCTTTCCCCTGCAATTGCTCAAATGTTTTCTCCTAATTTATCATTTTTCACAGGTAGTTTCTTTTGCTAGAGCAATCTTTATGGATACCTTTAAATCAAGGCAACCGCATAATCCTTTGGCTGTTTGGAGGCTTATGCAGAAGCCATCTTGAACTATCAGAACTGATTATTAAATTTTCAGTGTGAGTATTTGTTGTTGTTCAATTTTTTTTAGTCGTGTCTGACTCTTCCTAACCCCATTTGGGGTTTTCTTGGCAAAGATACTGGAGTGGTTTGACATTTCCTTCTCTAGATTATTTTACAGATGAGGAACTAAGGCAAACAGGGTTAAGTGACTTGCCCAGGGTCACACAGCTAGTAAGTGTCTGAGGCCAGATTTGAACTCAGGAAGATGATTCCCAGCCCAGTGCTCTATCCATTCTGCCACCTAGCTGCCCTACCCCACAAAATGGCACTCAGTGCTTGGTGGATTGTTTTGTTGATTGTCTAGATATAGAAAAGTGATGGAAAACAATGTCACTAACTAAATTTAAGAGTATTTTAAAAGGTGGGGGAGGGGTTCCCACCCCCACACCTCATAGAGATCTAGCTGTTAAACATTTACCACCAGAATCCTAGGGGATCAGTCTGGTCATATCTGGCAATTCCCCTTTGTACCAAATGATATGACCAAACTCAGTGAATACTATTTCAGGCAATAGGCCAGGGCCACAGAACTGAGAACTTTTGAGTGCATTCCCAATATGGGGAAAAGAGGATTTCTTTTCTTTAGAACCTGCAGGTATTCAAACATGGAGCCTCTCATACTTTCCATCAAGCAATTCATAGCTTCGTTGCCTGGTGCCTGCCAATCCTTTAGTCATTCTGATGAACCTCCAACCCAGATCTCCAGTGAGTCTCCCCCAGGAAGTAAAAGGTCCTTCCTGAAGAAAATTCCTATCTCCGGCCTCATCTTGCTGTCTGCAATGAGGTCTCTAGTCTGGGGCCTCCCCACAGCTGAGTTTTCTCTGCTCAGCTGGGGGATCTAGTCTTCACCTCACATACAGGTAATAAGTACTCCTCTGTATGCCTCAGGGGAAGGAGTCCATGCTTTATGCCTGGGGGAGAGATCTCTTTCTGCCACTGAAGACCTAGTCTGGGCTCTTCTCACAAGTGACTCAACCCTTTTGGATGTAAGAGACTAGCTTTGATCCTTGCTTGTCTGTATGCAAAGGAATAAGCCTTCTTTATATGCACTGCCAAAGCTTTCATTTCTGGTACAGAAAATATGGAATCAGCTCCCCATAGGGGAGGTGTCTTGGGTCTGACAGCAAGAAGCTTTCTTTAGCTTTCTCTACAGCTGGGGCCCCTAGTGCATATCTAAGTTTGGGCTCTATCTCTACCTCCCCCTTATTCATTAATGTTGCAAAATTTTAATGGAATTCTTCTCTTTCTGATTTGCAAGCCAATTCCCCAATATTGTCCAGTATATGGATTTATTTTTCAAAAATTGTCAACTGGGTCCAATAATTCAAGAACCCATCCTTAATTCTTTTATTCTCCTTCTACTGTAAATTATTCTAGAGTCTCCCAAATCCATTGCTGTTTTTTAATATTCTCTTAATATCTTCATCTTCCAGAATTCCAGCTACCCAAGGTTTATTTCAAATATCAATTATCCCCTATGGATGTCAATGTCCTTGCATAACAATATGCCTAACATTCAACACAAATATTTTCAAAACATTGATCCATAATAACAATAGTCAACTGACCATGGTATGAAAATTAACTGGCCAGGGCGGCTAGGTGGCGCAGTGAGTAAGAGTGCCGGCCTCGGAGTTGGGATGACCCGAGATCGAATCCGGCCTCAGAAAATGAGCCCCCACACATAAATAATGACTGGCCATGTAACCTTGAGCAAGTTACTTAACCCCAATTGCTTAAAAAAAAAAGAAAATACACTGGACAAGCAATCACTGACACTATAAAGCAGTCTTCTAAGCACATATAGTGAATAGCAATAAAGCAAATACGCCAGTTAGTATGGATGACAAAATAGTATTCCATTCATACTCCTAATATATGCACAGTGCCTGGCACACAGTAACGGATATATAAATGTTAGCTATTATTATTAATGGCACAGTTAGCATAATCAAGTAGCAGACTTTCATAGGAGTGGCTTACCACTTCCTTCTCTCGTTGATTTTATAGATGAGGAAACTGAGGCAAACAAGGTTAAATGACTTGCCCAGAGTCACTCACCTATTAAGTATCTGGGGATGGATTTGAACTCAGGTCTTTCTGACTTCAGGCCCAGGACTCTATCCACTGTACCACCTAGCTGCCCTTCACCACCACCACCACCACCACCACCACCCCGACAACAACAATGTCACAGTTAGCATCATCAAAAAGTGGCTTTCATAGGTAAATGTAACATAGGAGTGTAGCAATGTGAGTATAATGGAAGCAACAACTTCAGAGGTATTGAAGAACCAATTTTTTTTTTTAAGCAATTGGGGTTAAGTAACTTGCTCAAGGTTACACGGCCAGTCATTGTTTATGTGTGGGTGCTCATTTTCTGAGGCCGGTTTCGATCTCAGGTCATCCCAACTCCAAGGCCAGCGCTCTTACTCACTGCGCCACCTAGCTGCCCCAGAACCAAATTTTTTAAAAGAAACACTGAAAACAAAACTAACCAGGGCGGCTAGGTGGCACTTAACCCCAATTGCCCTGCTTCCCCCCTCCAAAAAAGAAAAAGAAAAAAGAAAAAAGAAAAATCTCTAAAAAAGAGAGAGAAAACAAAAGTAACCAAAGATAGAAAGAAACAGGATTCAGAGCAAAAATCAAACTGGAAATTTTAGTTAGAAAGAAAATAAAATATGATAAAAAGAAAGCAAAATTGTGCCTCAAAAAGAAACAAAAGTGTATGTCAAAACAAAAGTGTAATAAAATTCAACAAGCTGCAAATCATCCTAGTAATAGCAAAAATAGTAAGCTAAATATAACTCTGAACTCAAAATATAAAAGAAAAAATGAAAAGAACAGAAAGAATATTGAAGAAAATTTTAAAGCCCCAAATAATTATCTCCTCCATCAATACTGGGCTCCCTCCTTGTGATTTTCCAGATCTCACTATGTTTTTACTACAAGGAATGTTCTGTGGTTCTGTGTGGTTCTTCATAATTATAATATGATTATGCTTGGCCCCAAAGAAGAGTTCTGAGAAAGCCATTCTCTCCCCTTTCTTTACAGAGGTGGGAATCTGTGGGTATGGAATACTGAATATAAGGTTAGATTTTTTTTGACCCCTACTTCTCTTGAAAGATTCAGAACTGAGCTGATGTTTCTTCCAGATCTGTGACTTCACTTCTGCTTCTAACTTTTTGAAGAAGTTACTTCTTCCATGGGAAGACTTATATGAACTGATAAAAGATAAAATTATCAGAACCAAAAAAATAATATGGAAAATGATGATAAATATGTAAATAGAAACAACAGTTACATGCTAAACTAACAAGACAGAATACGGTGAAATTATAATATAATCCTAATTATAATATGATTATGCTTGGTCCCAAAGAAGAGTTCTGAGAAAGCACTTCTCTCCCCTTTATTTACAGAAGTGGGAATCTGTGGGTATGGAATACTGAATATAAGGTTAGATTTTTTTCCAATGTGTTGGTTAATTTTAATTAACTGTTTTTTTAATCTCCCTTTTCATCATTTGTAATATAGGATTGTTCATTACCCCATGACAGAAATAGAGAAGGAAATGTAGTTAATATTATGTAATAGAATGTAGGAAAACAAAAATATAGGTAATATTATCAAAGACATCAATAAAATATACTTTTTTTTACAGAGAAAAATGTTAATGTTCTCAGCAAGGAAGCAGGTTGGGTACTCACTAGGGACACACCCATCAATAAAATATACTTTTTAAAAAGTTTTAAGGGAAAAAAAAAGTTGCTTCTCTGATAACTGCCTCTCCTAATCTGCAATACATTCTTTCAAATTGATGCTCTGCCGACTCCTTCTTTGCTGGGATTTAGGAAAAGGGTTGATTAATATTGCATTGGATATTACCCTCCAGGACTGGATCCTTCCCTCAGAATTAGACCCTGGGGTTTTATTCTTCCAAGATAGCTCTCTTTCTGATTGTCCCAGTGCTTGGATTAATCTGAAACGAGCTGCTAAAGTGCCACTTATTAAAGTGTCAGGACAACCCTCCTGCCAATGAGACTCCCCAGCTACTGTTCTCTACTCCAGCCATGTCTTTCACAAGACATTAAGTAGTTGTGGGATCATGGAGCTGGTGTTGGAAGGCAAGGGAGGCAACAAGCATTTATTAAGCTCCTACTATGTACCAGGCACTATACTAAGCACTGGGGTTACACAAATACTAGCAAAAAGAAGAGTCTCTACTCTCAAGAAACTAACATTCTACACATAAAGGGCAGGAGAAGGTACTCTTGTCGGGGAGGGGTATGTAGTGATGAAATTTAGAGAATCAGAAGTCTAGCCAGTAGGGAAATGAAACTGTTCACCTTGGGCCTGACCCCAAATGGAGTCCCCTTTCCCCCAAGGAACATGTGTTTGTCCTTTCTTTTCAAAGTGGACCATGACATCAGGAAATGATGACATGACTTGCAGTTGACTTTTATTTGAGTGAAGGAGGGCTGTGCAAGGTCACCAGCCTCACTTTCTCTTCCAGAGTCATCTGGGACCAGTGGCCTGATTTTCATCAGGATGACTGGAGATGGCCCAGGATGCAATGGGAGACCCTGACCCTTTTATGCTAAGGGCTTTTCAGGTTCTCACTTTGAGTGAGGTAATGCCCAAAATCATAGGCTTCTTTAAGAAGTGTGGACCAGGTTGTGTTTGTCCTTTGTTCTAGAAGAGGACCATTGTGTCAGGGAATGATGATATGACTTGCAGTTGACTTGAGTTTGAATAAGGGAGGACTGTCTTACTTTCTCCTCAGAGCCATCTGTGTCCAGTGGCCTGATATTGATCAGGACACCCAGAGATGGCCCAGGATGCCAAGGAACTAACCAATGGGAGAAGAGGGCTGACATGATGTTCCAGAGAGAGAAGACCCTCAGCACTGAGGGAAATTTCAACACAAGAAAGCAGTTGAATCATGCTGGTGAAGACCAGAGGGTCTTAGAAACACCAGTAGGAGGGGAAGGGATCCTAAAGGTCATCTATACCTGTCTTATCTTACAGTTGAATAAACTAAGATTCAGTGAGATTAAGTGAATGATCCAGGAAGACCCAGGTATTAAGTGGTAGAACCAGATTTTTACCCCATTTGGAGTCTAAGTTCGCATCAAGCTGGTTCTGATTCCAATTTCAGAGTCTTTCTTATTGCACTATACATACCTCTATCGAAATATCTATTGGAGGAAAAAGTAGCCAAAAATGGCACACTTTTCCATTGTACATAGATGCATATATACACATATATATCAATTATATCATGCGTGTGTGTGATGATTAAGACCAACCCCTTTTGCAACACACTATACTTAACTATGTGGACACACCTACAAGAAAAGACAGCAGCCAGTGCTTTGACTTAATCTGTCCCTTTTTGGTCCCTCAGTTTCCTCATCTATAAAAAGACCTGAAGAAGGAAATAGCAAACCACTTCTGTATCTTTGCCAAGTAAACCCCAAATGGGTGACGAAGAGTCAGAGATTGAAAAGACTGAATAACAACAACAAAAAGGAAAGAACAAAGAGGAAGAGGAGAGAGGAAAGGTTGACAGGGCAGGAGCCCTAGAATAGAAGCAGCATCCCCCTTCAGGAAGCAATTTTCAGAGTCAATGAATAAATGCATGCTCAGCTGGTCGCTTCCTATGAGCTTTAAGAAAAAAGCTTCTCAAACGCCCTGCCTTGGTATATTTCCTGAGGCTCCTGGAGAAGACTGGCAGGGTCCCTTCATTCATTCATAAACTGGCTGAAGCTAGAAGCTGGCTGGAGAGAACATCTAATCTATCTGCCCCATTTTACAGGTGAGAAAACTGAGACTCAGCAAGGAAACTGACTTGCCAAGGTCACACAAGTGGCAAGAAAATAAAGTTAGAAAGTACTGGCTCTGGAGTCAAAGGTTCAAGTCAGTCATTTTTCAGTTGCATCCTACTTTGTGACCACATTTGGTGTTTTCTTGGCAAAGATACTAGAATAATTTGTCATTTCCTTCTCCAGCTCATTTGACAGATTAGGAAACTGAGGCATACAGGGTAAAGTGACTTGCCCAAGGTCACACAGCTACTATGTCTGAGGTCAGATTTGAACTCAGGTCTTCCTGACTCCAAGCCCAGCAGTCTATCCACTGAGCCACTTAGCTGCCCCAATTCATCAGTATAATGTGCTTTATTGAACATTTATATGGGCAGAGATCTGGTTTGGGGCTGTGTTTTCTTTGAGAGGAAGGAGAAGGAGGGAGAGGAGGAGGAAGAGGAAGAGAAGCAAGAGGGAGGAGCTAGACTGAGGCACTGAGGAAGATGATGTTCATATTTCCTGGTTCATTCTAATAGTTTAGAGAGGTCCTGGAGCTGTCACTTCAGAGTATGCCCAGTCTAGCAGTAATCTGGCCATCAAAGAAACCACTTTAAAAAGAAGAAACTGTCCTAAGGGGCATCTACTGTGTGTTCAGCACTGTGCTAGGTGCTGGGGGGGAACCCCAGTCTACTAGGGGCATAAAACACAACACCACATGATATGCACACTAGAGGGGTGGACATACATCAGAAAAGGAGTTGAGAAGACTTCCTTTGTGCTAGGCAGGCTGTCTGGGCCTCAGAGGGCAGCTCCCCAAGAAAAGACAAAGGTGAGACTAAGTAACTTCCTGCACAGGTCACACACAGCAAGCCTGGGCTCTCCTCGTTCCCCATCTAGGTCTTCTCTGTAACTTCCCCTTGTGCCTCATTCCAGGGGTGGTGTTGATGGGAAATGGGAAGGGTGGAGAAGGGGAAGCTGAGGGGGCGTGAACGAGGGGGGCTGAGATGCAGAAGCGAGCACAGGGGTTAGCAGTTACTGCCGCCAGCTGGGCTGCCCAAGCCCTCCATCCACTTCCTGAGGATGACGACAGACTTGGTGGCCGCTGAAACCCTTCCATAAAAGGAATAGCCAATAAGTCAAGGCTATTTTTAGACAATTGTGCTGCAAAACCCCAAAAATCACAATAGCATCATCTGTTTTTTTAAGGGGGAGAAAGACAAGAAGATGGAAAGATAGCCCAGATGCTGGATATTGGTGACTGACTCGCCTCCCACGACTTCCCCACATGCACACCTGGAGCTCCAGGTGAGATCAGGTTGCCAGGATGCCCTCCCTCCACCTCTGCTCTGCTGGAATGCCTCAGAAGCTCTGGAAATGCTTACCCTCTATTCTTCAAAAGAACACTAGCCTTTCCCAAGGCCTGGAGAACAGCTGGTGGGGATGCTCATTGGTGGGTGATCAGAATGGAGGAAACTAGCCCGAGTCTAGAGGTGATGGGGACAAGATGAGGGCTTTTTTGACTGGATATAAGGGAAAACAATCAGCTCTCCTGATAGTAGAATGGGTTGCTTTGGAAATTAATGTATTCAATTAAGCAGTCATGGAGTTGTTCAGTTGTGTCTGACTCTGACCCCATTTGGGGTTTTCTTGGCAAAGATACTAGAAAGGTTTTCCATTTCCTTTTCCAGCTCATTTTACAGAGGAGGAAACTGAGGCAAACAGGATTAAGTGACTTGCCCAGGATCACACAGCTAGTAAGCATCTGAGTCTATCCACTGCACCACCTAGCTGCCCCAAGCATTCACCAAGCAAGCTATCAAATGAACATTTATTAAGTGCCTACTATATGCTAGGAACTGGAAATACAAAGACAAAAATGAAATAGTCCCTGCCTTCAGGGAGCTTACATTCTATCAGGGGAGATAGCATGTATATACATAAAGCTATTTAAAAAAACAAACAAAATTAATACAAGGAAGTTTGTTGGTGGAGGGGGTAGGGAAGGCATCAGTAGCCATGGCGCATTAGGAAAAGCTGAGTATAGGAAGTATCTTTAGAGCTGACGAGTTCCCTCTCACTGGAATTCTTCAGGCTAAGGCTGAATGCCTAGCTATTAAGGATGAGTCTTCTAGAGAGCAGTCATTTAATACAGGTTGATTGAATTGAATTGTTGAATTCATTTCTAGATAGAGATTCAACTAGATGATGGCTGATACTCCTTTTACCTCCAGGATTCTGGTTTCTGTATGACCTCTAGCTTTGATATGGTTCCTTCTCCCCCTCCCCACTTTTTTTTAAAGGACAACAAAACTCTACTAATCCAATGACCAGGGTTCATGGCTAGCAAAATTCCCCACCCCCAACCCTCACTTGCCCCATGATCTGATGGTAGGATCCCAGGGCTCCCCAAATTTAATGGGTCCAATCAGCAGGGTGGATTGACATAGAAAGAGCACTAGACTGGAGAAAAGAGAAATGGGTGCTGTATGACCATCCTCAAGTCACTTAACTTCTTTGGTCTCAGTTTTACTCCTCTATGAAATGGGATTTTACTATTGTCCCTTCTACCTCCAAAATCCTATAATTTCACCATTCTATGTACAGAGAGACAAGATAAGTTTTTTCTCTGTCCAAAATACTGCACTAAATTAATAGGATTTTACTGCTAGTAAATATGCACAATTAAGGTGGGACTACTGGTGCAGTAGATGGAGTGCTAGGCCTGGAGTCAGAAAGACCTGAGTTCTAATCCAGCTTCAGACACTAGCTGTGTGACCTTGGGCAAGTCACTTTACCCTGTTTACCTCAGTTTCCTCATCTGTCAAATGAGTTAGTTGGAGAAGGAAATGGCAAACTATTCTAGTATCTTTGCAAAAAAAAAATCTGAATGGGGTCACGAAGAATCAGACACAATCCAACAGCATAGGTGGGAAAAAATTGACATTGCCTCCTTAGCTGGCATTTTGTTCTAGCTTATATTTATTTGTGTGTTAAACTAACAAGGATCTTGGCTATTTTAACCCTAATTTAGATAGTTATTTATAACATAGGAACAGAGATCTTTATCCAGACCTAGCAATCAAAAAGAGTTTATTTTAGTCTGGGGGCACGCTGCCCAGGTTTTTGTTAGCTGGGTATGGTCATTCTGACTAAAGAGTTATCAGCCTGCCTTAATGAGGGAGATTTAGCCCTAGCCCACTCACAGGTTGCTATGTGGATAGAGTGCTGGGCCTGAAGACTCTTCTTCCTGAGTTAAAATTCAGCCTCAACATTTATTGGCTATGTGACTCTGGGCAAGTTACTTAGCCCTGTTGCCCTTAGTTCTTCATCTGTAAAATGAGGTAGAGAAGGAAATACCAAACCACTTAAGTGACCCCAACTGTGGTGATGTAGAGTCAGACAGGACTGAAATGACTCAACAACAAAGATTAGAGTTCAAATGATAAGATCTGAAGAGGTGAATTCTCAGTCTGGCTGCAGGAAGCAATGCTTCACAGAGGCTAGGCACCCACAAGCCAACGACTGTGAATCCAACTACCATCTGAGACCAGTATAGCAAGGCCTGCTATAACACCCAGCAGGGACAACTGTCGTGACATACTAGGAGAGCAAGAAGGAGGGAGAGTTGGAGAAGCATGATAGAATCATCAGAAGGCACTGATGGCTCTGCAGCCTTACCATGTGTGTGATCCCTATTTGGGCCCACTCTCCCCACTGATGGCATATCTGTGGAGAAAGCATGATCTAAGTTTGCGGGGTGGAATGTTGTATTGCAACTTTTCTTATTATGTTCATTCACTTTAAGTGTGTTTACTCTGAACTAGCTGTCTAACTGAAGAAAAGGGAAACATACTTGTGGGGGCTCATGAGCTGTTTTTGAGTAGATACAGACCCACAGAGAACTCTGAACCTGGCATAGATATTTGTGGGACTCCATGTGAGAGGAGGGTGCTTCAGGTGTAGTATACAAAATGATGGACCTTAACTGGAATTGAGGCACATAAGATGTAATTATAACACTGGCCCTGGAGTCAGGACCTGACTCAAATTCGGCCTCAGACACTTAACACTTACTAGCTGTGTGACTTTGGGGAAGTCACTTAACCCCAATTGCCCTCCAAAAAAAATATAATTGTAAAGTATACATTTGCAGAAAAACTAGACTTTTTAGAACTAGAAAGGCCTTCAAATGTTATCTAGTTCAGTCCTCTCCAACATTCTTGACAAGGAATCATTCTCTGTAGAATTCCTCCAGTAATAGAGAGCTCACTACATCAGGAGATAGCTTACTGAGACAGCTCTAAATTGTTAGGAAATTCCTCCTTAGATTGCACTAAATTAAATACAACGTAATGGGGTGGAAGGGGCACCAGCTGGGAGGGGTGAGGGAGGAGAATTGAGAAGGACTTCAAATAGGAGATGGCACTTTCACCTTAAGTTTGAAAGAAAGTAGGGATTCTGAGAGGCAAAGATAAGAAAAAAACATATTCTGGGTATGAAATGGGTGAGAAATAGCCAGGAAGCTAGTCTGTCTAGACCTTAGAATAAATGAAGGGATCCACTTATACAAAGCCTGAAAGGGTAGGTTAGAGCCTGGTCATGAAGAGATTTAATCATGACACAGGGATTTGTATTTGATCCCAGAGACCATAGGGAGCCACTGTAGTTTATTGAGAAAAGGAGTGACAAGATTGGACCTAACGTTGTAGAAATATAATTTTGGCAGATTTGTGATAGATAAACTGGAGAGAGGAGAGACCAGAGGGGGGGGGATGCTAGGAAGATACTGAAGTAGTCTAGGGAAGAGGTGATGAGGGCCTGGACTAGGGGGTTGGTCTGTGTGGGTGAAGAAGAAACAGATGTAAGCAATATGGAGGTAGAATTGGCAACATTTGGCAACCGAATTGGTGACTGGGGTAAGAGAGAGTAGAGTCAAGGACGACTCCAAGGTTGTGGCAAAGTGGGAGGCTGGAATAGAGTGGCTCTGTCCTTGATTCCCGACTCCAAAGCTAGCCACCAAAGTCTATGTTATGCTAGGAACTGAGAGGAGTACAAAGATAAACAAATCACAGTTCT
The DNA here is from genome assembly GCA_011680675.1 of Gymnobelideus leadbeateri. NCBI lineage: Eukaryota > Metazoa > Chordata > Mammalia > Diprotodontia > Petauridae > Gymnobelideus > Gymnobelideus leadbeateri. The sequence continues at coordinate 74,366 of WOXC01003961.1, forward strand.
TGACCTCAAGGAGTTTACAATCCAGGAAAAGAAGACGTTCAGGAGCATTCAGAATTGTCTTTTTCCTTCCATAGGTCTGTCTACACTCTGGGAATATAAATACAAGCAGAAAGAAATATAATGCCTGCCCTCAGGGAGTTTACATTCTAATAGGAGAAGTCCATGACTAAAGAGAAGCTGGAAGAGAGGGAAAGATTACATTTTCTGGAAGCCAGGTTGCTAAGCAAGAAGTGGAAAAGTCCAGAGAGTCGGGAGTGGAGCCTGGAGAGAAGGAAACATGAATGGCCTGGGCACCTCATGAAATGACAGTCTTGGGAAGTAACTCACAAGCTGGAGAGAGATCTCTCTCGTTGCCTCCCCACCAAAGGAAAAAGTTGCAGAGTTGGAGTCATAGAAGGCTGCTGTGAAAGTGGTGGAAAAGTTCAAAGATTCAGGAGCAGAGACTGGAGAAGTGAATTATTGGTAAGTAGCTATTATTTCATTGACATTAATTTATCTTATTCTGTATGTGCATGTACATGGTAAATGCTACAATGCATGGCCCTTCATATTTATGGGGGGGTAGATCTAAGAAGCTTTACTGAAATGCAAGGGAAATGACCCCAACAAAGACAGTGGACTCTTCTTTGCCTTAGAAGAAGATTCTGTGAATTGCTATGATTGAAAAAAAAATTATCGGTTAAGATGGTGGAGTAGAAACAGTACTTCCTCGCAGCTCCAGCTTTCACCTCCTCCAATTCATATAAAAGGTGACTCTAGACAAAC
>WOXC01003962.1:0-305990 GCA_011680675.1 Gymnobelideus leadbeateri
CACGCGTTTTCTTCATGTTCCTATGGCCACTGCATTAGTGAAGCACCCAGTATCTCCATCACTTCTCTTTCATCCATCATTCTCCTCTTTTTTAACATCTCCCATACTTCTTGGCGGTAAGCCATTATGGGTAATGTGTTGTAGCCTAATGATTACATCAATTGTCTGGGATAGTCTTTTGAATGGTTTTCTTGGGTAATAACCTTTATGAGATCATAGTGCTTCATGATGGTAGCTGATCACTGGGAGGATATTACTCTGAAAAGACAGGCTGGGGAAGCTGGGAAACACTGGAGAGTGCTGAGGGTGCTGTGCTGTTCCTCAGTTACTAGCCATTCCACACTCCATCATTTTTTAGAGAATCTCATAGTTGAAAGGGGCTGGATTCAGGGACCATCTGGTTCAGCTGAGAGCTGGACATCAGTCAACCCACCAAGTTCCATCTGGCCTTTACTCAAAGTCCTCCAAAACAGAGGGAAGGAGGAAGGCAGCTTCCTGGGATATTGAAAATGTGAAGTGATTCCCAGGGAGGGAAATCAGTGTGGTGAATAGTTTTTGCTCCCTGCCATGTGAAGACCATTCCACTGAACTGGAGATGTTTTTTTTTTTTTTTCCTGGAGAAGAGAAGTAGGTGGGAGCCTTCCCATCCATTCCACTTGCCAATAGTTGTGATTCCTTGGGAAGGTTTTCTTTGCATTAACCTAGATCTGCTTCTTTGGGACTTCCACCTAGCACCGATCTTTGGGTCAAATCTGAATAAGACTAACCATTTTTAACAAGAGAGCCTGGCATATGCTTAAAGAAAACCATCATGTCAATGAATTAAGCTTCCATTTATGAGGTTCCTACCATGTGTCAGTCACTAGGGTTACAAAGACAACAATGAAAACAACTCCTGTGCTTAAAGCTCTACCTTTTGATGGTAGGTGGGGGGGCCAGAGGTACAGAGATTAAGCAAATGCTCATCTGTAAGCTAGTGCATTATAATGCAGGGCCCAAGTTTAGGAGCAGCCTCCCTTCCAGTGGCCTAGTTGGGCATAGGTTTGGGGCCAGGCTTGCCCCTTTACCAGGCATCTCAAGGCTGGAAGCTAGTTATAGTCACACCAGGGCCAGCTCCCCATCTATCCTGGGCTTTTCTTTGGGTTACTATAACTTCAGGGTGTTCTCTATCAATATTCAGTGGAAAAATGCAGTCAGATATTGTTCCTCTTCTGGGTTCTAGTCATAGGGATAGGGAAGAAGAGAGACTCCTCTCCATTTCACTCTCTCCCTCCTCCCCAGCAGGAGGGAGGAGAAACAAGATGTAAATAGATTGGACAGTTACCAGAGGGCTGTCCTCCTGCTTTTCATGCACAGATAGGTGGATGCTGGGCTTTCAGTTTTGTCTCATTAGCTCTAAAACTCATCCCTTCATCCACTTGTGTTGGTGATGCACTTTACTCTCCCCTTCTCCATCTGTATATCTAGGACAGGGAAGGGATCCTGCAGCCTTGAGGGCTGTGAAGTTTGGATTCAGTCAAAGGGCCACATTTGAAGACCTAGAGGGCCACATGTGGCTTCAAGATCATAGATTCTACCTCCCCCCCTTCCCTATAGAATGACTCCTTATTCCTGGGAGTCCTAGAATCAGGAAACATCATCATCCTGACTGCCTTTTCTATAAACCTTCTGATTTTTCATGGGTGCCAAAATGGACCACAATCTCTGTGTTTCTTCCAATGGTCCTTATCCAGCCCCAAGCTCAATATCATGGGCATTTGGAAACTAAAGGTAAAAATACCTATTCAGTTATTATATTTACATTCCAAGACCAAAGTATCCCTGGCCATACCTTCCAGGGAGTGAATTGAAAGTTACATCTATATAAAATGTAAACCATAAAAATGCCAAGTGATATTTTCCTAAACCTCCAGTGCCACATTCCATGGGAGGCTTTTCCTGCTTTCCCTCCTCACCAGCATTCTTTCTCACCATTTGGATGCACTAACTTTTATCTTTACCCAAGAAACTGTAATCTGTCTGAAGACAGGGAGAGCCTTTCTGTTTTTATAGCTCATTATCTGTCCTAATCTGGGAAGAATTCATATACAATTTTAAAATACAGAGACAAATCAGATATTAGCTAAAAACCAATGTTTTCATGAATATGTTCAGCCCCCAGTTGAGAACTAGTCCTCTCTCACAGTAGTTCTGCATCCACTAAGCAACAAGAGAGAGGCTTAGGAAACCAATGAGGAAGTCACTTGGCCAGGGTCACACAGACACTGTGGCAAAGGCAGGATCTGAACCCAGAACTTCCTGATTTGGAGACTAGCTTTCTCTCCACTAGGCTCACACTACCTTTCTGAGCCGTACAGAATGCTTAGTGACTTGTTCAGTCTCTAGTACACACTTAATTGCCTGAATTGCTGAATTGAATTGAAATAAGTGGTAGTGGGGTTTCTGATAGATGGTGTGACCCTTTCCCTGCCCTTCTTTGTCAATGACACACTGGATTTCATCATGTCAAGGAACAGGGAGGCCATGTTTGATGAAATTTACTTTGAAGAGAAGAAGCCCAGCAATTCCCACAGGCAATAGCAGATGAATCAAAAAATGCTCCTGGGCCAGACTGGTGTGCCATTAGAAAGGCAATCCCTTGAATTAGCTGATCAACATGTGCATCCTGCCATTCACTGTCCACTGTACATGGACAAGATATAAAGCCCAGAATTGGACTGGAGGAAAAGAGCAATGTATATGACTAGGGAAATTAAATGGCCCAAAGAGTTAGGTTGTGGTGGGTAACACAGAACTGTTAGGATCCTCACGGGCCAACTGTAACAGACACAAGGGTGTCAATGATCAATGTTGGAAAGAAGGCTAAGGATACTTTTGTACATGTTTTTTTTGTATGGGCTGCCTCATAGAAAACACTGCAGCCTTAGTCAAAGCAGCAACTATAACCTGTACAGGGTTCAAGAGCATTTTCAAAATTCCAGATGGTTTGCCTTTGAGGCTTGAGGTTTTGAGATGATGAATAGCTCCCTGAAATATCATGCTAAGGCCAAATACTGATCATTGTACAAAATCTATACCTAGGCGTTGCTTTAATCCAGATGTCTTTTCCCCTTCTCCAAATTCCTCCATCCTGCAACCTTCTTTCCTTGGCTTATGCAGAAACACTAGAAAAAAATAAATGGCACACAACAAAAGAAAAGGAAAAGAAAGCTCAAAAATGTTAAAATTGAACAAAATAGCAAGGAACATGTACTCTGTGCACACCTCCATGTTCCCTTTTGAATACTGTCCCTTGATTCCTGGGGGCATACACTGTGTTTTGGGGAGCAGCACCTCACCTTCTAACAAAGCTCAAGGAAAGTAATTCCTAATCATGCAAGAATCAACACTTACTTGAGATCTTGGGAAGGTTCTGCTCTGATATGAGGGGTTTCCACAGAGTGTCCAAATACTGCTCCTTCTGTGCCTGCAGGGATCAATAACAGGAGAGGAATCACTACATTGTTTTTTAAGGCAGGTGTATTATTAGTGATAAGCAAACCTCATAGAACAGAGGTGCAAAATCTGAGTCTTCCAAAGAGCTCATTTTTAAAAGCCCTACCATGGGGGAAGAGAAATGTATATTCATATGAAGAGAACAGAAGGAGCAAAAGTAGCAGAAGAAACAAGAAGGGATCAAGCATTTCCTAAGAGCCAAGTGTATGCCAGTCACCACTAAGTGCTTTACAAATGTTACCTTATTTGACCATCACACCAATCCCAGGAAGATGGTGCTCTTATTATCCCCATTATATATTTGAGGAAACAGACAGACAGAAGTTAAGTGACTTGCCCAGGCTCACACAGCTAGAACATTTCTGAAATCACATTTGAACTCAGGCCTTCCTGATTCAAGCCTAGCACCCTATCTACTGAGCCACCCAGCTGCATCTTAGAGGCAGGAGAAGGTAAAAGAAGAGGGGAAACAGAAAAAAAGAGAATGGCAGATAAGCTTTAGAGTTGAGAACACACAAGGGAAATAAAGATTGCTAGGGCTGGTCTGTTTATTATTCTTTGCCTTTAAAAGATTATGGCATAGCTAATATTCAGATCAGTGGAGTGCTTTTACAAATTGGTCCCTATCTCATGGCCAATAGTGAATATATGATCTCATCCTATCTTATCAGCACTAGAGAAAACTGAGTTGGGTCTTCTTCTGTGAATGAAGAACAAAGATAGACAATCTCATCCAATGCCATCTAGTCTGGTAAGTGAAATTACAGGCTAATATATGTGCCTTGGTGCCTCCCGGTAGGGAAATGATGGGGACTGAAAAGCATTTGCTCATTTCAAATAAAATATCATTTATAGCTACCATTGAGAAAGATGCAAAGCAGTAAAAAGAAACAAACCAAAGGGGATAGTTTGCTGAGCATTCACTCTGAAAATCTATGGGGTGAGGGTCATATAACACACAGGCTAGGTGAGGCAGCACTGGTAGTATGCAATATAATGCTGGTCACTACAGTGTCAACTGCTGAAGTTGTTAGGGTCAAGGATACTGAGGATGGTTTAGACTCTACTTCCTGGTGTGATTTGGGCATGGTTCACTGAATAAAAAAGTAAATTTGATTATATGAAATGGAAATGCTTCTACACAAATTAAATTAATATATCTAGTATAAGAAGAAAAGGAACTGAATGGGGGAAAATTTGTATCAAATATGCAGCCTGTTCCTACTAAACAGGCAATGGAAAAAGGCCGCTCACGTCCAGTGATAGAATGTCTTAGAAACAGATGCCCAACACAACACACACACGTACATGCATGTATATGTGTGTATACGTATATGTATACACATATATGTATACACACATGTACATATACATATCTATACACATGTGAGTATATATATATATATATATATATATATACATAAACTCCATTTGGCAATAGATAAGGGGTATGAACAGTGTTATGAATAAAGAGCTTTCAAAATAATTGCAAATTATTCATAACCATGTATAAGAATGCTTCAAATTGGGGGCAGAGACAAAATAGCTGAGTAAAAATAGGGACTTGCTGGAATTCTCCCCCAAACCCCTTCAGATACCTGTAAAAATGATTCTAAACAAATTCTAGAGCTACAAAACCCACAACATGTTGGAGTGAAACAAATCTTCTGCCCATGACAGCCTGGAAGGTCAACAGGAAGGGTCGATTGCACTGGGATGGGAGTGAAGCACAGTCTAGCATGGAACACACTGGCAAAGATGGCCCACAAAAGCCAAAGACAGCATAGAAGGTCAGTGGGGAAATTCTGGGACCTGGGTAAGAGAAGAGCATGGTTTGATCTCAGTCCTCAGATGGCATAAGTAACAGTGACAGTGGTAGCAGCAATAGCAGTGGCTGCTTCTGGAGCTCCTGGCCTACAGCCAGTGTGAGGATCAAGCAACTGATTAGAAGGGGATTGCAGGGATCTTTTTGCTGGTGCTGAGATAGTATTTCCTTGGTTTCCCCTGTTTAGATCCAGGTTGCAGTCATGGGTAGCAGTCCTGGGGTGAAAAGGAGTGCTGCTGTGGTGGCACTTGTAGTACAGTGGGGAGGGAATCTTCCTCACAGTTTCAAGACAGAAAAGAGTTCTTCTGGTCACTCACAGACCATAGCACAGGCCAGGAAAGGAGTAAATACCTATCTTTTAATCATACTAACTTGGAAAAGATGAAAATTTACAGGACCCTAGAAATATCTCTGATAACTGTTGCACAAAAGCCCTGAAGCTTGGGACAGTACACCAAACCTCACCCTCACTCCTACTGGAAGCAGAGTCCTACCTTGACAAAAGATGAGAAAGTCAAGTATTTGGCTGGGAAAATGAGCAAACAGCATAAAAAGTCCTCAGACTATAGAATCTTACTTTAGTGGCAAAGACGACCAAAACATACAAGCAGAAGAAGACAACAAAGTCAAAGATCTTGCATTGAAAGCCTCCAAGAAAAATGAATTGGTCACAGGACATGGAAGAGCTCAAAAAGGATTTTGAAAATCAAGTAAGAGAAGTAGAGGAAAAATGGGAAGAGAAATGAGAATGATGCAATACAATCATGAAAAATGACTTAACAAATACTGAAAGAGTACTGAAAGAGACGAAAAAATACTGAAGAAAATAGGAACTTAAAAAATAGAGTAACACAAATGGCAAAAGAGGCCCAAAAGCCAATGAGAAGAATGCCTTTAAAAGCAAAACTGGCCAAATGGAAAAGGAGGTCCAAAAACTCCCTGAAGAAAATAATTCCTTCAAAATTAGAATGGAGCAAATGGAAGTTAATGACTTTATGAGAAATCAAGAAATTATAACACAGAACCAAGAGAATGAAAAGAAAAATAGAAGACAATATCAAATATCTCATTAAAAAACACTCACCTGGAAAATAGATCCAGGAGAGAAAATTTAAAAATTATTGGAGTACCTGAAAGTCATGATAAAAAAAGAAAAGCTTAGACATCACCTTTCAAGAAAATATCAAGGACAACTTCCCTGATATTCTAGAACCAGAGGGTGAAATAGAAATTATAAGAATACACCAATCACCCTTGAAAGAGATCTGTGTGGGATGACTTCACTTTCAGTGAAGTTTCCCCATACTGAATATCATATATACAGTCTTATTACTTCCTTATATTTTGTAACTAAGTTCAGTATTGTTTCCCCATATATATATATATATATATATGTATATATATATGTACATATATATACATATATATATGTATGTATATATATATACATACATACATACATATATATATGTACGTGTGTGTGTGTGTGTGTGTGTATGTGTGTGTAAGTCATTGTGTATTTCAAGGTAATGGAAGAGCTATTGAGTATTAATACAATTGATTGGATTAACTATTGAGACCAAATTAAAGGTGTTTTTAGTTTTGGGAAAGGAATGGTAGTTGAGAGGTAGCAAAGGTTTAAGCTTCTATAGAACTGCAAGAATTGCTGAAACAAGGCTATTGATAAAAAGTACCAGACAGCAGCCTTGGGAAGAGTTGAGGCAGTAGCCTTGGGAGGAAGTTTGAGTCCCCAGTTCCCAGAGAAGTCCTAGATAATACTAAAATTAAATAATGTAGATAAAAGGAGTTGGCTGCAGCGAGTGGATTTGACCAATCAGAAAGCAGACAGTGGCCTTGGGACACTGAGGCCCAGATAAGGGCACATCTAGGTTGGACTGAAGGGGGTTCAGTATTCTGAGGTTGTTACTGAGCTTGCATAGTGGACCTCATGTATTATCTATATTATCAAACAGAATTAGAGCCTCATCAGTAATAATTAGGTTAATGTTTGGGAGGGGCAAGTAACCCTTGCTTATTTAACCCAGCTTTAGCTTCTGTACCTTGGCCTCCTCTCTCTGGGCACTGTGCCAGTGACTGGACCGCCCCCTTCTTGAGAGATTCTAATAAATCCTTCTACCTTCACTTTGAGAGGCCTCTGAGTGATCAATTTATTTAGGTTAGCATCTCTGTACCCCACACAGATCCAAAAAGGAAAACTCCTAGGAATATTGTAGTCAAACTCCAGAGTTCCTAGGTCAATGAGAAAATATTGCAAACTGTCAGAAAGAAACAATTCAAGTGTTGTGGAAACACGTAATGGGAATCTGAAGATATTCCCTGCCCCTTGGCCCCTTGATAGGCTTAAGTGAATCTGAGAACCTTCCCTGATTTGAAAATACATTCTGCCCTCTAATAGGCTGAATGTGGTTACATGGAGCCTGTGGTGGGAGGCTTGTTTTTCAGGAATGCCCATATCTTGTTTCTTTGTGATTGGGCAGTGACTGGTCAAGACGGTTGTGAAATTCTCTGAGCCAGGAGAAGGCTATATATACTCTGATGTGAGGTTTGCTTCAGGGTTCACTTTGGGAAGAGTTGTGTGATTTGGCCAGATGAGACTCTGGACAGCCATTGAGCCCCCTGGCTTTGAAAACCCATATGTTGGTGCTTCCCTCTCTCATAACTAGCTAGGTATGGATGTAATGGTCAAACAGCTGGAAGCCCTGTCTGCTTGTGTTATTTTCTGTTGTAACTTCTGTTTGTATTCTCTGAAGTTCAAGGTGCTGACTTTCCCCTCTGAACTAGGCAAATTATATATGTTTGATTAAAGTAAGATTGTTAACCCATTTTAAGTTGCTTTCTTTAGAAAAGCAGATCTAAGAACCTGTGCTAGGAGCCATTCTGGGTATGCTAGGGTGCTTCCTGCTATAAAACACAATTTAGGATAACACAAGATCTAGCGACTTCTACATTGGAGAGCTTAGAATATGATATTCTGGAGGTCAAAGGAGCTAAGACTAAAACCAAGAATCACCTAGCCAATAAAACTGAGTACAATACTTCAGGGAAAAATATAGATATTCAATGAAATAGAGGACTTTCAAGCATTCCTGATGAAAAGTCTAGAGATGAACAGAAAATTTGACTTTCAAATACAAGAATCAAGAGAAGCATGAAAAAGGAGAGATCATAAGGGAGTTGTTATATTCTTGTTTATATTCTTTTTTTTAAACAAATGCTTTATTAACTTCTGTTTTACATCATTCATTTCCACCAGATTTTGAGTTACAATCATTTTCTCCCCCTGTTTTTCCCCTATCCACCCTCCCAGAATAGCAGTCCCGCAAGATATCACTTCCTCCAATCTGTTCTCTCCCATACCTTCTCCCATACCCCCTTCGACTTTTCCATTAGAGGAAGGTGAATCTTTGTGTCCCAATGCCTGCACATCTTGTCTCCCAATTACAAGCAAAAGAGTGTTAATAATAGTATTTATATATATTTGAAACATTTAATCTTAAGACCTCGAATTCCAGGTCCATTTCCTTCCTCCCTTGTCACCCATTCCCTCTGGGAAGATAAGTAATTCAGTATTTCTTGTACATGTCTAGCTATGCAAAACATTATCATAGTAGATATATTGTACAAGGCTGCTTATAATTCCCTCCCACTCATCCCACCCCCCACCTGGTCCATTCCCTACATGATCCTGTCCCTCTTCTATAGTGGGTACTTCCAACCTCCCCTCCCCCCAAGGATGCCCTCCCATCCATCATCCCTCCTCTCATCCCCCTTCCCCCTATTCTGCTGCAGGTTGAGATATCCCATTTAGTATGTATGTCATTCTCTCCCTGAACCAAATTCAATGAGAATGTGGTTTTGCCTTTTTAGCCTTCCTATTCTCCCCCTCCCTTGCAACCACTTCCCCTTGCTTCTTCTACATGAGATAGTTTACCCTACCCTGTCTCTCCCCATCTCCTCTTGCCACTTTCCTCTCTCACCTCATAATTTCATCCCTTGAGTATCCTCCCTTCCCAAGAAATTCAACCTATGCCCTCTATCCATATATAACTGTAACCATATACACACACATTCACATATGTATTCATATGACCACACACCCTTCTTCCATTATTTTCATAGTGAGAAAGATATCATCAGTCACAGTTATTGCTTTTCCATATAGGAATGTAAATAGTTCAACTTTGATAAGTTCCTTTTGATTTCTTTTCCCTGATTACCTTCTCAGGCATCTCTTCCTTCTTGTGTCTGGATGTCAAATTTTCTATTCAATTCTGGTTTTTTCCTCAAGAATGCTTGAAAGTCCTCTATTCCACTGAATGACCATATTTTCCCCTGAAACAAAATACTCAGTTTTGCTGGGTAGGTGACCCTTGGGTTCATTCCCAGTTCTTTTGCCCTCTGGAATATCCTATTCCATGCCCTTCGATCCCTCAGTGTAGAAGCTGGCAGGTTGTGTGCTATTCTGATTGTGTTTCCACAATATTGAAATTCTTTCTTCCTGGCTGCTTGTAGTATTATCTCTTTGATCTGGGGATTCTGGAACCTGGATATAATATTCCTGGGAGTTTTCTTTTTGGGAACTTTTTCAGGAGGTGATAGGTGGATTCTTTCAACCTCTATTTTGCCCTCTGGATCTAAAACATCAGGGCAGTTTTCCTTGAGAATTTCTTGAAGGGTGATTTCTAGGTTCTTTCTTTGATCATGGCTTTCAGGTAGTCCAATAATTTTTAAATTGTCTCTCCTGGATCTATTTTCCAGGTCAGTGGTTTTTCCCATGAGATATTTCACATTGCCTTCTACTCTTCCATTTGTTTGAATCTGCTTAATAGCATCTTGATTTCTCATAAAGTCATTAGCTTCCATTTGCTCCAGTCTAATTCTGAAGGAATGAATCTCCTCAGTGAACTTTTGAGATTCGTTTTCCATCTGGGAAATTCAACTTTTTAAGGCATTCTTCTCCTCATTGCCCTTTTGGGCCTCCTTTGCCATTTGAGTTAGTCTATTTTTTAAGGTGTTGTTTTCGTCAGTCAGGCTGTTGACCCTCATTTCATACTTTTCCTGCATCCTTCTCATTTCTCTTCCCAATTTTTCCTCCACTTCTCTTATTTGATTTTTAAAGTCCTTCTTAAGGTCCTCTATGGCCTGTAACCCATTCATGTTTCCTTTTGGGCTTTTGGAGGAGAATTTCTGACCTCACAGTCCCCTGACTGTTCCATGCTTTGATTCTCTTTGCCCCCAAAACAGGAGTCTAATGTTTCATTTTTCTGTATATTTTGTTTCCTTTGCCTTAGCATGTTGCCACTTAATTACTTGACTTTTGGGCTTGTTGCCACAGTAGAATTCTGCCACCAGACAGGGGAGCTTCGTCCCGAACATGTGGGGGGACAACTTCTGTTTCTGGCAAGCTGGAAACCCGCCCCACGACCTCCCCCCCAGACCACAATCCAGATCCAGGGAGGTTAAAGCAAGAGCGAGTACCCCCCTGAGACTGATTGCTGTATCTCCCTACAGTTCGCAGGCCAGGAGCTGGAGCTGCCTCTGAAAACTACAAAATGGAGTGTCTCTTCAGTGGCTTCCAGCCCCCAGGGGAGGAAGCCGAAGCATTCCCCAAATACTGGTCCCAAAGTCCGTAGGGCACTAACTTCTCACTTTGTCCTAGGCATGTCTATGTTGATAATTCTGGAGTAGCCACAGCTGCTGGTGTTCTGGGGTCCCTCCAGCTGGGCGCTGGCCCTGCCACCCTGGGGTTAAAACCTCGGCTCACAGGGACCTGGGTTCCACTCGGCTCAGTGCTGCATGCTGCTGGCTCCCATAGTGCTGAGCTGGTTCTTCCTGCAGGGCTGCTGGGATGTCCTCAGCGGGAGGTTAGCTTCTCTGTGTTGTTCTGTGGGTGCTGGGGCTCCAGAAGTTGTTCAGAGTCCCCTTTTACATAGTTTGGGGGGAATCTGGGGGCAGAGTGGCTTGGTGAGCTGTTTCTACTCCGCCATCTTGGCTCCACCCCCTCTTGTTTATATTCTTATATGGAAAAATTATATTTGTAATTCATGAGAATTTTCTCATTATTAGGGCTGTTGGAAGGAAAATGTATATGTATACACACATGTATGTATGTATGTACATATGAATATGTATGTATATATATATGTGTGTGTGTGTGTGTGTGTGTATGTATACACATGGTGGGCACAGAGTGAGCTGAATATGAAAGGATGGTATCTACAAAATAAAATTAAGGGGTGAGAGAAGATTATATTGGGAGAAGGAGAAAGGGAGAGATGGAATGGGGTAAATTATTTCACATAGAAGAGGTAAGAAAAAGCCTTTATGATGTAGAGAAAGAGGTGTGAGATTAGAGGGAATAAATGAACCTTACTCTCATTGGTTTTGGCTTAAGGAAGAATAACATGCACACTCAATTGGGTATCTTACCCTACAGGAAAGTAGGGGGGAAGATGATAAAAATGGGGTGATAATAGAAGTCAGGGCAGATTGGGGAAGGCGGGAAGCAATTTTTTAAAAAAGACACAGTGTCAAAGGAGAAAATAGAACAAATGGGGGTGGGATAGAATAGAGGGTAATATAGTTAGTCTTCCACAGCATGACTATTATGGAAATGTTTTGCACAATTATACGTGTATAACCTATATTAAATTGCTTTCTTTCTCAATGAGGTTGGGTGGGGAGGGAAGAAGGGAGAGTATTTGGAACTCAAAGTTTTAAAAACAAATGTTAAAATTTGTTTTTACATGCAACTGGGAAATAAGTTATACAGACAATGGGGATATAGAAATTTAACTTACCCTACAAGAAAGTAAGGGAAAGAGGATAAGGTGGAAGGTGATAGAAGGGAAGATACACACAGACACACAGACACACACACACATAAAGAATGCTCCAAATTAATTGGATGGTTTGTGGAAATACAGGGACACTAGTGTATTATTGATGGAGGTGTGAATCACTAGAACCATTTTGGGAAGCAACCTGGAGTTATGTAAATAAAGTGATAAAAATATCCACACGCTTTGGAACAAAGATTTCACCATTATGCTTATACCTAAGAAAGCCAATGATTAGAAGAATGTTACCATATACATCAATATATTTATAGAGCCCTTTGTGTGATATCAAAATTTTAAAATAAAATTGATGTCCATCAATTAGGGAAGGCTAAACAAAATGTGGTACATGAATAACATGGGAAATTCCTGGCCCATAAGAAATAATGAATTTGACAAATATGGAGAAGCATGGAAAGAGCTACATGAATTGATGTAGAGTGAAGTAAGTAGACTGAAGAAAGTAATATACACAGTAATTACAATGATGTAAATGAAGAGAACAACCATAAAATACAGATACATGTTACAAAATTACAAAGAATAAGCATAACTCCAAAGAAGAAATGTGAGAAGACACCCTTGCCCTATCCCTTTGAAGAGGGAAGAAGTCCATGAATGAGCTACATTTCACATATTTACAGATTTTTTAAAAATGTGTTCATTAGGCTTATAATAATTTTTCCTCTTCTCTCTCCTTTTTTATGGGATGGCTCTCTGGGCTGGAGAGTGAGGACGATGGGGGAAAGCATGGTGATGTTAAAACAACAACAACAACAACAAAAAAGAATCCATAGAAACTTATTTTAAAATGTTTCTATTAAATATTCTCCTTGAGACCATTAACTCAGCTTAATTCTACTTTGTGGGTAGAGACATCTTTCTTGAAGATGTTGGTAATAGACTACTAAATGCTCAGATTCCACAATGAAATGAGGAGCTCAAATATTCAACTCTGAATGAAATACTACAGAGCTTTGAGGAGAACAAAGATCAAAGCTTGGGAATTCTTAATAGAAAGAAGACAGATTTTTTTAAGCAATTGGGGTTAAGTAACTTGCTCAAGGTTACACGGCCAGTCATTATTTATGTGTGGGTGCTCATTTGCTGAGGCTGGAACAGATCCCGGGTCCTCCCAACTCTGGGGCCAGTGCTTTTCTTCACAGAGCCACCTAGCTGCCCCCAGATTTTTTCCATTAAAGATATACTATGTCAAAATTGTCATTTAAATCCAAATTAGGGCACTCTTACTCTTTTCCTGGATCCTCCTGCCTCCAAGTTAATTAATTTAATGCTGAATACAGAAATAGTTTGAGAAAGTAAGATGAGAATACACTTGATGAATGAACGGACTATGAATTCGATTATTTCCTTGAAAGCAAGCTACTTGCAGGAATGGATAATTATCATTAGTGAATGAAATGGGACAACAATTATGTAGCAGGCTTGGGAAAAGTCTCAGTTAGATCTTGACGGTGTCTTTCTATGATAATATTAACCCATCTTTTATCTTAGGATCATAGTTTCCTGTCAGATTTAGAGACCATTATATACGAAACAATGGTTCACTTCCTTATCTTTAACTTTGGTTTGTTCTTAAACACCAAAGAAAGTGACCTGAGATGGCCCTAGCATGGTCAGGGTCAATGAGGTGATGGGGAGGAGGGATAGCGGTTAACTTTTTCTTGGTGCTTTGTTTGCCTCTGCATATGGAGAGGGTAGATCTTCCACAGAAGGGGGGCTTCAGTGACTGGGGAAGCATTCATTGGCTTGGATTCTTGGGCATCAGAAGCTCTCTTATCATGCTCCACTTATTCTAAAGACTTGGTCTCCTTGCTTGCCTTTTGAAAGTTAGAAAAAAAAGAGTATCTAAATAATATGGAAGATAAATGGAAAAGTATAGGTATGTGTAGACTACTGGACTTTGAATAGGAGAACTGAAGTGACCCAGTGGACCATGGCAAGAGATCAAGGATTCTCTTAGGCAGCTGGTGTTTCCTAGGGTTGGTCTTAGGAAGTGGATATTATGAGATTCCTGATTCCATCCATTCTCTTAGATTTTGCCAATTTGAATGTATGCTCCAAGGCACCTCAGGAGCACTTGCTACTTTCCAATGACTGATAGAGAATAATAATAAGGCTTTCATTTATAAAGCACTTTAAAGGCTTGCAAGGTATTTTATAAATATTATTTCCTTTGGTGCTTACAACCATCCTGAGAGGAGGGTACTATTATTACCCTCATTCTTCAGATGAAGAAACTGAGGTAAACAGTAGATAAGTGACTTGCCCAGAGTAACACAAACAGTAATAGGATTTGAACTCAGGGTCTTCCTAACTATGATCTGGCACACTATTCACTATGCCACTAACTATCCCATTTAGGTAGCTTGGCTAGAGGAAAATGACCTAAAGCTTTAAATTGACAGTTTGGTTAGAAATCCAGTCAGCAAGCATTTATTAAAGGATTGCTATTCCCCAGACACTGTTCCAGGTTGGCAGAGTTTCTGCTAAGTATATGGATTACATCACATCTTAATAAGATATGAACCCTGACTCCAGGAAATGGAAACTACTGCATTGGCCATATTCACGAAATGATCTGAGGGGTTTCTACCATGTAGCGGTTATCAGCCCAAATTTGTTAAGACCTACATTGGTACTGCCAAAGCATCAAATGGCTCTAGGGCTATGCTCACATGATGGAAAAGAACCCAAAGAAGAAGGGCAAGAAATCTCATTTTTTCTTGAATCTCACAAGCCTTTCAGAGAGGGATGGACAAATAGGAACAAGCTTGCAAAGACTTGGTGAGTCACCTTGTATGTTCCCAGTATTGGCCAATACAGACTTAAGGAATCCTTTTGTCCTGCCTGGCAGGCTTGGGATCAATCCTGGACCAATAGAGATGTAAAAAAAAAGAACATGTGAAAAGTCCCAGAGGTGTGAAAAACAGCTTGTTACTAATTTGGTAATTATTGAGCAAACCGCTCAAAAGGCCTGTGCTAGTTTTGCTTTTATGGATTATTGACAATCTTTAGACTCAGCTTTAAACCCATGACATTCATTTACTACCAATATATAAAAAAGATCCAGTATGATGAGAAAACTACAGTGTGTAGTATCCACAGGGAAAACTCTTCTCTTTAGACCATGCCACCCATGTAATAATGTCAATAACAACTCTTATAAAATGGAGGATTTCTCAGGTACACAGTTAAGCCTCATCATGGTTCTCTTTAGTCTCAAACCACAAATCAACTCCTTTGAACATAACTGAATATGGATTGCTAGGTAAATATAGAGTCATACCAAGACATTTTATTTCCTGATATGCATGAATGATATCAGTATATCTGGTTCCACCAAAAAAAAACTTTCAGTGGCTTCTCCATCTTGTTCCATTTTCTCCAGTGATACCAGAATGTCATTTGGATTCAATAAGAGTAAAATAACTCATGGCACTGAGGAAAGGTAGAGGTTGAGGGCCTTGATCTTGAATCCTGACGTCAAGTTGCAAGAGTTTAGAAGACTCTTGTCATGAGTGATTCCATCCTGAGCTCATAATGAAGATGCACACTCTTGAACATACACACATGTAAACAACATGAGTGTTTTGTTTTGATAACAAAGTACCTGTTACTGATAACCAGGACACCCAGTTACTGAGGCCCATTGACTCTTTGAGTCAGTCAGAATGTCCACTTCTGTTTATTAGGAATTGACCTGAATTAGAATGTCAATATATTGGTATAATGGTCCAAATAATATTGTCTACAAATTACACAAGCAAAAAATAAAATGTGGTTTCCTTAAATTCTCCTTGAAAAGTGGTATTCTCTTATCTAAGTTCCCGCTTCTGATCATTGTACACAATTTCTGGTAGAGACTGGCTATAAGCTCTAGCAGAGAGAACCAGCAATATCCTGTCTGGTAATGAGCCAACATCTGAGAAGGAAACACTCATCCTCCAGCTTATGTGGACCAACCATAAGCTCACCAGAGACCAGACCAGACAGAGTACAGCTCCCAACCATTGATTCTCAAAGCTATTGGGTCTGTCTACCATATCCAACTATCTGCACCATTAACCCTCAGCTCTCCCATTCACAATAACCATTTGTTTTGCGGTGGAAGGGTCAGATAGTAATATAGTTTTGGGAAGTTTACATGAGATAGTGTGCTAGGTATTCTTGATCATAAATCTCAGGGATCTTAGTTGATTTGCTTTATATTGTATGGGAATCAATGTAGGGTCCTTTTCCCTCCTTTTATTATGTTATTAAGTGGAAAAAGTAAATAAAATAAAATAATGGAGAGTGTTTGTGTCAACTGAAGTAAATAAAAATAATTTAAATGATCAAATCATTGTCTAAGGACACACTCTTAGTTTTGACTCCTCTTGGGTACTTGGTCTCTGGAAGTCCTCAGTTAGAGGACTTAAGTTACTGCCATTGAGACAATAATACTTACAATACCTTTCTCTCCTTTTGACAGGTCACCAATCATAAAGTTCTCAGGGAGACAGCTGTGGCTTTGAAAATTTGCAGCTGTGAATGTTAAGAGAGTTACTGAAATACTGATATAAAAGTTCAATGGAAAACACATCTAAAGAAATGAACAACCCTTTAACATAATTCTTAGCATGCACTTTTGAAGCTCCAAATGGACCATAGCAAAGTTAGAAAGTATCATAAATAAAATTCATACAATATTTCTATAGGACTTACTACTCTCAGGGATTTATGATAGATTTAGATGAAAGATTTAGCCCAAATGAGGAAGATGATTGAAGTCTATTCTCAGAACACAAGATAAACACATTTAAAACTTGTAGAAATTCTTTTGAAACAAGCAGGCATAATTTCACAGAGCAATGGTAATTATTATATTGGGCATATTATATTGGATTTCTCAAATGCTGACAAGAGGCATTTACACTTGGGATAGAACCTATACAATTGGTCAGATCCAAATATAGAATCAAATTCCTTTCATGAAAGACATTCACATGAACAACATGTTGACAAAAGATACCTGAACAAATGGCTAGGTCATGGGGATGTTTTTATAGAAAGAGAAGCATTTATGATGACAAGGCAGGACTAGCTCATCTCTTTTGGACATTGGAAATTGCTTATCTTTAAGGAAACTTAATATGCTGAACAATGCAGATTGTGCAAAGCAATGGTAGAAAATGGGCAGCCCATCACTGCTGCTACAAACAAGGATTGCCTACCAATCATTTCCTTATTTCTTGCCTGGGACTTCTTTGACTGACTTTTCCACCATGCACCAAAAGGCTCATTATTGGGATAACCTTATCCTGTATGATCTCAGCAGCCTTGTTGCTCTACCTCATCACTACCCTCTGCCTTCTGATTGGAATCTAGAGCCATGAACTCCAAAACTCCACTTAAGAAGGGAGCTCAGCTCAACCCCCTCTTTCTTTGTCACCTGGTTGTCCTACTCTGGGACTTCTTCCACTGGCTTCTTCACCACATCCCTCAGTTGAATGCCTTATCCAACTCTCCCCTCCAGTTCCCTCTTGTGCTTTGTCTATCCCATTAGACTGTGACCTCGCTGAAGGTAGAGACTGTCTTTCTTTTGTACGTATATGCCCAGTTCTTAGGGCAGTGCCTGCCCCATAGTAGGTGCTTAATAAATATATTACTGATTGATTAACAGACTTACCAAGGCATGTCCTGGTGGTTAGAGGGATAAAGAGTAACTTAGTATGCATAGATGATGAAGTTGATGCATGCATTGTCAGAGGTAGCTCAGTGTTTGGGATGCTCCAAAGGAAAGTGTGAGAGATAAGAGGTATTAGATGGACTACCAAACTGAAGGTCTACAGAGAAGCTGTGCTGATTTCATTGTTATATGCCTGGACACTCTACCAGCGTGTGCCAGGAAACTGAACCACTTCCTTCCAGATTGTCTTAGGAAGATTCTGAAGATCACCTGGCAGGATAAGGGACCAGACACTGAGGTCCTTTCTCCAGATGAACTATCCATCATTCAAAGTCCACTGTAGAGAGTGTAACTCTGATAGGCTGGGCATGTTTGAATGGTAAACATACATTTACTTAAAAGAATACTTTATGGAGAACTCACACAAGACAAGTGCTTACATGCAAGTCAGAAGAAGCAAAACAAGGACACACTCAAGGTCTCTCTGAAGAACTTTGCAATTGATTGTAAGACACAGAGACACTGGTATGTGACCAATATGCATCGCATGCCCACAGCAAAGAAGGTGCTGTGCTCTATGAGCTAAGCACACTTGCATTCATTCAAAAGAAACTTGAAATGTACAGGTTCAGAGCCATCTCCCTTCCAAATGTCAATCTGGACTATTTATTCCTCACCTTTGGTAAAGCCTCCCAAGCTCATATTGATCTGATCAACCACAGTCAGACATACTGTACATTGACCCTGAATAGTGATGTCATTTTGGTCCTTTTCAAGAATGAGGGACAACAACTTAACTTAGTCCTAAATTAATGAGACACCAATCATCATACTACACATTTAGAACTCAAAATAACCTTGAGAATTCCACAAAGAAACAATTCTAGAACCAGACTATTATGATCGTCAAAATTATTTCCCATATTTACATGGACATGACATTGTTCCATAAAAAAGTGAGGAAAATGGTATTTAGTAGAAGGAATCACACCAAATGATAATATCCTCTAATTACATTGTTTTCAAAATACAGATGCCAGGCGGAAGAAACATCACAAGACTAGGAGAAGGTATGCATTATCCCCTTATCCTTTCCACTACTGAAGGCATTTTATGAGTGCTTTACATGAGCCTACAGAAGATAAGCTTGTGACCCAATGCTATTAGTGAGTTATAGAAACCAGTCATTTCTTGTCTACCTGCACAACAGTCTAGAAAATATCTAGAAAAAAATAGAAAGGATTAATAACTGGGCATTGACTTGTTCCAGGACCATTTTTGAGTCAACTTAAAAATACAAGAAGCATGAGATATAGAAAGATAATAATAAGGAATAATAAATATAGCAGCAGTTCAAGTTTCTGTGGCATTTACAATTTTCAAATGGCTTTGTCCAATACCGTCTTGAGGGTTAGGTAGGTAGTGCAAGTGCCTCCATCCATGTACATTTTGCAGAATTGATCACCAAAACATTTGTGCTCCTTTGCAGGATCCCAGAATGAGCAATTCTACCTTTTCTCTTCCTCCACAGAGGAAGCAGGAAAATATAATGGGAAAGGTCATTCATTCATTTAGAGTCAGAGGTCTTGGATTTGAATAATGTCTCTGCTACTTGTTACTGCTATAAAGTGGGCAAGGCATGTTAACTGGGTCTTACTTCTCTCCCCTAAAAATGAGGGGTTTGGATTTAATGGTCCCCATGGTCCCTTCCAGCTCCTGTCTTCCCCCTCAAATTATATTGTTACTTATTCACTGGAGATTTAGAGAAGAGTCACGTATCTTTACCATTTTCCAGCCTATTGTTGGTCCTGAAAGTGACTGCTAAGTTACTCAGGCACAGTACATCAAAATGTTCAATTAACTACCACAGCTTTCCTTACCTTACCTTGAAATCCTAAATGCTAAGTAATAACTGCCTATTGGGGGAAAAAGTGGGGTGGATATTTAGAGGTATGATCTAGGATGTTTTTCATGTTCTGTGCTATTCTGAGGGCCCTTAATATATGTCTGGACATTTCCAAAATCACAGCTTTGTGTGTGTATCTGTGATTATTCAGTCAACAAACATTAAGTGGTTTCTATGGGTCAGACAGTGTACAAAGGGCTGGGGTAAAGAAAAGAAAAACAGCCTCTGCTCTCAAGGAGTTTTCATTCTCATACAGAAAAACAACAGTTAAAAGAGAAGCTAAAAAGTGTGCATATGAAGGCAACTGGGTAGGGGCATGGTGGTTAGATTCAGTCATTTCACAAAGTGAGGCTTTTGAGAAGAACTCACTAATGGGAGTAGGATCCCATAGAAGCAGGGACAGGAGGCACACAAGGCATGATGGTTACATGCATAGCAGTGATAGAAAATAGGATGTTATTGTTTAAATAACAGAATCTGAGCTATAGTGGCAAGAAACACATTTCCCTCTTTATCTCTTTTAAAGGATAAGAAAGGTCCACAGGAAATAGAAATAGAGAGCTCACTTTAATTTTCCATCAGTCACTCATTATCTCTGAATCACTTCTTGCACTAATGCAATTTGTGTTCACTGATGGCATAAATTATCACCCTCCAGTGGCCAAGGAAATGATCACTTAACTTTCTTTCTCTGGATGTGGTATTGTGTAGATTTCAACTGGGTATGATGTACTCAAAAATGAATTCAGAAGTCCTGATGCAAACCCATGGTGATAAGGAGTCACAAATTATTGAGCTATTCTTCACATATAGAATAACAATAGTCTATTGATAAAGATGTGATGATATTAAGGTCAATGATGATCACAATTTAGAGGGTGGGGCATAGGAGGAAGGCTCTGGAAACTGATGATTCCAGACCAATATAATTAGTGACATACAAATAACCTCTGAGTCATTCATAGCTAGTCTTGGCAGCACATTCTCTCCTTTCCCTAAGGCTATAGTGATGAAAGTACCCCCCCTGTGGAGAGGAGACAGCATAATGTGACTTGGTTGAGGAGGTAGCTGCCATTTTCTAGGCAGTGTAAATACCTTCTGTTATATCTGGCAAAATGTTTCAGTATTGAAAAGTCTCCCTCTACTCTAGAGAGCTGGCACATGGATAGAGTGCTAGCCTCAGAGCCAGAAACACTTGTGTTACAATCTTAACTCTGACACCAACTGGGGCAATACCACACTGATTAAATAAAACAGGAACTTTTCAAAAGAAGAATTATCCACTATCCACAAATATATGAGAGAATGTTCAACATCACAAATGCTCAGAGAAATACATATTAACCCAACACTGAAATTTCATTTTAGAACCTTCAACACAAAGAAAAATGATTCAACTTGGAGGACTATCCAAAGTATACTAATGGTTGGTGGAGTAGCCAATTAGCTCAACCATTCTGGAAAATGTACTTATACTAAAAAAAAGTTACAAAACTCTACTGTGTGGTGCAACTATACCATTACTACACATATATTCTAAGGAAGTAGAAGACAGAGGGAGAAGTTTCATGTATGTAATTTATTTATAGAGTCCCCTGTTTATTTTTGCTTTAGGGGGAAGAAAAAAGGAGAAACAAAGCAAGTGCCCATGTATTATGATATGCCTGAATAAACTGAAGTACATAAATATAACGGAATATGATTACATTTGAAGAAATGACCAACATGAAGAAATCATGGAAGATGTGAAGATTTATATGAACTGATGCAGAGTAAAGTCAAAAGAAACTGAAGAATTTTTGTTTTATTTTGTTTTCACAATGAGCAGAATAATATAGAGGAAAACAGCAATAAAAGACAGCAAAACTCAAATGTTGTCATATGGCTAGCCTTCAGAACATTTATGGGGAGACACACTTCACTCCTCTTGGCAGATGGATAGTGTACAGGCAGATGGATAGGTGCAGGATAGGTCCCATTCTGTCAGAGAAGTTTGGTTGGTTCAATTGTTCTCTTAAAGATTACTTCATTGTGACAAGGAAGGGTTCTATTGGTGGTGGTGGGAGTATGTGGAGTGAGTCAGTGAGAAATCACAAGGAAATATTGAAAAAAAGAACAGAAAGAAAGCACTTCTTCTCCTTTGTAGTCAAACTCCAAGGCAAGGCTGCTTCTCACAGTACCTGTTACTTTCAGTCGGTCAGCCCCAATGGTGATCTCTTCCTCATTGGCAGAAAACAGGACCCTGCCACCTTCACTTGCACGCACTTCAAACTTTTTACACTGAGCTTCCACAGCATCTGCTCCTAGGAGAAAGGTAGGGTAGGGCAATAAAATGGGAACAAAACTAATATCCTAACTTCCATACTATGCCACTATTTTTAAGTAATGCTTCAAATGATCAATGGTTTCATCAATTTCCAAAATCTATGCAGCTTTTACATTATCCAGAGACTTTAACACTTAAAACTGTTTGTGTTTTGCTATTTTTATTATCAATAATTTATGTTTAACACATAGGCATTTCTTTTCCACACTTAATATTCAAATGATGGCTTCATTCCTTTCCCCCCACTGACTTTATTTTCAGAATTTTCTCACAGATACAGCTCCAAAAAGATGTTTCAATCATTCAATCAAACAAAGCAAAAGTAAAAAAAAAAATTGTACATAATATCAATAGAGATAAGGGAGGGGAAATAGAGGGAGATAAAGGAACAAAATGTCCCGAAACCAGGAAGGCAGTGAGAGAAAACAAATGAGCAATTCTACCTTTAAAAGAATGCAAAGAACATCTCGGGCTTAGAATGATGGTATCATGGCATGTTATAGATAAAATGGACAGAAGACACAATCTAGACCTGTATCTTCATAAGGAAACTGAGTCCCTGTTGAAGGTGATGTTATTTCCTAGCAGAGCCAGGACTTGTACTGAGGTCTTCTGACTCCCAGTCCAGCTGCCATTCCCACATGTTCTACTTCCTCTTGGAGGATTAATTACATATTTGAGTCTTTGGATTACAATCAAATTCAATATGACTTCCTTCCTCTTTGTTTATTTAAAATGTGATACTCTTTCAGAAGAGCAAGAGATAGGAGAATCTTTCCTTTCTCTTTATCCCACTATTTCATATTTGTGTCACTGAGTAGCCTAATTCAGAATGAAAAGAGATTAAAAACAGCTCAGTGTCACCTTTAAAAAAAACACTGTACATATTTGGGAAGATTTGAACACCTTCTTACTGAAAAATACCTCAACCTCAGCTCAAATCAATGGCTGCAAACCATATTTGTGTATATAAGTGGCATTAGTAAAGAGAATTTCACACAGGCCAGAAAGGCACAGGGAAGAAAACCTTTATTTTTGTCCAGAGTGATTAAGGGCAATATAATAGAGGTTCCTCCTTAGGAAGGCTCCAATTCATTTAGTCAAAACTAAATAGATATAGACAGAACAAATTATTTTCCTAACTTTGCCTTAACAGTCAAATATTAAGAAAATAGAAGAAGAAATATTTCCTCAGATTTCACACTCACATTCAACAAAAACAAATAAGGATTGAAATCAGTGATTTTTCTTCCTCTTAAGTGCAAGATCAACATGCATTTATTAAATGCTTACTACATCCGGACATTGTGCTGAATACTAGGAAATAAAAAAAAATACAAAAACATATCAACAGAAACAAATCCCTTCACCAAAGGGAATCTT
Organism: Gymnobelideus leadbeateri; assembly: GCA_011680675.1. Lineage (NCBI taxonomy): Eukaryota > Metazoa > Chordata > Mammalia > Diprotodontia > Petauridae > Gymnobelideus > Gymnobelideus leadbeateri. The sequence goes on from WOXC01003962.1 coordinate 23,488, forward strand.
ATTCTACTGGGGGAGATAATATTTAGATGCTGAGGTATATAGACAACATTTACAGCATTCATGAAGGTGATCTGAAAGAAGAAGGTATTATCTGTTAGGTCCCATGGAAATACCTTCTCCAAGAGAGTCTCTTATGAGTTAAATCTCAGGAGAATAAGAAATTATAGAGAAGACTTATACAGTTCCCTTGCTGGAACATCCTCTACACACACACACACATTGGATATATCCAGATCTTTTAACCTCTAAATTTAATGGCCCTCAGGCTTCATGCTTCTCTATATACCTTCAGTATCTGACAGTTGACCACCTTCTTCTGCTAGATAATCTCTCTTTTCTGGGTTTTCATGATTCAACCCTTTCCTAGTTTTCTTCCCTGTCTAACCACTCCTCTCAGGAGTAATGATCAACATCATGATCTTTAACTGTGGTTATTCCCCCAAATTTCTGTCGTTGCCTCACCATCTCTCTCTCTCTTTTTGTCTCCATTGCATGCACTCTTTCTCATCCCATCCCATCCCATCCCATCCCATCCCATCCCATCCCACCCCGTCCTGTCCTGACCCATCTCATCTCATCTCATCTCATCTCATCTCATCTCATCTCATCTCATCTCATCTCATCTCATCTCATCATCTCATCTCATCTCTCCCTATAATTTTCACTATAATTTCTATGGAGATGTATCTCATATACATCCAGCCTTAGACTTTCTCCTGAGCTTCAATCTCACATTACAAACTGAATATTGGACATTTGAAACTGAATGTCCTGGAGCTATCTCTGATTCAACATGTTCCAAATTGAACTCAGTATCTTTCCTCCCAAGTCCTTCCAATTTCCTTATTTCTCTTGAAGGCACAAGCATCTTTTTAGTCTCTCAAAACCTCAGCATTTTCTCCTCTCTCTCTCTCTCTCTCTCTCTCTCTCTCTCTCTCTCTCTCTCTCTCTCTCTCTCTTTCTCTCTCCTATGTATCCAATTAATTGTTAAAATTTTTCTTACCACCTTCATGATATCACTCCCATCTGACTTCCCCCTTCCCCTAGATAGTACTTTAATTCTCAGCTTTCACCTAGATTACTGCAGCAGCTTCTGAATTGGTCTCCTTAGTCTCAAGTATCTCAACCCTCCATTCTACCTTAAAAACTGTTGTCAAAATATTTTTTTTAAAGTATAGACCTGATCATCACTCCTACTAAGTCAAGTCCAATGACAGTTCATTGTTTCTATGAGAAAAAAAAAACATGCCCCCCTCTACTGTGTTTTCAATTTCCTGCACAGTATGCCCCCAAATGATCTGTCCTGCTGAAATGGACACTGCTCTTTCTCTCACTCTCTGATCCAGTAAAACTGATCTTCTATCTGTTTCTCATATACAACACTCTATCACCCATCTCCATGCCCTTGCTCTTACTATTGCCTATGTGTTATTGCTACCTCAGAGAGACCTTTTCTTCCTTTTAAGATCCTTTTAAGTTCAAGATCCATGTTGTAAATAAGGCCTTTCCTGATACCCCAACTCTCAGTGCAAATTCACAAAACATCTTCTTTTGAGCTATTTTGCATATGGCTGCATTTACTCATTTTATATTCATGCATCTCACACACATATACATATATACTCATTAACATGTAAGTCTACACACATGTAAAAACACATACATACACTTATTGATTGACCTATTAGGATGTAAGCTTCTTGAACAGAAAGATTGCTTTATTCTTTCTCTTAACATATCTAATGCCTAGACCACAGTGGTTGGTTAAACATTTATTAACATTGATTGATGAAACATCTTAATTTTTTCACAAATATCACTAGAGATCCTAGAATAGACTTTCTCTTAGGAAATTCTAAAGTCTTGTCTGCACAAAACAACCACAGAAACAGAAACAGAATCACAGGAGAACAGGTTTTTACTGACCTCGAACCCACAACAGGGGAAGTCCAATCCTTGAAGAGGTGTGGAGTCCACAGTCAGCCACCTTCTCCAGCCCCCTATTAGAGATTTGAAAGGAATCTCTCTTACCTCGAATAAGACCCCAAGAGAGGGAATGGGGGAAGGAAGTGGCTAGCAGTTTCTCCTCATCTCTCCATGTTTAGGAATCCCACTTCTGACAACAGAACTGTCATGGTAAGGAAACTCACTTTATTTCAATATAGAATGCAAGTCAGTAAAATGCCTTATTCTGTGTGCTGTTATAAATTAAGGCAGGGAAAAATAATCATCTCTTGTCATACAGAAAAGTATACCTCTATGAGATTAGTGGGCTTTAGTGAGCTTCTGAATGTAAGCAATTTCCCACAGGTACTTAGAGCATACAGAATAATATATTTTCTTTCTGGGATTGCAACTGATTAGACATTGGCAGTGTGTTGTATTTCAGGGAAGGGAAGTAGAGATTTTTTAGTCTGCTAATCTTTCATTAGATTCAAGAGTCTGAGATGTGATGAACTTTGTCTTTTGGTTGTCTCTACCCAAGAAATGGGGTAAAGAAAAGCAAAACAGGGGTTAGATGTAATTTTCCACTTCTACTTGTAAAGGGGGGCAGTTTACTCTAACATGACATTAATCATGTCAAGAAAGGGACAATACAGTAACCACCCTTTCCCACCATAGTAGCACAATAATAGAAGATTAATTAATGTTACTGTTTAAGAGCAGGACAAAACATAAGAGAAAAAATGAAAAAAAATGACATATAGAATTATACCATCTGGGGCGGCTAGGTGGTGCAGTGAGTAGAGCATCAGCCCTGGAGTCAGAAGGACCTGAGTTCGGATCTGGCCTCAGACACTTAACCCACACAAACAAAACTTAGCCGTGTAACCTTGGGCAAGTTACTTAACCCCAATTGCCCTCCAAAAAAAAAAAAAAGAATTATACCATCTTTAAGAGTGGAAATATTTAAGGTATTTTCTAATTGAGAACAGTAAAGAATATACTTTTTTCCCTCAGCATCACATGGTGCCTTTACAGAAACTAACAACATACTAGTGTGCAGAGTAATTATAAATTCTTGTTTGAAAAATAAATTCTAAAAGTACCATTTAGAGAAAACAAAGAGTAAAAATAATAAGTATGATAGGGAAGACAAGTTAAAGAAATAGCCCCAAAAGAAACAATCACAATACTGGAACAATGTATTAAACAAAGAACATATCACAGAAATAGTTTCACCTATCACAAGGTGAAACACAATGATGGTGAAGCAATATGTCAAAATTTCTGAGATGTAACTAATGCATTCCCCTGATGAAAAAGCATATCCCTGAGAGAGTATAATAATAAAATAAAAAGTATTATTAATGAACTGAATATATAACTTTGAATGAATAGGAAATCCACAAATTAAAAAACCTGAAATAAGGATTAAAGAGGAAGTTCTAAAAACTAAAGGAGAAATGGATCTGTTAGAAAACAAAAAAAGACTATTGAAACCATAAAACTAAAAGTAGGTTCTTTGAATAGATAACAAAATTGAATAAATTTTAGCTGGCCTGATTAACAAAAGACATGGAGGAAAATCAAATTATCAAAAAATAAGATGAAATCATACCAGAGATGAAAAATAAAAATAAATATTAGATCCTCCTTTAAAGAATAAGATGATAGCAGAATGGAATTAGATTGTGATCTCCTTAAGAACAGACTAGTTTTTGCCTTTCTTTCTGTTCTCAGTCCTTAGAAGGATGTCTGGCACATAGTAAGGTCTTAATAAAGCCTTGATGAAGATATGACTTGGCTGAAACAACCAAATGAATAAAAAATCCAAATTAAGAAAAGTCTTAATTTTACTTTCAGAAAAGGAAACTGAGCCAGTGGCATAGGAGCCATGAGAGGAAAAACTGATATCCTGGCCTAGATGGATTTATTGGAGAATTCCATCAAACTTGTAAAGAACAATTACTATCCAATTACATTAATACCTAATTATTTTCAAGAATAATTTGAGAAAAACATCTTATTAACTAATTTTTATGAGAGGAATATAGTTCTTATACCTAAACTAGGAAGGATAAAGAGAACTATAGAAATACATTAAAGAATGCCAAGGGAAAAAATTAAATAACATCTTAGTAGAAAAGCCTTCAGTAAATGGGTCACTCAGTAAATTGACAAATATTTATTAAGTGCCTATAAGATGCTAGGAAGTGGGGAATATAAGTACAAATGGAATCATCTGTCTTAAAAATAAACTTAGTTATTGATACCCTCTTGAATTTTTGTGTTTTTTTTTTTTGCAATGAGCTTTCTAAGATTTTCCATCCCACTTTTTATATAATCTTCTTGTTAAGATGACTTAAGAATTGCTCATTCAATGATCTCCCAATTTTGCCATCCGAAACAGGTATATCCTCTGTACATATTTGATGTAGTCTACCTGTTTTCCATATCTTTCTTTTCTTCTTTGCTTTCCCACTTCTTTTGTGTATGCATTAAGGATTGTAATGATAAAGTAAATATTTTTTCCTGATTTTGCCTCTCTTCTTACATTCAGTTATCATTTTACCTTCTCCCACCAGTCTCATAGGCCCTTTGGCTGCTTTGCATAGTTTAGTCTTTTGCTTTTCTTAAACATAGATCTTATTACTTTCTTGAAGCTAAGTGGATGCATGATGCTTGTTGTCCAAACTAGAATATACAGTGTGAATTTGTGTGTAGAATGGATATAGCTCATCCATTTGTAATCAGTGGTGTGTGTATGTGCTGTATTTATGTATATGGGTGTAATATTGAGATGTCTCATTCATTCACCATCAGTGATGTGTGTGTAACACATTCATGTTTGGTGTACGAAGTCTACATTTTTGTCATTGCCAGGTGAGTCCTATAAATTCTGCAAATGTTTGCTTGGTTTCCCTCCTAGAAGAAAAGTTGAGGTTGTGTTTGTTCTTCATTCTTGAAGAGGACAATGGCATCAGGATCATAATGACATGACTTGCAGTTGACTTTAACTTGAGTGAGGGAGGGCTGTGCAAGGTCATCAGCCTCACTTTCTCCTCCAGAGCCATCTGGATCCAGTGACCAGATATTCATTAGGATGACTGGAGATGACCCAGGAGGCATTGGGAGACCCTGGCCCTTTTAGGCTAAGGCCTTTTCAGGTTCTTACTTTGAGTGAGGTAATGCCCATTCAGTGAATAGTCCTCTTTAAGAAGTGAGTGAAGGGATGGTCCCCCTAATTAGAAAAAAGAAAAAAAATCAGGCTGGGAGGGGAAGACCCTCATGGGTGCTGTTCCAAAGAGAAATAGTAACCATTGACTTTCATTCTAAACCAAGAGGACCCAAAATATAACCATTAAGTGAAGCTTGGGCTATACTTGGATTTATTGTGGTCCAATCTATGATCTTCAAAGTGAAATGGGTGAAGGGTTCTGAAGAAAGAACTTTCACACCCCAAATTAACAAGGATAATAATGTACTCCCTTTCCTCAAATAAAAAAAAATAGAAACATTATGGGGAGAAAGTATTGGAAATTTTTTTGGGGGGGAATCATTCTCTCAGGAGGGTGGAGAACAGGAGAATGTCACATAGGCAAGAAATGGAAGGGAAAACCAATTGGTGTATTAATAAGAATAAAGCTTTTTCCAAAGGGAAAAAGATCTATAGGCTCTGAGGAGGAAGCAGTAGCTTGCCCTCCAAAGAATGATGGAGCAAAGCCATAGATTGTAGTGGATAGGTGAGAGGTTACTGAATAAGGGTCAGAAGAAGAAGAGGAAATAATGGAGAGCAGTGGTTCCTTCCTCAGGGGTATTCAAGCAGCATCTTATATATCCATTAATATCAATAGGGAGGAAATTCTAAGAGCTTTCAGAGCAGATGACTACTTATCACTTCAGTTGCCTCAGTGAGGGCACACATGATTCTGAGAGAAGGGATCTGAGAAAAAGTGGAAAAATTAAGGCTTGGGAAAGAAACTAAAGACTTTGGAGGAGGGCAACAGGTGGTGTTTTTCAGTTCTGCTAATTGAAGGCAAAGATTGTAGAATGTAAAATTTGGTGGGAATTGAAGACATGACTATGAAGGCAGTTTGAGAATGGAACTAGAAGGTCTAGACCATGACTTAGAGCCAAAAAAATGACTTGCTCTTGGCAGGGAGTCCCTTGTGTCCTAATGAAAACTGATAAGGTTACATTTACCTAATGTATCACAAGTCTAATTAAAAAGGGTTTAAAATAACAAAGGATGTGGGAAGGAGAAAACTGTCTACTATCTAACCCCCAATCAAGTATATTGTAGAGAGAAGCTGCAATGCAAAAACCAGAGTGGTGAGACACTGAAGAATCCACAAGAACCCAAAGCCAGAAGAGGAGGAGACTTGAGCTATTGCTCTCAAATCCATGTGCAGAGAGCACCCAAGCTTAGGAATCCAAGAAGATCAGCTTGAAGTCCTAATACATGGGAGTAAAGTTAAACTAATGGATAGTCCTCAGATTCTGTGAGATGGAACAGGAGTGGGCTAGAGCCAGATTCAATATTATAATCCTTATTTGATTTTCCCTGTGAACATTACACCTTAGAAATCAGCATGCACTGCAAATCAGGGCTTGATTTAATGTCTTGTTGACTGTCTTAATTCTGAGGTAACTAGGTGGTACAGTGGTTAGAGTGCTGGCCCTGGAGGCAGGAAGACATGAGTTCAAATTCAATTTCAGACACTTACTAGCTGTGTGATCCAGGGCAAGTCACTTAACATCTGTTTGCCCCAGCTTTTATTAACTATAAAATGGGGATAATATTAGCACCTGCCTTACTGTATTAGATGAGATATTTGTAAAAGCACTTAGCATAGTGCTGGACAGAAAGTAGGGACTATACAATTACTAGCTTTAATTATTACTGTTGCTATTATGATAGTAATGGAAAAATGTTAATAATGTAAATTAAACCTAAAGGAGTGTCATGCTTACATGTCTTTTCCTAGTGGGCTAGTCATTAAACATTCACCAGTGCACCTGTGCATGGAACCCATTGGAATATGGTACCTGATACCTTATACCTTATTCAAACAAAATTGGATTGATAATAGGTTGTCAAGCCAAGCCAAGTCAAGGTCAGCTGGCATAGTGCTACACTTTAAGAATTCCCTATTCAAGTCAACAACTATTTCCATATTCATGTGATGAAATCTAGTCCAGGGCATAGTAGGCTACATCTGGGGGAACATTAAGTGAGGGAGACAGCAGTAACTTTGTCATTATAATATATTACCAATCACTGTGACAGAGAGAGGAAATCAATGAAGAATTTCTGAAATGGATTTCATTGGCTAAAAGTCTATAGGAGTGAGGGTTAGTCAAAGAGAGAGAAGAAAATCTTAGTGCTGGCAATCTGAAGATACAATAGGACCCAGTTCTGATGTGGAAAAGAAATGGGATTTTTCTGAAGAGCTGGATGTGGAGACTGCCAGACAATGTCAGGTTTTAGGAATATGTTCCAGGGCTGGGAGCAGGAGCAGCTAACAGGAAGGACATGAGACCACGGTGTAGCACTACAAGAACAAGATCAGAATGAGTTGGTAAGATCAGCTAAGGCCAGAAAGGTTGTGGCTGCTGGACACCACACCAGGATTTTCAGCTGGGTGAGAGTGGGTGAAGCAATAGCCCCTGAAGAGTAATTTGGTAGAGGCAGCACAGTATGAGCAGAGACACGTAGCCACTCCTCTAGTCATTGGTTACACCACATTGGGAAGTGAACTTGAAAGAGCAAATTCTATGTAGAAAGTTTTCCCTCGGAAAGTTGGAGCCCACCTGTCCTGTGGACCTTAATAATACATTGGGGAGACTGTCCTGGGGTGTTTTTGCTAAATCTTCTCAGTAAACATTCATTATGAGAAGCTAATCGATGGTGTTTAGATGACACTGGGTCATTGGCAGTTAATAGAGGTAGAACATGCTAGAATGGGGCATCAAGTAGATAAAATCAGAAAGACCCAACCAACCTATCAAAGAGCCTCTAGAATCAAAGGATGGATTTAGCTTGTCTCATTCTGGGACAGTGAGTTCAGTGGCTAACAACTACTGTTGTTAAAATACAACAATAATTTTTCTAAATTTTTTAAAACATTTTTCTCTAAAAGGTAAGCAACAAATTCTTGTAGTCAGTCAGTTAATAAACATTTATTAAGCATCTTCTATGTGCCAGGAACTGTGATAAGCACTGGGGATTCAAAGAAAGGCAAAAGGTCATCGTTCTGAAAGGAATTCACAGGCTAATGGAGGAGATGTACAAAACTCTACACAGATAAGCCATAGACAGGGCAAACAAGAGATAGGTCCCAGAGGGAAAAGACTTGAATTAAGGAAGGTGGAAGAGCAAAGGTTTCCCCAGGAGTCTCCAAAGTAAATCTGATTGGACTTTTTGAAGACATCAATGCATTTCCTAGAGCTAGCCCCCCTAATGATTAGATGTAATAAAAACCTTTTGAGTCAGTCTTTAAGAGCTGTTCTGGACAGGAATCCAAGATTTCTTCTGCTTTAGGCAGTAAAGTTGGCCAAGGAACTTCAGGAGTGGAGTCTATCCCATGGTGCTGTGCTGTGGGCTAGGCTTGAATGGTGAATGCCAGTGTTATTTGGTGCACTGGAAGTTTTCAGGATAGCCTAACTACATTAGCCAATACTGTGCCTCCAGCCATCTTTTCTCTCACAGCACCATGATGGTTCATGGGTGGCATAGTGGTTGGGGCACTGGACCTAGGGCCAGAAGGACTCAAGTTTGAATTCTACTTCAAACACTTCTAGCTGTGTGTCTCTAAGGAAATCACTTACCCTTTGTCAGCTGGTTTCCTCACTTGTAAATGGTGATATTAATACATCTACCGAAAGGCTATGAATTAGTACAAGAGATAAGAGTTCTTGACTACAGGTCCAGAACTGAGTTCAAATCCAGTTTTAGACACCGACTACTTTAGGAGAATGGGCAAGTCACTTAGCTTTTGCTCATCTCAGTTTCTTCACCTATAAAATGGGAGACATAGCACTTATCTCCCAGGGTTGTAGTAGTGATCAAATAAAAAAAAAATAGTGATACTTGTCAAGTGTATTGCAAACCTTAGAATGATATAGAAACGCCAGTAATCATCATCATAATGATCAGAAAAAGGAGAAATTTTGAAAGGTGAAGTAATTCCCCATCTGGTCACATGCCATCTGTAACAGTCTCCTTCACCTGGCTCACAAATCTGGGACACAACATGCCCGGCCCATTTGGTAGTTTTGTTTTGTCTTCTGATTTAAGCCAACATTCTAGAAAGGTGGGAACCAAAGCCAGAGAGGAAGGTCTTCATGGGTACAGTGGCACTCACCTACAGTCAGCTGGCCAGTGAGTTGCCCCAGGGCATTCCGGGCATTCAGGGTAACATTTCTGTCAGACTGTAAGACCAGCGGGCTGTCCTGGGAAATATGCAGAAAATAGACAGGTGAAAACTGAAATCCAAGTCCAAGTATGTTCACAATACCAACCTTCATAGGGTGGGCAAGGTATGATGTTGCATGGGGTACATCCTTTATCTTAGGTTTCATGCAAGGTAACCTAAAGAAGCAAGGCAAGGCCCAGGTACAAGCTCAGAAGAGGCATATTCTCCTTTGTTTTCCTTTTGTTAGACTGTAATCTCAAGGAAGAAAGGGCAGAGTCCTTATTTTCCTACACACGTCACCCTCAGTGCCTGGCACAGTTCCACACATAGTAGGTGCTTACTAACTGCCCAACAGTATGGCTTTGCCTTCTCAAAGTGGGCATTTCCACCTGTGTGCACCATGAGGTTAGAAATGATGATCAAGATAAAGTCCCTTGAGGGCCAGCTGGAGTGTGGCACAGTGGCCCCAGTGAAAGGGATGGAGATTATAACATGGAGAAGGAGCTCCCATTTCTCTCATAGCATGTGTGTGTGTATGGGTGGTGTTGAGGGAAGTGAGAATGTCTGGGCAAAGATTCCTTTGGGCAGCTTTCTAGGTGTGTGAAAGGTGAGCAGCAACCCTTCCTAATGTGGGATAATAATGGTGGGGGGCCAGTGGTAAACACAGGAAGTGCAAGAACAATTCTATTTAATTCGGTTAGTATTTATGGATAGTTCTGCCCATCACTGTGCCAGACAGTCTTAGGAACAGAAGATGCAGTCCCTTACACTATTGCTAGTCTGTGGTATACGTGTGAAGGCTCTTGAGAAGTGCCTGATTTAATGAACCTAAAGGCTTATTGACCATGTAACCTAGTGGGAGAGGCCATCTATTCATAAGCATAAAGAGCAGAATTTGTAAAAATTAAAAAAAAAAACCTAATCCATGGCCCCATTCTTGTATAACCTTACTTGGGGGTTGCTTAACATCACTGCACTAAGCCTCAGTGATCCCTTCCAACTCTATACCTTAGCTCTCTTTCTCAAATCTAGCCATCTGGTACCCAAATCAGAAAAGGAAGTCTCCAATTTGATTCTGGAAATCTGCCAACAGTTTACTGACTCACCCAGGATATTTTCTAAAGCCTATTGATTGTCAGATTTTAACACTGGGATCTCAGCTGCTTATCCCAAATAGTCAGTGTTGATATGAGATCTAACCTACTGAACTCATTTCAGGTTGGTAGCCTGATCATAGGCAGCCACACCTCTCCTACAGTGGTGGGGAATGGGCTTTGTGGTCATTATTGCTCTTCTTAGAGATTCTGTTCTTAAACTGTTTTTCATCTGCATGGCTAGCTCAAGGCTCTGGGGTGGGAAGGAACAACTTAAAAATAACTGATTCCCATAAAAATATGAGACAAATCCTTAGATGGATTATTATGACCTTCACTGAGTTCTTGAACCTGACGGTGGTATAAAGAGCCAAGCTCATGCACATTGTCACACTCAATGGTAAATCACTTTACCAATATTCAAACCAATTTTGAGAGAGGAGGGAGCTCGGGTCATGGGAAATATCTCCCTAGATGCTGCACAGCTCTGATATTGATTCCTCTGTCAAAAGCCCAGTTTCAATCCATTTCCAGTCTCCATGTCATAGTAGCAATGACCTGAAGTTAATTCTTCCAAGTATCTTTTGTCTAGAGACTCTTTTCAAAACCTCTTACAAGGTCAAGTATTATTTCCTGATTTAAAAGAAAGATTATATTTGATACATGAAGACCAAAGGGATATCTGATCTGTGAGTGTCCTTGGTACTTCCATTCAATTTACAAAACAATTATTACCTTATTAATGCTATTCAACATGTACTTATTAAGTGACACATGCCAGGAACTATGCTAGAAAAATATCAGTCTCTGTTCTCAAAGAGGTTATATTCTATTCTGTGGAAACATGTACATAGAGAAGCAAATGCACCATATAAATGAAATAAATACAAAATGTTTTCAAGGGAAAATACTAATAATAAAAATACTAATATTAAAGCACCATGTCAAGGTGAAAACTGTCCAGGGTCTTTGGCCTTTTGGAAGCTTTTCCTCTAATAATGGAGACAAACACGTCCAGAGTGTAATTTGATAGAAGAGGAGATGGGGATGGTACAAAGAAAAAGGTCCCAAAAGATGCTATGGGAAATCTGAGAAGGCAGAGGCCATATTCAGTCAAGGGAACAGGGATACTTAGGAAAGCTTCCCTGGCATAGGTGACATGTGAGCTGAGCCCTCAAAGATGGTAAAGACTGTACAAGTTGGAGAAGAGGGGATGAGAAGCTGTGAGATTCTCTCAGGGTACTGGCAAGCCTAGAGGAAACTGCCTAATAACAAAAACTGTAAGGAATAGTCATGATTGGATAGGGAGGGAAGTGAAGGTAACAGAGAGAACACTGAGAAATCAGGGGATATGTAAAGAGGGCAAAAACTGGCATGGAAGAGCAAGCAAGTAGGGAAATGGGAAGTAGAGAACTTTGTTGTCAGCCAGAGGAATCAAAGTAATTACAGCAATTTTGAGCTAAGGATGTGAATTCTCCAGTGAGTGTCTGACAGACAATAGAGTTGAAGGTTATGGGAGTTGAATAGGGATGACTCTGAGGAAAGCTGATACTTTGTACAATTATATGCTAATAAAACTGAAAATGAAATGAAATGGATAAATGGTTACAAAAAATAAAATGCCAAAATTAACAGACCAAGAAATACAGACTTTAAATAAATTGATCTCACAAAAAGAAACTGAAGTCATAATGGTACTCCCAAAGGGAGGAAAGAAAAGAAAAAAAAGAAGAGGCTCAGAAGGATTTAAAGGTAAATTCACTCAAACATTCAAAAAATTAATTCTAATTATAAACAAATCACTTTTAAAAAGGGATGAAATGAAAAGGGTTAGAAGCAAATTCTTTCATGTCATCCCAGTTGCTAAACCGGGGAGAGATAAAGCAGAGAATAAAAAGGTATAGCAAAACATCTTCATGAATACAAGGGGTGAACATATTGAATAATGGCAAAGGGGTTGGTGTAACATAATAAAATGAGTATACACAATGACAAAGTTGGATTTATACAAAAATGTAGGATTGGTTCAATGTTAGTAAAAATGTCTAAATAAAATTACCATATCGACTTGATACTTGGTGATTTCCTGGGACAGGTGAAAATGGGGAGAAACATTGATGAAAGTATGACTCAGGAGTATGGAATGAGTGAGACTAAAGACATATAGCATGCATAGAAATTTTACATTCCTATATTATGGACATTTTCTTTAGAAAAATGAAGTGTTAGATATAATTGGGAAAAAATAAAATTTTATTCCCCATTTTGCTCCCAAAAGAAAATGAATCATTAGGAGCTTGACTGGAAAGCATCAAATTATACTAAAAAGCATGAAATTGACTACCATTTTTAACAGACCAGAAAAGACATATTACTGATATGTGAGTTATCTCAAATTTACTTAATTTCTCTATAGAGTGACCATATATTCATCAGCACTAAGAGCAGAATTTGCAAAAATAAAAAGAAACCCTAAAAAGAGCAATGAGAAAAATATATGATGGGCAAATAAAAAAGGGCTTTAATCTTGATTTATTTAAACAATTAATTAAAAAAAACCCTGAGAAATGGCCAAGAGAATTGAAATTAACTTCCATAATTTCACAGAGAAGTTAAGCCAATGTAACTTAACTGCCCAAATAAGGAGACAGAAAGTCTCAAATTAACAAACACCTGACGTATTTGCTAGCTGAGCAAATAGTTACAAAAGGCAACAGCATATTAGACAATAAAGTTGTAAAATCTTACAAAGGATAATGAATAGTTATGTATGGAGTCAACTCACAAACCAGAAAGAAGAAAGAGTAAAAAAAAATACAAGGAAAGCTTGACAAGATACTCAGCTAAATAAATTCATTCCAAGGGTATTCAAAGATGCAAATAAAAAGAGAACTACAAACTGAAAAGAAAGAAAACATTTGCTAAAAAAAGTCCATCTCAATCAACTTTTCTCTATCAAAGATAATGAAACCACCACACTTGGAGCTAACATCACAGTCCCTGAGATACTTATGTAGATAGTAGAATTGGCACTACAGAGAACAAAGATGTGCACAACAGCCAAAGTCGATCAAATATAAAGAGAAGACATCCATGCTGAAAGCACTGCAGTTGCGACGACATTGAGGGACTGATTCATACACTGTGTAAAGGGAAGGAAGATACCAAAGGAATCGGGGGAGGGGTGGAAATCTCAGACCTTATTAGTACCATCAAAAAAGACAAAATACGAAGGCCTTGGGAGCCAAGATGGCAGAAAGGAAGCAGTAACCTCGCTGAGCTCCTCGGTCACTAAGTTTCAAAGGGTGAATATGAGCGGATTCCGGAGTGACGGAGCCCACTGGAAGACAGAGCGTGGCAGAATCCAGCCCAGGAGGTTGCCCAGTGTGTCTGGACAGGTCGAGCGAAGAGCGCGTGGGGTCTGCACAGCTCAGACCTAAGAGAAGACAAGCAGACTACACCAGAGAGAGAAAAAGCCCCAGCCTGCAGACTTACCAAGGACAAGACGAATCGCAATCATCTCACAGAGGGAAAGGATCATTGGAGCCAGGTAGGAGAGTCCGGCCCCCAGTGGAGAGAGTGGCTTCTCTGGCTGCATTCAGCCCCCAGCCTGGAAGTTTAGAAACTGCCTGCCTGTATAATACAGGGGCTGGAATGGCAAAGTAAATTCTAGCTGCTCTGATCCTCCCATCCCTCCTTCATGAAGCAGAAAACCCAAAGATAAGTCTCCCACCCAGATTGAAATCCCAAATTAATGGAAATAGCCTCAGGCTTGAGAATCTCCAAGAAGGGGTGTAACTGAGACAGCCCGGAGTCTGAAGAGAAGAGAGGGAGGGGTCCCAACAAGCCCCACCTCACCTCACCAACAAAAGCCTACTTATATCCCAGGGATATAGAGGCAGAAATCTGAAGTGGTCAGACTCACCCCCACCTACAAATCTACATTCCTCACTGACTTCCCTGACTTAGCCATAAATTAGCCACCCAGAGGTATTCAAAGTCAAGGATCAGGCCCTAAACTAATAGCCTGAGAAACTAAGAAATAGGAAGTCACAATGGGAAGGAAGGAAGCTGAAAAGGAGAAGGGGAAGGCAAGAAAGTCTATTCAAGCCTACTATGTAGGGGAAGAACAACAAAATACACAGGACAATATAGACTCTCTACCCACACCTGAGACCACAGAAGGAAACATGATCTGGTCTCAAGCCCAAATAGCATTCCTGGAGGAGCTTAAGAAAAATTTTTTTTTTAAATACTTTATTAACTTCTGTTTTACATCATTCATTTCCGCCAGATTTTGAGTTACAATCATTTTCCCCCCATTATTCCCCTACCCAACCTCCCAGAATAGCAGTCCCACAAGATATCGCTTCCTCCAATCTGCTCTCTCCCATACCTTCTCCCATACCCCCATCGACTTTTCCATTAGAGTAAGATGAATCTTTGTGTCCCAATGCCTGCACATCTTATCTCCCAATTACAAGCAAAAGAGTATTAATAATAGTATTTATATATATATTTGAAACATTTAATGTTACGACCTCGAATTTCAGATCCATTTCCTTCCTCCCTTGTCACCCATTCCTTCTTGGGAGATAAGTAATTCAGTATATGTTGTACATGTCTAGCTATGCAAAACATTATCATAGTAGATATATTGTACAAGGCTGCTTATAATTCCCTCCCACTCATCCCACCCCCACCTGGTCCATTCCCTACATGATCCTGTCCCTCTTCTATAGTGGGTACTTCCAACCTCCCCTCACCCCAAGGATGCCCTCCCATCCATCATCCCTCCTCTCATCCCCCTTCCCCTATCCTGCTGCAGGTTGAGATATCCCATTTAGTATGTATGTCATTTTCTCCCTGAACCAAATTCAATGTGAATGTGGTTTTGCCTTTTTAGCCTTCCTTATTCTCCTCCTCCTTTGCACCCACTTCCCCTACATGAGATAGTTTACCCTACCATGTCTCTCCCCATCTCCTCTTGCCACTTTCCTCTCTCACCTCATAATTTCATCCCTTGAGTACTCTCCCTTCCCAACAAATTCAACCTATGCCCTCTATCCATATATAACTGTAACCATATACACACACCTTCACATATGTATTCATATGACCACACCCCCTTCATCCATTATTTTCATAGTGAGAAAGATATCATCAGTCACAGATATTGCTTTTCCATATAGGGATGTAAATAGTTCAACTTTGATAAGTTCCTTTTGATTTCTTTTCCCTGATTACCTTCTCAGGCATCTCTTACTTCTTGCTTCTGGATGTCAAATTTTCTATTCAACTCTGGTTTTTTCCTCAAGAATGCTTGAAAGTCCTCTATTCCACTGAATGACCATATTTTCTCCTGAAACAAAATACTCAGTTTTGCTGGGTAGGTGACCCTTGGGTTCATTCCCAGTTCTTTTGCCCTCTGGAATATCATATTCCATGCCCTTCAATCCCTCAGTGTAGAAGCTGCCAGGTCCTGGGCTATTCTGATTGTGTTTCCACAATATTGAAATTGTTTCTTCCTGGCTGCTTGTAGTATTTTCTCCTTGATCTGGGGATTCTGGAACCTGGCTATAATATTCCTGGGAGTTTTCTTTTTGGGATCTTTTTCAGGAGGTGATCGGTGGATTCTTTCAACCTCTATTTTGCCCTCTGGATCTAAAACATCAGGGCAGTTTTCCTTGAGAATTTCTTGAAGGGTGATTTCTAGGTTCTTTCCTTGATCATGGCTTTCAGGTAGTCCAATAATTTTTAAATTGTCTCTCCTGGATCTATTTTCCAGGTCAGTGGTTTTTCCCATGAGATATTTCACATTGCCTTCTAATCTTTCATTTGTTTGGATCTGCTTAACAGCATCTTGATTTCTCATAAAGTCATTAGCTTCCATTTGCTCCAGTCTAACTCTGAAGGAATGAATCTCCTCAGTGAACTTTTGAGATTCTTTTTCCTTCTGGCAAATTCGACTTTTTAAGGCATTCTTCTCCTCAATGCCCTTTTGGGCCTCCTTTGCCATTTGAGCTAGTCTATTTTTTAAGGTGTTGTTTTCCTCAGTCAGGCTGTTGACCCTCATTTCATACTTTTCCTGCATCCTTCTCATTTCTCTTTCTAATTTTTCCTCCACTTCTCTTATTTGATTTTTAAAGTCCTTCTCAAGGTCCTCTATGGCCTGCAACCCACTGATGTTTTCCCCTGGGGCTTTTGGAGCAGGATTTCTGACCTCACAGTCCTTCTCCCGCTCTATGCCCCCAAAATAGGAGTCTAGGGTTGCATTTTTCTGTTTCCTTTGCCTTGGCATGTTGCCACTTAATTGCTTGACTTTTGGGCTTGTTGCCACACTATGGCTTTAAGGCCAGCTAGAGGAATTTTCGTCCCGAACGTGTGGGGGGCAACTTCCGTTTCTGGCAAGCTGTAAACCCACCCACAACTTCCACCCTAGATCACAATCCAGATCCAGGGAGGTTAAAGCAAGAGCGATTACCCCCCAAGACTGATCACTGGATCTCCCCACGATTTGTAGGCTGGGAGCCGGAAATGCCTATGAAAACTACACAATGGCGTGTCTCCTCGGCGGCTTCTAGCCCCCAGGGGAGGGAGCTGACGCATTCCCCAAATACAGGTCCCAAAGTCCATAGGACCCTAACCTCTTACTTTGTCCTAGGCAAGTCTATGTTGATAATTCTGGAATCTCCACAGTTCCTGGTGTTCTGGGGTTCCTCCAGCCGCCTGCTGGCCCTGCCGCCCTGGGGCTAAAACCTCGGCTCAAGTGGACCTGGGCTCCGCGCTTGGCTCCTGTGCTCTGCGCGCTGCCGGCTCCCAGACCACTGCGCTGGTCCTTCCTGCAGGGTGCTGGGCTGTCCTCAGCGGGAGGTTAGCTTCTTTGTGTCGTTCTGTGGGTGCTGGGGCTCCAGAAGTTTTTCAGAGTCCTTTTTTACATAGTTTGTGGAGAATCTGGGGGCAGAGAGGCTTGGACGAGCTGTTTCTACTCCGCCATCTTCAAGAAAAATTTTAAAGACCAAATCAGGGAGGCAGTGACCAAATTGGAAAAATAAAATACCTCCCTAAAAAAGGAACTTCAAAAACTAACTGAAGACCATAATTCGCTAAAAATTAGATACAATCAAACTGAAACTCAGAACTCTATGATGCAGCAGGAGTCAATAAAAAAAAAAAAGATCGAAAAATTGGAAGAAAATGTAAAATATTTCACTGGAAAAATAACTGACCTAGAGAACAGATCCAGGAGAGACAACTTAAGAATTATTGGTCTACCAGAAAGCCATTATGAAAAAAGCAGTCTAGAAAACATCCTCCAAGAGATTGTCAAAGAAAACTGTCCTGAGGCCCTGGAATCAAAAGATAAAATAGCTATCGATAGAATTCACAAGACTCCTCCTGAAAGAGATCCCAAACTGAAAACTCCAAGAAATATAGTAGCCAAATTCCAGAATTACAAGTTTAAAGAAAAAATTCTACAAGCAGCCAAAAAGAAACAATTCAAATATCGAGGAATTACAGTTAGGATCACACAGGACCTAGCAGCTTCTACATTAAAAGAGTGGAGGGACTGGAATTTGATATTTCGTAGGGCAAGAGAGCTAGGACTACAACCAAGGATTAACTAGCCAGCAAAACTGAGCATAATCTTTCAGGCAAGGAGATGAACGTTTAATGAAGTAAGGGACTTTCAGACTTTCCTGATGAAAAAGCCAGAGCTCAATGGAAAATCTGATCTCCAATTACAAGCAAGACCCAAGGAAGACATAAAAATGTAAACAAGGATAACACAGACTCACACATGCATAAGTGCACATACCCACACCCACAAACACACGTTCATTACTTGGGATGCAACAAGAGCAAAATGTTCACATCCCTATATGTGGAGCTGATAACTGTCAATATTCGAAATCTTTATGATTATCATGACCTTCAAAAGGGTTATACTTAGAGGGTGTGGGTATGAATGCACTAACATGAAGTCTTAAAAAAAAGACTATTAAGGGGATCAAAGGGACTGTAATGGGAAAAAGGAAAGGATGAGCTAGGAAAAGGTAAAATATGCCACCTGAAGAGGCATCAAAACACACTATAGAAGAGGGGAAAGAAAGAGGGAGAAGAACATCATTTAAACACTATTCTCACCAGTTCTGGTTCAAAGAGGGATCAAATTAATCAGTGAAGTTTAAGATTCTAATGTGAATAGACACATAAATTCATTAAATAGAGGAAAAGGAGGGAGGGAGAAGAGCACTGTTTGAAATTTACTCTCATTGGTTTGGAATCAAACAGGGAGTAATTTACTCTGATAAGTATAAAATTTTATTGTGTCCTATAGATAGTGGGAGGGTAAGGGGGGGTGAAAAGGAGGAGACTAAAGGGAGGTATTAGAAGGGAGGCAAATAGTAGTAAGGGGAGAGGGTAGATTAAGAAGGAGGGTCACTGGGTGGGAACATTGAGGGAGGGGGTGGGCAAAAGGGAAAACTTCAAGGAGGGGAAGGGAGAAGGAAGAAACAAAAATATAAACAGAGGAGGGAATAGGATGGAGGTGAAGAGACAGATAGTCATTACTGTGAATGTGAATGGGATGAACTCTCCCATAAAACAGAGGCGGATAGCATAATGGATTAAAAACCATAATCCTACAATATACTGTCTACAAGAAACACATTTGAAACAAAGGGATACCCACAGGGTAAAGGTAAAAGGTTGGAGTAAAATTTATTATGCCTCAGCTAAAGTAAAAAAAAAACAGGGGTAGCAATACTTATCTCAGATAAAGCAAAAGCAAACATAGATCTAATTAAAAGAGATAAGGAAGAAAACTATATCCTACTAAAAGGCACCATTGAGAATGAAGCAATATCACTACTTAATATATATGCACCAAGTGGTATAGCATCTAAATTCCTAGAGGAGAAGTTAAAGGAATTAGAGGAAGAAATAGATAGCAAAACTATACTAGTGGGGGACCTTAATCTCCCCCTCTCTGAACTCGATAAATCTAACCTCAAAATAAACAAGTAAGAAGTTAAGGAGGTGAAGAGAATCTTAGAGAGACTAGATATGATGGATTTCTGGAGAAAACTGAATGGTGATAAAAAGGAATTCACTTTCTTTTCAGCAGTGCATGGTACATACTCAAAAATAGACCATGTACTAGGGCATAAAAACCTCACAATCCAGTGCAGAAAAGCAGAAATATTAAATGCATCATTCTCAGATCATGATGCAATAAAAATTATATACAATAAAGGGCCATGGAAAGATAGACTAAAAACTAATCGGAAATTAAACAATTTAATCCTAAAAAATTGGTGGGTCAAACAAGAAATTATAGAAACAATCAATAATTTCAATCAAGAGAATGATAATAATGAGACAACATACCAAAATTTGTGGGATGCACTAAAGGCAGTTCTCAGGGGAAGTTTTATATCCCTGAGTGCATATTTAATTAAAGCAGAGAGAAGGGAGGTCAATGAATTGGACATGCAATTGAAAAAGCTAGAAAAAGAACAAATTGAAAATTCCCAATTTAGTGCTAAATTAGAAATATTGAAAACCAAGGAAGAGATTAATAAAATTGAAATTAAGAAAACTATTGAATGAATAAATAAAACTAAGAGCTGGTTTTATGAAAAAAATCAACAAAATTGATAGACCCTTAGTCAATATGATAAAAAAAAGAAAGAAGAAAACCAAATTATGAGTATCAAAAATAAAAAGGGTGAATCTACCTCTAATGAAGAGGAAATCAAAAAAATAATGAGGAATTATTTTTCCCAATTGTATGCATATAAATATGACAATCTTACTGAAATGGATGAATATTTACAAAATCACAAGTTGCCCAGATTAACTGAAGAGGAAGTGAATTACCTAAATAACCCAATCTCAGAAAAAGAAATCAAACAAGCCATCAATGAACTCCCTAGGAAAAAATCTCCAGGGCCAGATGGGTTCACTAGTGAATTCTATCAAACATTTAAAGAACAATTGATTCCAATACTCTACAAACTATTTGGGAAAATTAGTGAAGAAGGAGTCCTACCAAACTCTTTCTATGACACAAATATGGTACTGATTCCTAAATCAGGAAGAGCTAAAACAGAGAAAGAAAATTATAGACCAATTTCCCTCATGAATTTAGACGCAAAAATTCTAAATAAAATATTAGCCAAAAGACTCCAACAACTTATCACAAAAATAATACACTCTGATCAGGTAGGATTCATTCCAGGAATGCAAGGATGGTTTAATATTAGGAAAACCATCAGTATAATTGAGCATATCAACAAAAAACTAGCAGAAACCACATGGTCATCTCAATAGATGCAGAAAAGGCTTTTGACAAAGTACAACATCCATTCCTATTAAAAACACTGGAAAGTATAGGAATAAATGGAGCCTTCCTTAAAATAGTTGATAGCATCTATTTAAAACCATCAGCAAGTATTATATGCAATGGGGATAAACTAAAAGCCTTTCCAATAAGATCAGGAGTGAAACAAGGGTGTCCACTATCACCCCTCTTATTCAATCTGGTATTAGAATCACTAGCAGTAGCAATTAGAGAAGAAAAAAAATCAAAGGAATCAAATTAGGCAAAGAAGTGACCAAGCTGTCACTCTTTGCAGATGATATGATGATATACTTAGAGAATCCTAGAGAATCAAGTAAAAAACTACTTGAGACAATAAATAAATTTGTCAAAGTTGCAGGATATAAAATAATCCCACATAAATCCTCAGCATTCCTGTACATCTCTAATAAAACTCAACAGCAAGAGATAGAAAGAGAAATCCCATTTAAAGTCACTGTAGACATTATAAAATGTTTGGGAATCTACTTGCCAAAACAAACCCAGAATCTATATGATCACAACTACAAAACACTTCTCACACAAATAAAATCAGATCTAAATAGTTGGAAAAATATCAATTGCTCGTGGCTGGGTCGAGCTAATATAATAACAATGACAATTTTACCCAAACTAAACTATATATTTAGTGCCATACCAATCAATTTACCAAAAAACTACTTTCTAGAGTTAGACAAAATAATAACAAAATTTATTTGGAAAAACAAACAGTCTAGAATATCAAGGGAATTAATGAAAAGAAATGCTAGGGAAGCTGGACTAGCTATGCCAGATCTTATTCTGTATTATACAGCAGCAGTCATCAAAACTGCTTGGTACTGGCAGAGGTGTAGAGTAGTGGATCAATGGAATAGATTAGGTGCAGGAGACCCAGCAGTTAATGAGTATAGTAATCTATTGTTCGAAAAACCCAAGTACCCCAGTTTTTGGGATAAGAATGCACTATTTGACAAAAACTGCCGGGAAAACTGGAATACAGCATGGCAGAAAGGGGACATAGATCACAATCTAACACCATATACCAAAATCAAGTCTAAATGGGTGCATGATCTAGGTGGAAAGGATGATACTGTAAGCAATTTGGGAAAGCAAGGCATAGTTTACCTGACAGATTTGTGGAGAGGGGAAGATTTTAGGACCAAACAAGAATTAGAGAGCATTATAAAATGCAAAATGGATAATTTTGATTACATTAAATTGAAAAGCTTCTGTACAAACAAAGCCAATGTAACCAAGATCAAGAGGGAGGTTGGAAATTGGAAAAGAATTTTTACAACTTGTGTCTCTGATAAAGGACTCATTTCTAAAATTTATAGAGAATTGAGCCAAATCTATATGAATACAAGTCATTCCCCAATTGATAAATGGTCAAAGTATATGAACAGGAAATTTTCAGAGAAGAAATTAAAGATATCTATAAGCATATGAAGAAATGCTCTAAATCACTATTAATTAGAGAAATGCAAATCAAAACAACTCTGAGATACCACATCTCTCCAGTCAGATTGGCTAAGATGACAAAACAAGAAAGTGACAAATGCTGGAGAGGATGTGAACAAATTGGAACACTAATACATTGCTGGTGGAGTTGTGAACTTATCCAACCATTCTGGAGAGCAATCTGGAATTATGCCCAAAGGATTATAAATAATTTCATACCCTTTGACCCAGCCATACCACTTCTAGGGTTATATCCCAAAGAGATCATAGAAGTGGGAGGAAGACCCATATGTACAAAAATATTTTTAGCAGCCCTTTTTGTGGTTGCAAAGAATTGGAACCTAAAGGGGTGCCCATCAATTGGGGAATGGCTAAACAAGTTGTGGTACATGAATATAATGGAATATTATTGTGCTATAAAAACGAGGAGGTGACGGATTTCATAATTACCTGGAGAGACTTATACAAACTGATGCTGAGTGAGAAGAGTAGAATCAGAAGAAATTTGTATACAATCACAGACATACCATATCTGTGATGACCAACTATGACAGACTGGACTTTTTCAGCAATGCAGTGATATAAGTTAATCCCGAATGACTCAAGAAAGTGAGAAATGCGCCATCCAGAGATATAACTATTAAGAACTGAGCCTGAATCTTGATGGAAGCAAACTAAATAAATGATCTTGTTCTTTTCATTGTTTGGTTTTATTTCTTCCTTACCATCTTTCATCCCACCTAGTACAATATGCCTTTGTAACTGGAATAATGTCTAATATGAATGCATTTGCAGACCCTATACTGGACTATAAGCTCTTGTGGGGGGGAGGGGGAGAAATAAAGGAAATTTGAAAATCAAGGAACTATGGAATTGAATCTTGTTAACTGAAACTAAACTAATAAATTAATAAAAAAAGACAAAATGCTGGACAAGGAAACCTTGATATCTATCTACATACCTATATGGCCACTCTTTCATCTATTCACATCTTTATGAGCATTATTTATATGTGAATTAAGTACATTACAAGGAATAAACAAGCTTTTAGAAACAATATTCAATTACATTTGGAAAATCACTGAAAGATGTAGAGAATATAAGACTCTATGAGGTTAGAGGGAGAAGCCATTGAATTGGTACAACACACACCATCTCACCAGTTGTTTTACAGTACCATGGCCCCACCTATACATTAGAACCAATTATCAGCCTTTGGAGGATCAACATGTGATTCATGAACTTTTTTTTAATACTTTGATACCTGTATTTTAATATAAATGGTTTCTTTTGAAATTCTGTGTTTTAATTCATGCATTTAAAAGTATGATTCTAATAAGGGATATATGGGTTTAACTCTGCTACTTCTAAACCATGGGACAAGGTCAGAATAAAGGATTCAGATCAGAGACACCATTTGATGACATGACAGTACCATGTCACCTTTTTGGAATGCTTGGTTGAAGTTCCATTGAGATGGAATGAATTGTGCTTTGACTAGAGTCCAGGAGCCAATGCATCATCAACTTGGAGCTATAAAGTCATTCTGGATTGTTCTTTATTTGATCCTCTCATGCATCTATGGTCTGATCACTGTGAATAGATGGAGTCATCTATTAGCAAAAATCTTAACCCATCACCATTTTTTCCATCTTGTGTTTCTTTTATTTACATTCTCCCAAAAAAAAATACCTTGGAATGGAAGACAGAGCCCACAGTGCAGGATCATTTAGGTCCCAAAAAGGTGACATTTTCCAAGGGTCATGAAAAACATTCGTGGCAGTTATTATTCCTAAGGGAGGAATGCAGAATAACTTCAGAATAACTCATCCAGAGTTTTTTGTTTTGTTTTGTTTTAGCTCAAAGGGTGTGCATAGATTGGTTGAGAACTGAGAATCAAATGTTACTAAGTTTATTGTGATATATACCAACATGCATGTATAGCCATGACGACTAATCAATAAATAAATGTTTTTTTTTTTTTAAAGCTGTGTCAGGAACTGTGCTGAACAACAGAAATATCAAGATAGAAATAAAACAATCCCTCATGTCCAGGAATTTACATAATAATTACCGATGCTCAGTATCCATTTCCTTCTTTAAAAAATGTGCTGAAAGAGATATAGAAATATTCTAGAAGATTTTGAGAGAGGGGAAAACAAATTTATTAATAATGCCCACGAATGTAAATCATTATCTTATCCATATGATTGTGGGGAGTGGCAGAATGTATTAAAGAGTAAAACTCAGCAATTTCTTCTATATAAAAAGTCACCCTTAAGAATATAAAAATCCATACAGAACTAAAATTAAGGGTTGGAGTAGAATTCATTTCTATTCAACTCAATTAAAAAGAACCATATTGGTAGGTGTCATTCGAGGTAACAGAAACAAATAGATATGATTAAGGTAGATAATAAAACTTTGTGATGTTTATAGGTATCCAAGACAATAAATCAATATTGTTCTTAAATTTCCATATGAATTGAGTGGCATAACTTTTTTTTTAAAGCAATTGGGGTTAAGTAACTTGCTCAAGATTATACAGCCAGTCATTATTTATGTGTGAGTGCTCATTTTCTGAGGCCGGAACTGATCTAGGGTCCTCCCAACTCCAGGGGCGGTGCTCTTACTCACTGTGCCACCTAGCTGCCCCACATAACTTTTAAGTACCTAAAATAAAAGCTACTGAACAACAAGAAAACCTATATAATAAGAAAACAACTGTTGGGTACTTGATTAATCCTCTTTCAGAATTAGCTAAATCTAATTCAAATATAAGCAATAAAGAAATTGAGGATCTCAATATAACATACACAAGGATATATAAACCTTGGGGACTAATAAAAGGGAATCAAAGAGTATATAAATATATGGCAGGAGCATAAAGCACCTTTGAAAACCAACAGGAAAAAAAACTTTGTGGGCATAAAGGACTCATGAATGAATGTGGAAAGACCTACATATTAAAAATCCTGGGTAAACCATAAGTCAGTGAGAGTTGCAGTCATTAAGGATAATGGGAAGAAAGCTTTAGAGCTTAAATGTAGAATAAATGTTGCTGCATTTCAACCTGCTGCAGGTTGAGATATCCCATTTAGTATGTATGTCATTTTCTCCCTGAACCAAATTCAACGTGAATGTGGTTTTGCCTTTTTAGCCTTCCTTATTCTTCCCCTCCTTTGCAACCACTTCCCCTTGCTTCTTCTACATGGGATAGTTTACCCTACCCTGTCTCTCCCCATCTCCTCTTGCCACTTTCCTCTCTCACCTCATAATTTCATCACTTGAGTATTCTCCCTTCCCAACAAATTCAACCTATGCCCTCTATCCATATATAACTGTAACCATATACACACACATTCACATATGTATTCATATGACCACACCCCCTTCTTCCATTATTTTCATAGTGAGAAGGATATCATCAGTCACAGTTATTGCTTTTCCATATAGGAATGTAAATAGTTCAACTTTGATAAGTTCCTTTTGATTTCTTTTCCCTGATTACCTTCTCAGGCATCTCTTCCTTCTTGTGTCTGGATGTCAAATTTTCTATTCAATTCTGGTTTTTTCCTCCAGAATGCTTGAAAGTCCTCTATTCCACTGAATGACCATATTTTCCCCTGAAACAAAATACTCAGTTTTGCTGGGTAGGTGACCCTTGGGTTCATTCCCAGCTCTTTTGCCCTCTAGAATATCATATTCCATGCCCTTCGATCCCTCAGTGTAGAAGCTGCCAGGTCCTGGGCTATTCTGATTGTGTTTCCACAATATTGAAATTGTTTCTTCCTGGCTGCTTGTAGTATTTTCTCCTTGATCTGGGGATTCTGGAACCTGGCTATAATATTCCTGGGAGTTTTCTTTTTGGGATCTTTTTCAGGAGGTCATCGGTGGATTCTTTCAACCTCTATTTTGCCCTCTGGATCTAAAACATCAGGGCAGTTTTCCTTGAGAATTTCTTGAAGGGTGATTTCTAGGTTCTTTCTTTGATCATGGCTTTCAGGTAGTCCAATAATTTTTAAATTGTCTCTCCTGGATCTATTTTCCAGGTCAGTGGTTTTTCCCATGAGATATTTCACATTGCCTTCTAATCTTTCACTTGTCTGGATCTGCTTAACATCATCTTGATTTCTCATAAAGTCATTAGCTTCCATTTGCTCCAGTCTAACTCTGAAGGAATGAATCTCCTCAGTGAACTTCTGAGATTCTTTTTCCATCTGGCAAATTCGACTTTTTAAGGCATTCTTCTCCTCATTGCCCTTTTGGGCCTCCTTTGCCATTAGAGCTAGTCTATTTTTTAAGGTGTTGTTTTCGTCAGTCAGGCTGTTGACCCTCATTTCATACTTTTCCTGCATCCTTCTCATTTCTCTTTCCAATTTTTCCTCCACTTCTCTTATTTGATTTTTAAAGTCCTTCTTAAGGTCCTCTATGGCCTGCAACCTGCTCATGTTTTCCCCTGGGGCTTTTGGAGCAGGACTTCTGACCTCACAGTCCTTTTCCCGCTCTATGCCCCCAAAATAGGAGTCTAGGGTTGCATTTTTCTGTTTCCTTTGCCTTGGCATGTTGCCACTTAATTACTTGACTTTGGGGCTTGTTGCCACACTATGGCTTTAAGGCCAGATAGAGGAATTTTCGTCCCGAATGTGTGGGGAGCAACTTCCGTTTCTGGCAAGCTGTAAACCCACCCACGACTTCCACCCTAGATCACAATCCAGATCCAGGGAGGTTAAAGCAAGAGCGATTACCCCCCAAGACTGATCGCTGGATCTCCCTAGGATTTGCAGTCTGGGAGCTGGATCTGCCTCTGAAAACTACAAAATGGTGTGTCTCCTCAGTGGCTTCTAGCCCCCAGGGGAGGGAGCTGAAGCATTCCCTAAATACGGGTCCCAAGGTCCATAGGACACTAAGCTCTTCCTTTGTCCTAGGCATGTCTATGTTGATAATTCTGGAGTCGCCACAGCTCCTGGTATTCTGGGGTTCCTCCAGCTGGCTGCTGGCCCTGCCGCCCTGGGGCTAAAACCTCGGCTCATGCGGACCTGGGCTTGGCTAGGCCCCTGTGCTCTGCATGCTGCGCGCTGCCAGGTCCCAGACCACTGCGCTGGTCCTTCCTGCAGGGCTGCTGGGCTGTCCTCAGCAGGAGGTTAACTTCTCTGTGTCGTTCTGTGGGTGCTGGGGCTCCAGAAGTTGTTCAGAGTCCCCTTTTACATAGTTTGGGGGGAATCTGGGGGCAGAGAGGCTTGGACGAGCTGTTTCTACCAGCAATGCTCATTTGAATGAATTCTTGCTTAGAATCCTTTCCCTGTTAAGACCATCTAACTTCCGCATTTCTACTAACAAACCTAGCATTTAGACATACCAAATTTTATTGTATATAGTTTAGACAGTTGTTATTTTTCTTTTAAAATATTTTGATAGGGGGCGGCTAGGTGGCGCAGTGAATAGAGCGCCGGCCCTGGAATCAGAAGGACCTGAGTTCAGAGCCGGCCTCCGACACTTAATTCATACAAACAAAAACCTAGCCGTGTAACCTTGGGCAAGTTACTTAACCCCAATTGCCCTAAAGGGGCGGCTAGGAGGCGCAGTGAGTAAGAGCATCAGCCTCGGAGTTGGGATGACCCGAGATCAGATCAGGCCTCAGAAAATGAGCACCCACGCATAAATAATGACTAGCCGTGTAACCTTGAGCAAGTTACTTAACCCCAATTGCTTTTTAAAAAAATATTTTGATAATAATAGCTGATATTTATATATTGCTTTTAGTTTAATTTAATGATTTATCAGGATTATCTCATTTGATCCTCACAACTAACCTGGGAGGTAGGTGTTATTATTATCCCCATTTTACAAGGAGTTAACTGAGGCAAAGGGTAAGAGACTTGTCCAAGGTGATACAGCTAGTAAGTATCCGACACTGGATTTGAACTTCTTTTTGACTCCAGACTTGGTGCTCTATTCACTCTGCCACATAGTTTTCTCGTAAGTCCAAAGACTTCATTATTTTTTTCCATTTCCAAATTCTCTCCCTTCCCCGTTCTCTCTCTTGCTCATTTAGAAGTCAAGAAAAACAGAACCTATTACAAATATATGTATCCATGCAAAACAAATGACTACATTACTTACAGCCTAAGAAAAAAAGCAAAGAAAAGCTGGAAAGAGAAGAAAACATGCTCCTACTGGCACTTTGGGTCCATCCGCAGTCTGTCTGGAGTTGGCTAGCATGTTTCATTATAAATCCTTTGGAAGTCACATGAGTTGGTGATTGTGGACAATCACTAATTCTTTCAAAGTTCATTATCTTTACAATTGTAATTATGTAGTTTGTGCTACTAATTCTGCTCACTTCACTTTGCATCAGTTTGTATAAGATTTCCAGTCCATTTTCTCTCTCTAATCTGGGGGCTATAGACATTGTACTGATATTGCTGGATCAAAGGATATGCATAATTTTATAGCTTTTTGGAAATAGTTCCATATTGTTCTAAAGAATGCTTGAACCACTTAACAGCTCCACCAACAGTGCATTAATGTAACTAATTTCCCACAGCCCCTCCAACATTTGTCATTTTCCTTTTCTGTCATATTAGCCAATCAGAAAGGTGTGGTGTGGTACCTCAGATATTTTAATTTGTATTTTTCAAATGATTAGTGATTTAGAGCATTTAGGTCTTAGTTTCTAGCATATATATATGTATATATACATATATATGTATATGTATATGTATGTGTATATATATATATATATATGTATATATATATATTTTGCTTTTGGGGTTTTTTCTTTTTTGTTTTATTTTTTGCCTTTTAGAGGGCAATTGGGGTGAAGTGACTTGCCCAAAGTCACTTGACTAGTAAGTGTGTCAAGTGTCTGAGGCCAAATTTGAGCTCAGGTCTTCCTGACTCTAGGGCCAGTGCTCTATTCACTGTGCCACCTAGCTGCCCCCATATATATGTTTATCTCTATCTCTATCTCTATCTCTATCTCTATCTCTATCTCTATCTCTATCTCTATCTCTATCTCTATCTCTATCTATTTTGCTTTTTGGCAAATTGGCAATTGAGCAGTTGGAGTTAAGTGACTTGCCCAAGGTCACACAGCCAGGTTTTTTTGTTTGTTTGTTTTTTGTGTGTTCAGCGTCTGAGGCCAGATCCAGACCCAGGTCTTTCTGACTCCAGGCCCGGCACTCCATTCACTGAGCCACCCAGCCACTCCATGTTTTTTTAAAGAGATAAAATTAAATACTGATGCATTGAGAACACAAGAAAAAAAAAAGAGAATGAGCAAATTATTTACTGTATCTCAAAACAAGCATGCTGAACAAACAGCAAATGCTGACTGAAAAATTAATGAACAAAGAAAACTGAAAAACAAAAATATTGATCATATAATGAAAAGTAAAAGCTATTTTTAAAGGCCAATTAAATAGGCAGTTTTATTTAAAGAGATAAGAAAGCCAAATTACCGAAATGTAAAAAAAAAAAAGTAACAATGGGGGTGTTGACTGCAAAGCAAATAGAAATAAAGAAAAAAATAAATAAAATGGATGGATGGATGAATGGATGGACAGACAGGATAGACAGAAGATAGATAGAAAATAATATATCCAGTTATGTGCCAGCAAAACTAAAAGTATAATTAAGTGAATGAGCATTTACCGAATAGAATATGCTTACTTAAAACAATTGGAACTAAGTAATAAACAAAACATATAATACACAAAAACATAAACAATGGTCTTCATCAAGAGATATGAAATAAGCCATAAACATACCCCTAAAATAGGTCAGGGAATCTAAGTCAAATGGAATTCTAGGGGGTTTACTTTTTGGTTTTGTTTTACTTTGTTTTGATTTGGTTAAGAGAAAAAAAGCAATTAAGTAACTTTTCCAGATTATGTCTATGAAATCAAGTATGATCCTGATAACATGTACAACCTATTTTGAATTGCTTATCTTCCCAGTAAGGGTTGGTGATGATGGAGTTAGGGAAAGAATCTGTAATTCAAAGGTTTAAAATCAAATGCTTAAATATTTATGTGTATATATATATATATATATATATATACATATATATATACACATATAATTATTATTTTATATATAACTGGGAAATAAGATATACAGGCACTGGGGCATAGAGTTCCACTGTGTCCTCCTAGAAAGTTGGAGGGAGGATGGGGGAAGATAAAGGAGAGAGCAGATTGGGGGAAGGAGTATTCAGTGGGATCGTTGTTTTGGGGGTAGTAGGTAGGGGGAAAATGGAGAGAAAATTTGTAACTCAAAATCTTGTGGAAATGAATGGTGCAAACTAAAAAATAACAAAGAAATAAACTACAAAAAAAGTATGATCTTGATACCCATTGCAGGGAGGAATAAAGTCAAGTAAGGAAACTGTAGACCTATGGAACTCTAACTAATACACAATGTTGACAAATATGTTGACAATGTATCAACAAAGAGAACAAATTAATCTAGATTAAAAGTTCAGTCTGGTCACATCAGATTTATACCAGGACTGTAAATTTAGATAATCTCAGGAAAAAAAAAAACATGTTTGTTCTGTTCGATTTATATTAGATCTATAATTTCACTGGCATAGGAAATCCTAGTGAGGACATTCCAGGTGCCAGCGCAGATCTGCAATTGCTCTGCAAATTTCAATGTGGCCTGGGAAATGAGAGGTTAAAGGACTTGCTCAGGGTCATACAGCTAGTGTGCATCAGAGGTGTGATTTGAATCTAGTTCTTCTTGATTCTAAGGTCAACACTTTATCCATCACAGGAGACTTCTCTTATTGAAGAGCTATAAAGATAACAAAGCATATGAATAAGAGACATATATCACATCACTGAACACAGCCTTTATTTATATTACGCAGCAAGCACTGATGATGGTTGTAGACTATAGCATGTTTTTTCTCCTTTTCTAAAATGCACCTACTATCATTCCTTGCTAACAGGGGCACTGGTAGAGCTCTGAGTCCTGTCCCTTGCCACCAGAGGGAGGGCTTCTAATCAAACCCTCTGCTCATGGATTAGACACTGGTTGCCAAATTCATCTCAGGCTTTAGTTATTTTCCATTCCAGTACATTGCAGGACAACCAGATCAGATTAAATATTTGCTGATCTGTTGATTGTGGGCAGGGATTATTTTGGTTAGTGATCAAAGATAAATCTGGATGTTAATGGTCATCTTCTAAAAAGGTCTCTTAATTTTGTCACTGTATCCCAATAGCTGCTTAGAGATGTCTCCTCTAATTGATAAACAAAGCTCCTATTTAGTATCTTAAGGGATAGAACATCTATTTGTCTGTCTGTCTATCTATCTATCTATCTATCTATCATGTTTGTCCTTCCATCTCTCTCTCTCTCTCTCTCTCTCTCTCTCTCTCTCTCTCTCCCTCTCCCTCTCCCTCTATCTATACATTTTAGAGAGAAGCCATAATTTGATGGAGAGAAGATTGCTGAAGGGACAGAATGCTCCAACTCTAGTATAGATTCTGTTAGTTAGGGGGTCTTGTAACTACCAGTTGGTCCCTTCCTCTCTTTGGACCTCACCTGAAAAATGAAGGCACTGTATTACATGATCTGTCAAGGTCCTTTCTGTGCTAAGATGCTATGAATTTGCCAAATTCTGTAAAGTGGATTTTTGAGGATTGTTAAATTGTAGTGAAGAGCATAGCAAGAGGTTAACAGAGGGGATACTTTTGGAGTGCTGGGAATGAAGCAAATAAAGTGAATTAGCCAATATGGAATCTCAGCATGGGAAGGGGTTTAAGAAATCATCATATTCAACAGTGACCAAGACAGGACTCCCCATCTAAAGGTCACTTGTACTTTTTTTTTTTTTTTAAGCAATTGGGGTTAAGTAACTTGCTCAAGGTTACACGGCTAGTCATTATTTACGCATGGGTGCTCATTTTCTGAGGCCGGATCTGATCTCGGGTCATCCCAACTCCGAGGCCGGCGCTCTTACTCACTGCGCCACCTAGCCGCCCCTTTAGGGCAATTGGGGTTAAGTAACTTGCCCAAGGTTACATGGCTAGGTTTTTTTGTTTTGTATGGATTAAGTGTCGGAGGCCGGCTCTGAACTCAGGTCCTTCTGATTCCAGGGCCGGCGCTCTATTCACTGCGCCACCTAGCCGCCCCTGCTTGTACTTTTTTAAGTAGATGAATCATTATTTAAATTGATTTACAAAAAAAAAAAAAAAATGAAAGAAAGCTGCGTATCAGTATCAAAGTAGAAAAAGGTGACTTTATGGCCAAGGAAGAAGAAATATATTATTAGAAATTGTTTTGTTCAATTACATGCCAATTAAAATGATTAACCAAATGAATATCTACAAAAATATGAAATGCTCAGATTAACAAAATAAGAAATATAAAATCCTAGAACAAGAAATTGAACAAGCCATAAATGAATTCCCAAAGGGGGAAAACACAGGGTCATATGGGCTTTGAAGCAAATTCTAGCAAAAACTTGAAGAGCAATTAATTTCAGTGCCACAAAAGCTATTTGAGAAAAAAAGAAAATAATGGGTCCTACCAAATTCATTCTATCATACAAGTATACACAAGGGAAATATGAAAGAAAGAAATAAACTATGGATTGATATAACTATTGGATGTAGTGTAAAACTTTTGCATAAAATATTGGCATGGAAGCTACCTTCACAGTGGTTTTTTTAACCACTTTTAACTACATTTTAACCTCAGTGGTTAAAATATGGCCAAGTTAGATTCATACCAGTAATGTGGAAATGCTTCAATATTAAGGAAAAAATCTAGAACCTGAGAACAATAAAAAATTAACAAATGCATAGAAAGTTTTTGACAAGATGCTATTCCTATTAAAAACATTAGAAAGCATAGGAATAAGTGGATTTTGACTTTCAACCCAGCAATACAATTCCTGTTTGTATACCCATAAGAGATCAAAGAGAGAGGAGGAAAAAAAGAAAAACAGAAAATAAATTATAGCATCTCTCTTTGCAGTAGAAAAGAATTACAAACTGTTAATTGGGGGAATGGCTTAACAAGCATATTAATGTGGTGGAAAGCTCTTATATTATAAGAAATAATGAAGTGGATGATTTCTGAGAAATGTGGGAAGACACAGTAAAGTGAACAGAAACTGAAGGACATTTTTTGCAGTAACAATAATATTGGGAAGACAAACAACTTCAAAAGACTGAATAACTCTGATTGATGCAATGACCAAACATGTTTCCAGGGATCTATGAAGAGGTATGCTACTTACCTATTGACAAAAAAGTGAGAGGGGAGACTGCAGCACACAAGTGCACAGAGAAACAGAACTTCCCTCCTCCTCCCTCCACTTGCACTCCATGGCCAATGTATGAATCTGGCTTGTTTGACAACACATTAGTAACAGGGGTTTTGTTTTCCTTGTTTGCTCAGTTGGGGGGGAGGGGGAAAGGAAAAGGATCAAAACCAGATTTCAGTGATTGGAAAACCACAATAAAATACAGTATCACACTGAAAAGAGAAAGTTTCACAATAGGATGACCCTAGAACACTTCTAATGATACATAACAAAATCCAGGGCAGCATCATGGAACCTGTTTTCCAGGGATGGGTAGGCAGTCAACTAAAATAACACTTTAGTGTTATAACACAAGTTATTTTGGTTGTTATAGGTGTGATATTAATTGGTGACATTTTGTCTCAAGTTAGCATTATATGGAGTCAGACAACAGATGCAGTGTATCCTTATCTCCACCAACTCAGACATGGAAGGAATCTTGAATCTACACTGAAACCCAGACTGGGTCTTGGGTCTTGCTTTTTGGGCTCATTCTCTCTCTACTACATTCCTCTTCAGGGTCACAATAATACCAGAATCTATGTTAATAATTTTGGTCAATTTCACAAAATACAGAATGGGTTAGAGGGAAACTGGCAACTTGGCCACTGGGGCAGTAATATTTACTTTAAAAAATCAGATGGTAAAGCCAAGATGGTGGCATAGAAGCAGGAAAACTCTATATGCCCCCTTAATAACCACCTTAAATACCTATAAAATGACTCTAAACAAACGTTAGGGCTACAGAACCCACAAAATGGCAGAGAGAACAAAACACCCACTCAAGACAGCCCTGCAGGCATACAGGAAGGGTCCATTGCAGAGTGCTTGGAGCCCAGCCTAGCCCTGAGTGAGTCCGTGGTTTTAGTCTCAGGGCAGCCATAACCAACCCCAGCTGGATGGACTTCAGGATAGTGGATAACCAGCAGCTGTGGTGGTTTCCAGAATTATCAACTCATAAATGCCAAAGATAAAGTGGAAGTTCAGTGTGGACTTTGTGAGAAAAGGGATCCAGAAGTGCAGTCTGGCCTCTGCCCCTGGGAGGGAGAAGTGGCAGAGGCACAGTTGCTGCTGCCATGTGGCTGCTCCAGAGCTCCTGGCTTACAGATTGTAGGGGGACCAAGTGACCAGTCAGAGGGGGTAATCACTCTTGCTTTAACCTACTTGGAGCTGTATTGCTGTCTAGGGTGGAGGTCCTTCGTGGGTGACCAGGTGCCAGAGCTGGTGGAGGCAAATAACCAATAGATCTGGCAACTGCAAAAACCCTAGTAATTTGGGACAAAGCACTCCTCTCTGGAAGCATAGTTCTCCTGTGGCAAAAAGCTCAAAAGTCAAATAATTGAGTAGCAACATAAGCAAGCAAAGAAAACAAAGCAAGCACAGCAATCAAACTTTGGATTCCTTTTTTGGGGACAAAAAAGATCAAAGCATGGAACAGGAGGAAGATAACGAAGTCAGAACTTCTGCACCAAAATCTTCCAAGAAAAATACGAGCTGGTTACAGGCCATAGAGGAGCTTAAGAAGAATTTTGAAAACCAAATAAGAGAAATGGAGGAAAAATTGGGAACAGAAATGAGAATGATGCAAGAAAATTATGAAATGAGAGTCAACAACGTGACTGAAGAAAATAACACCTTCACAATAGACTAACTCAAATGGCAAAAGAGACTCAAAAAGGCAGCGAGGAAAAGAATGCCTTGAAAAGACAAATTTGCCAGATGGAAAAATTATCTCAAGAGCTCACTGAAGAGAATCATTCCTTCAGAATTAGACTGGAGCAAATGGAAGCTAGTGACTATATGAGAAATCAAGATACTATTAAGCAGATCCAAAGAAATGAAAAAAAAAAGGCAATGGGAAATATCTCATTGAGAAAACCACTGACCTGGAAAACAGATCCAGGAGAGATAATTTAAAAATTATTGGACTACCTGAAAGTCATGATTAATAAAACCTAGAAATCATCCTTCAAAAAATTCTCAAGGAAAATTGCCCTGATGTTTTAGAACCAGAGGGCAAAATGGAGGTTGAAAGAATCCACTTATCACCTCCTGAAAAAAAGATCCCAAAAAGAAAACTCCTAGGAATATTGTATCCAGGTTCTGGAATTCCCAGATCAAGGAGAAAATACTACAAGCAGCCAGGAAGAAACAATTTGAATATTGTGGAAACACAATAAGGATAACAGAGGATCTGGCAGCTTCTACCCTGAGGGTTCACAGGTGTTGGAATATGATATTCCAGAGGTCAAAGGAGCTGATATTAAAACCAAGAATCACCTACCCAGCAAAACTGAGAATGATGTTTCAGGGGAAAATATGGTCATTAAATGGAATAGAGGACTTTCAAGCATTCTTGATGAAAAAACCAGAGTTGAGTAGAACATTTGACATTTAGATACAAGAAGCAAGAGAAGCATGAGAAGGTTAAAAGGGAAAAGAGAGCAGGGATGATGGAAGGGAGGGAAGGCTGGGGGGGAGGGAAGTTACAAGCACCCATTTTTGAAAAAGGTTAGGATCAAAGTAGAGAATAGAACAAGTGGGAGCTGGGATAGGAGAAAGGGAAATATAGTCAGTCTTTTACAATATATCTACTATGGAAATGTTTTGCATAGCTACACATGTACAACCTATATTGAATTGCTTATCTTCCCAATAGGGGTGGGTGACAAGGGAGGAAGGGAATGAATCTGGAATTCAAAGTTTTAAGATCAAATGCTTAATATATATTGTTGTTGTTGTTTTACATGTAACTAGGAAATAAGATATACAGGCACTGGGGCAGAGATCTACCATGCCCTAATGGAAAGTCAGAGGCAGTATGGGAGAAGATATAGGAGAGAGGAGATTGGAAGAGGGGATATACAGTGGTATTGGTGTTTTGGGGTAGTGGGTAGGGGAAAAACGGGGACAAAATTTATAACTCAAAATCTTGAGGAAATGAATGACATAAACTAGAACTTAATAAAACATTTGATAAAGTAAAAAAAAAGAATTACCTCCTCTAGAAAGCTTTTCCTCATTCTCAGCTTCCTGGTTCATTCCCTCCAAGGTCACCTTCCATTTACTCCTTATTTATCTTTTATGACTGATTTCTATATGATGTCTCCTCTATTTTATTGAAAACTGCTTAAGGACAATAATAAATGCTTGTTGACTGACAAAAAAAGAAAAATGATCATTATAACTTATGAAACTTTTTTTCAGTATGAGAATAGTTGAAGGGAATATAAATGTACACACACACATATACACACACACAGATACACTGTGTATACACACACACACAGACACACACATATGTCTATATAGGTGGGTATACAGGCATATCAATACATA
Source organism: Gymnobelideus leadbeateri (assembly GCA_011680675.1). NCBI lineage: Eukaryota > Metazoa > Chordata > Mammalia > Diprotodontia > Petauridae > Gymnobelideus > Gymnobelideus leadbeateri. The sequence continues at coordinate 60,436 of WOXC01003962.1, forward strand.
TGTGAGTGTGTATATATGTGTACAAGTATACATAAACAGAGGGCACAGGATTAATTGAATAGGAAGGGATGATTCTTAAAAGGTGAAATTGAGAGGTGAGAGAGGAATATGATGAGAGGAGATGGGGAGAGACAGAATGGGGTAAATTATTCCATATAGAAGAGACAAGGGAAAACTGTTACAATGGAAGGGAAAAACGGGAAGGCAAAAGGGCATGGGTCAACTTTAGTCTCATTGAATTTGGCTTAGGGAGGGAATGACATACGCACTCATTTGGGTATCTCAGCCTATAGGAGAGTAGGAGCGGAGGGGATGAGAGGGATTATGGAAGGCAGGGCAGGTTGGGGGGGAGGGAAGTTGGAAGCACACACTTTTGGAAAGGGGAAGGGTCAAAGTAGAGAATAGAACAAGTGGAGGTCAGGATAGGATAGAGGGTAATATCATCAGTCTTTCACAATATATGCACTATGGAAATATTGTGCCTAGCTTCACATGGACAACCTATATTGAATTGCTTATCCTCTCAGTAATGGTGGAGGATGAGGGAAGAAGGGAAAGTATCTGGAATTCAAAGTTTTAAAATCAAATGCTTAAAATATTATTTTTTTTACATGGGAAATAAGATATACAGGCACTGGCGTATAAAGATCCATCTTGCCCTACTGGAAAGTTGAAGGGGGTATGGGGAAGGATATAACAGAGAGCATATTGGGAGAGGGGGTATACAGTGGGATTGCTGTTTTGGGGTAGTGGGTAGGGGAAAGATGGGGAGAAAATTTGTAACTCAAAATCTTGTGGAAATGAATGATGTAAACTAAAAATAAACATAAAATTTAATTTAAAAAATCAGATGGATTGGAAATGATCATTTTGTGCTTCTCACAGAAAGGAAATACTTGCTACTACTTTTTGTATTGAATTGAAGTGAACTGAATTGACAGCTTTAAACAGGGATGGTCTTTCCTTGTCCAATGGCTACTTTTCTCTTCCTCACTCTGCTGTGCTCAGGAGAGTAAAGCTCTCTCATATTCTTCATCCCTGTGGGCAGGAAGAAGGACATGGACAAATGGTAGGAGAATTTAGGTGAGTGGATTAGTCAAGGATTAATAAACAAACATATATTAAGCACCTACTATGTGTCAGTCACTGTGTTAAGTATTAGGAATGTAAAAAGAGGGAAAAGCCAGACTGCCCTCAAAAGACTTATAATATAATGGGGAAGCAACATGAAAATATCTATGTAAAAGCAAACTAATAATACAGTTTAACAGGGAATAACTAACAGAAATTAAGAGAGGTTAGGGAAATTTTCCTACAGGAAGTGAGATTTTAGCTGGAACTTAAAGAAAGTTAGGGGAGTCAGTAGTCAGAGCAGAGGAAGGTTAGCATTCCAGGCCTGGAGAACCACCAGAGAGAATGACTGGAAATGAGAGACGGAGGGGCTTGTGGGAGGAACAGCCAGGAGGCTGGGGCATGAAAATGGAAGTACCTGGAAGGTAGTAAAATGTAAGAAGATTGGAAAGTTATAAGGGATTTTTATGCCAGGCTGAGGATTTTATATTTGGTTCTGGAGGCAATAGGGAGCCCCTGGAATTTACTGAGTAGGGGTGTAACATGATCTATCCTGCATTTTAGGAAAATAACTTTAGGGATGAATGGAGAAAGAACTGGAATTTGAAGAGACCAGAGGCAGGCAGATCACTCCCCCTCCCCCTTAGCTATTACAGTCATCCAGGTGGATGTGACAAGAGGGGACAAGGTCCTGTGCCAGAGGGGTGGCAGTGTCAGATGAGAGAAAGGTACATATCGGAGAAATGTTACACAGGTGAAATCAATGGGCCTTGGCAACCCCTTGGATATGGAGGCTGAGAGATGGTGAAAAAGCTTGGATGGCTCCTAGACTGAGGGATTGCAAGAGTGGTGTTCTCTATAATAATGGGAGCACAGAGAGTCTGGGGGAAAGGTTAACCAGTTCTGTTTTAGACACATTGAGAGCAAGATTCCTACTGGACATCCAGTTTTAGATGCCTGAAAAGTAGTTGGAGATGCAAGATTGTCGGTCAGCAGAGAGATGGGAGTGGGTATATTGGAGAATCACCAACATAAAGATGGTGGTTAAAACCATGGGAGCTGATGAGGTCACCAAGTGAAGTGATTTAGCAGAAAAAGAGAAGAGGTCCCAGGACAGAATCTTGAGGGACACCTACAGTTAGAAGGCATGATCTGGAGAGAATTCAGCAAAGGAGACAGAGAAATTCCATATGGAGGAGCAAAACCAGGAGACTGGGCATCCTGAAAACCTAGAGAGGAGAGAGTATCAAGGAGGAGAGAATGCTCAACAATGTCAAAGGACACAGAGAGGTCAAGGAGAATGAGGACTTAGCAAAGGTCATTGGACTTAGCAACTAAGAGATAATTAGTAACTCTAGAGAGAGTTTTTTGGGGAATGATAAGGTTGGAAGCCAGACTGCAAGACGCTGTTGTTGTTTCTTCTTCATTTTAGAAGAGGACCAACGACCTCATCATGCGATATCTTGACTTGTATGTGAACTGTTTTAAGTGAAGCAGAGCTGTGCAAAATCATTGGCCCGACTCTCTCTCCCAGAGTAATTGAAATACAGTGACAAGCAAAAATCAAGAGCAATGGCGATGGCCCAGGATGCAGAGGCTGACCTTGGCACCTTAAATGCCTAACCACGTTCTGAGTACTCCACAGAAGCTGCTTCAGCCACCATCATGACCTTTGGAACAATCTGCCTGGGACATCCTCACTTTCCTGTTCAGGGAGGATTAGAATTTCTGGTGTGAGGGCTGCCAAGCCCTTTTTAGGTCTGCTTATCTACCTTTAGTGTCCACCTTCACCCAACTCTCAACTGTGGCTCTAAGAAGCTGCAGCAGGTGCAGTGGCCACAGTCTGGCCAAACCATCTTGGGAGATAGGCCAAATTAGACTGAATGTAACTGGCCGGCTTGAAATCCATCACTGAGTTAGGGGGGGATGCCTACCCTGAAGTGTATGAAGAATGTAAGGGATTAAGAAGAGAGAAAGGAGTGAGACCCTGATTGGAGATGGAGATTGAGGAGTTTAGCCACAGAGTCAGAGAGATACAGGATGATCATTAGTGGGGACGGCAGGTTCAAGAGAGGACATATAGATCTACTTGGAGACAGTAGGAAATGAGCCAGTATATAAGGAGAGATTGAAAATAAGTGCCATAGTGGGATAAGAGAGGGGACACTCTGGTGGAGGAAATTAGAAGTAATGGATGACTTCAACAGGCAGAGGGGCAAGTCTCGGTAGGCAGTGAGGCCACTTCACCATTGGCGTTCCCAATACAAATGAAGATGAACTATTGACTACAGGATCAAGACCAAAGCATGTGGGTCCAGCTGTTTGTGAGCATGGAGCTGTAAATTACGGGAGTCCAGTACATCTGTATGGTGGGAGATCTATGTGAATGTACCTCTTGCTCAGTGTGATCACAAGAGCAAAGGAACCCTTCTTACTGATCAAAATTACATGCTGTGTCCCAAGGCTGTCTATGTATATATCCAAAATGACCAGGGCCCCATTCCTGCATTGTTCTCTCTCCTCATCTCCTCTTCTTTGTATCTCTGTTTCTCCTCAAGGCTCAGCTCAAGTGCTATAGATGGGAAGGGAGCAAACATTTCTTTTTTTTTTCTTTATTAATGTGTTTGTTTACTTTCAGTTTACAAGATTCAATTCTATAACTCTTTGAGTTTCAAATTTTCCTTCCCTCCCTCCCCTATGCCCCAAGATGGCATATAATCCAGTATAGGATCTGCAAATACTTTCACATTAGACATCAGTCCGGTTACAAAGGTCAATTGTACTAGATGGAATGAAAAATGTTAAAGAGGAAATAAAAATCAAACAATAAAAAGAAAAAGATAAAGTAGTTTGCTTCAAGCAGGATTCAAACTCAGTTCTTTCTAGTACTTTCTCTTGAAGACATCTCTCTCCATCATGAGTCTTTTAGGATTGACTTATATACTTGCATTGCCGAGAAGGGTCCAGTCTGTCATAGTAGGTCATCACACATATGTTGTGTCTGTGACTGTATACAAATTTCTCCTGGTTCTACTCTTCTCACTCATCATCAGTTCATATAAGCCTCTCCAGGTAAATATGAAGGCCATCTGCTCCTCGCTCTTATAGCACAATAGTATTCCATTACATGCATATACAACAACTTGCTCAGCCATTCCCCAATTGATGGGCATCCCCTTAATTTCCAATTCTTTGCAACCACGAAAAGAGCTGCTCTAAATATTTTTGTACATATGGGTCTTTCTCCCACTTCTATTATCTCTTTGGGATATAACCCTAGAAGTGGTATTGCTCGGTCAAAGGGTATGAAATTATTTATAGCCCTTTGGGCATAATTCTAGATTGCTCTCCAGAATGGTTTCAGTTCACAACTCCAAAAACAATGCATTAGTGTTCCAATTTGCCCACATCCTCTCCAGCATTTGTCATTTTCCTGTTTTGTCATCTTAGCCAATCTGATTAGTGAGATGGAGTACCTCAGAGTTGTTTTGATTTACATTTCTCTAATCAATAGTGAATTAGAGCATTTCTTCATATGCTTATAGATATCTTTAATTTCTTTCTCTGAAAACTGCCTGTTCATACCCTTTGACCATTTATCAATTGGGGAATGACTTGTATTCTTATAGATTTGACTCAATTCTCTGTATATTTTAGAAATTAGTCATTTATCAGAGACATAGGTTGTAAAAATTCTTTCCCAATTTCCCACCTCCCTCTTAATCTTGGTTACATTGGCTTTGTTTGTACAGAAGCTTTTCAATTTAATATAATCAAAATTATCCATTTTGCATTTTATAATGTTTTTTAATTCTTGTTTGGGCATAAAGTCTTTTCTACTCCACAAATCTGACAGGTACACTATTCCTTGTTCTCCCAGATTGCTTACAGTATCATCTCTTATGCCTAGAGCCATTTAGACTTGATTTTGGTATATGGTGTTAGATAATGGTCTATGCCCAATTTTTGCCATACTATATTCCAGCTTTCCCAGCAGTTTTTGTCAAATAGTGCATTCTTATCTCCAAAACTGGGGTCTTTAGGTTTATCAAGCAATAGATTATTATATTCATTGATTGCTGAATCTCATGCGCCCAATCTATTCCATTGATCCACTAGTCTATTCCTCAGCCAGTACCAAGTAGTTTTGATGACTGCTGCTCTATAATACAGATTAAAATCTGGTATAGGGTGTCCACCTACCCAAGAATTTCTTTTCATTAATTCTCTTGATATTCTAGACCATTTGTTCTTCCAAATAAATTTTGTTACTCTTTTGTCCAGCTCTGTAAAGTAGTTTTTTGGTAAATTGATTGGTATGGCACTAAATATATAATTTAGTTTGGGTAAAATTGTCATTTTTATTATGTTAGCTTGACCCAGACACAAGCAACTGATATTTTTACAATTAGTTAGATCTGACTTTATTTGTGTGAGAAGTGTTTTGTAGTTGTGATCCTGGGTTTGTTTTGGCAGGTAGATTCCCAAATATTTTATAATGTCTACAGTAACTTTAAATGGGATTTCTCTTTCTATCTCTTGCTGTTGAATTTCATTAGAGATATACAGAAATGCAGAGGATTTATGTGGGTTTTTTTATATCCTTCAACTTTGCCAAATTTATTTATTGTCTCAAGTAGTTTTTTACTTGATTCTCTAGGATTCTCCAAGTATATCATCATATCATCTGTAAAGAGTGATAGTTTGGTCTCTTCTTTGCCTAATTTGATTCCTTTGATTTCCTTTTTTTCTCTAATTGCTACTGCTTATGATATTAGTACCAGATTTAATAAAAGGGGTGATAGTGGACCCCCTTGTTTCACTCCTGATCTTATTGGAAATGCATCTAGTTTATCCCCATTGCTTATAATACTTGCTGATGGTATTAAATAGCTGCTATGTACTATTTTAAGGAAGGCTCCATTTATTCCTTTACTTTCTAGTGTTTTTAATAAGAATGGATGTTGTATTCTGTCAAAAGCCTTTTCTTCATCTATTGAGATAATCGTGTGGTTTCTGCTAGTTTTATTTTTATTTTTTTAAACAAATGCTTTATTAATTTCTGTTTTACATCATTCATTTCCACCAGATTTTGATTTACAATCACTTTCCCCCCATTATTCCCCTACCCAACCTCTCAGAATAGTAGTCCCACAAGATATCGCTTTCTCCAATCTGCTCTCTCCCATACCTTCTCCCATACCCCCATCGACTTTTCCATTAGAAGAACGTCTTTGTGTCCCAGTGCCTGCACATCTTATCTCCCTATTACAAGCAAAAGACTATTAATAATAGTATTTTTATATATTTGAAACATTTAATGTTACCTAGAATTTCAGATCCATTTCCTTCCTCCCTTGTCACCCATTCCCTCTTGGGAGATGAGTAATTCAATATATGTTGTACATGTCTAGCTATGCAAAACATTATCATAGTAGATATATTGTACAAGGCTGCTTACAATTCCCTCCCACTCATCCCACCCCCCCCACCTGGTCCATTCCCTACATGATCCTGTCCCTCTTCTATAGTGGATACTTCCAACCTCCCCTCACCCCAAGGATGCCCTCCCATCCATCATCCCTCCTCTCATCCCCCTTCCCCCTATCCTGCTGCAGGTTGAGATATCCCATTTAGTATGTATGTCATTTTCTCCCTGAACCAAATTCAATGTGAATGTGGTTTTGCCTTTTTAACCTTCCTTATTCTCCCCCTCCTTTGCACCCACTTCCCCTACATGAGATAGTTTACCCTACCATGTCTCTCCCCATCTCCTCTTGCCACTTTCCTCTCTCACCTCATAATTTCATCCCTTGAGTATTCTCCCTTCCCAACAAATTCAACCTATGCCCTCTATCCATATATAACTGTAACCATATACACACATATTCACATATGTATTCATATGCCCATATACCCTTCTTCCATCATTTTCATACTGAGAAAGGTTTAATCAGTCACAGTTATTGTTTTTCCATGTAGGAATGTAAATAGGTCAACTTTGATAAGTTCCTTTTGATTTCTTTTCCCTGATTACCTTCTCAGGCATCTCTTGCTTCTTGTGTCTGGATGTCAAATTTTCTATTCAATTCTGGTTTTTTCCTCAAAGAATGCTTGAAAGTCCTCTATTCCACTGAATGACCATATTTTCCCCTGAAACATAATACTCAGTTTTGCTGGGTAGGTGACCCTTGGGTTCATTCCCAGTTCTTTTGCCCTCTGGAATATCGTATTCCATGCCCTTCGATGCCTCAGTGTAGAAGCTGGCAGGTTGTGTGCTATTCTGATTGTGTTTCCACAATATTGAAATTGTTTCTTCCTGGCTGCTTGGAGTATTTTCTCCTTGATCTGGCGATTCTGGAACCTGGCTATAATATTTCTGGGAGTTTTCTTTTTGGGATCTTTTTCAGGAGGTGATCTGTGGATTCTTTCAATCTCTATTTTGCCCTCTGGATCTAAAACATCAGGGCAATTTTCCTTGAGAATTTCTTGAAGAGTGATTTCTAGGTTCTTTCTTTGATCATGGCTTTCAGGTAGTCCAATAATTTTTAAATTGTCTCTTCTGGGTCTATTTTCCAGGTCAGTGGTTTTTCCCATGAGATATTTCACATTGCCTTCTAATCTTTCATTTGTTTGGATCTGCTTAACAGCATCTTGATTTCTCATAAAGTCACTAGCTTCCATTTGTTCCAGTCTAACTCTGAAGGAATGATCTCCTCAGTGAACTTTTGAGATTCTTTTTCCATCTGGCAAATTCGACTTTTTAAGGCATTCTTCTCCTCATTGCCCTTTTGGGCCTCCTTTGCCATTTGAGTTAGTCTATTTTTAAGGTGCTGTTTTCCTCAGTCAGGCTGTTGACCCTCATTTCATACTTTTCCTGCATCCTTCTCATTTCTCTTTCTAATTTTTCCTCCACTTCTCTTATTTGATTTTTAAAGTCCTTCTTAAGGTCCTCTATGGCCTGCAACCCACTCATGTTTTCCCTGGGGCTTTTGGAGCAGGACTTCTGACCTCACAGTCCTTTTCCCGCTCTATGCCCCCAAAATAGGAGTCTAGGGTTGCATTTTTCTGTTTCCTTTGCCTTGGCATGTTGCCACTTAATTGCTTGACTTTTGGGCTTGTTGCCACACTATGGCTTTAAGGCCAGATAGAGGAATTTTTGTCCCGAATGTGTGGAGGGCAACTTCCATTTCTGGCAAGCTGTAAACCCACCCACGACTTCCTCCCTAGATCACAATCCAGATCCAGGGAGGTTAAAGCAAGAGCGATTACCCCCAAGACTGATCGCTGGATCTCCCTACAAATTTGCAGGCCAGGAGCTGGAGCTGCCTCTGAAAACTACAAAATGGCGTTTGTCCTCAGTGGCTTCTAGCCCCCAGGGGAGGGAGGCAACACATTCCCTTAATACGGGTCCCAAAGTCCATAGGACACTAAGCTCTTACTTTGTCCTAGGCATGTCTATGTTGATAATTCTGGAGTCGCCACAGCTCCTAGTATTCTGGGGTTCCTCCAGCCGGCTGCTGGCCCTGCTGCCCTGGGGCTAAAACTTCAGCTCACGCGGACCTGGGCTTGGCTCGGTTCCTGTGCTCTGCGCACTGCGTGCTGCCAGGTCCCTGACCACTGCACTGGTCCTTCCTGCAGGGCTGCTGGGCTGTCCTCAGCAGGAGGTTAGCTTCTCTGTGTCGTTCTTTGGGTTCTGGGGTTCCAGAAGTTGTTCAGAGTCCCCTTTTACATAGTTTGGGGGGAATGTGGGGGCAGAGTGGTTTGGACGAGCTGTTTCTACTACGCCATCTTGACTCCGCCCCCCTTCTGCTAGTTTTATTGATGATATGATCAATTATACTGATGGTTTTCCCAATATTAAACCATTCTTACATTCCTGGAATAAATCCTACCTGATCAAAGTGTATTATTCTTGTGAAAAGTTGCTGTAGTCTTTTAGTTAATATTTTATTTAAAATTTTTGCATCTAAATTCATGAAAGAAATTGGTCTATAATTTTCTTTCTCTGTTTTATCTCTTTCTGCTTTAGGTATCAGTACCATATTTGAGTTACAGAAAAAATTTGGTAGGACTGCTTCCCTAATTTTCCCAAATAGTTTGTTATTCCAACTACAATTCCGATTCAAATAGTTCCAACAATTTGAATCAATTGTTCTTTAAATGTTTGATAGAATTCACTAGTACATCCATCTGGCCCTGGAGATTTTTTTCCTAGGGAATTCACTGATGGCTTGTTTGATTTTTTTTTTCTGAGATGGGGTTATTTAAGTAATTTACTTCCTTTTCAGTTAATCTGGGAAACTTGTATTTTTGTAAATATTCCTCTATTTCGGTAAGATTGTCAATTTTATGTGTATACAATTGGGAAAAATAATTCCTAATTATTGTTTTGATTTCCTCTTCATTGGAGATAGATTCACCATTTTCATTTTTGATACTCATAATTTGGTTTTATTCTTTTGTTATCATATTGACTAAGGATCTTTCAATTTTATTGTTTTTTTTCATAAAACTAGCTCTTAGTTTTATTTATTAATTAAATAGTTTTCTTAATTTCAATTTTATTAATCCCTCCTTTGGTTTTCAATATTTTTTATTACTACTTAATTGGGGATTTTCAATTTGTTCTTTTTCTAGCTTTTTCAATCCCATGCCCAATTCATTGCCCTCCCTTTACTCTAATTTATTTATGTATGCACTTAGGGACATAAAACGTCCCCTAAGAACTGCCTTTAATTCATCCCACAAATTTTGGTATGTTGTCTCATTATTATCATTCTCTTGAATGAAATTACTGATTGTTTCTATAATTTCTTGTTTGACCCACTCATTCTTTAGGCTTAAATTGTTTAATTTCCAATTAGTTTTTAGTCTATCTTTCCATCATGGCCCTTTATTGCATATAATTTTTATTACATCATGATCTGAGAATGATGCATTTAGTATTTCTGCCACTCTGCACTGAATTCTGAGGTTTTTATGCCCTACTGCATGGCCTATTTTTGAGTATGTACCACGCACTGCTGAGAAGAAAGTATATTCCTTTTTATCCCCATTCAGTTTTCTCCATTTTTTTCATATCTAGTATCTCTAAAATTCTATTCACCTCATTAACTTCTTTCTTGTTTATTTTGAGGTTAGATTTATCAAGTTCAAAGAGGGGGATATTAAGGTCCCCCACTAGTATATTTTTGCTATCTATTTCTTCCTCTAATTCCTTTAACTTCTCCTCTAGGCATTTGGATTCTATACCACTTGGTGCATATATGTTAAGTAATGATATTGCTTTATTCTCAATGGTGCCTTTTAGCAGGATATAGTTTCCTTCCTTATCTCTTTTAATTAGATCTATTTTTGCTTTTGCTTTACCTGAGATAAGGATTGCTACTCCTGATATTTTTTTACTTTAGCTGAGGCATAATAAATTCTACTCCAGCTTTTTACCTTTATCCTGTGGGTATCCTTTTGTTTCAGATTTATTTCTTGTAGACAGCATATTGTAGGATTAAGGTTTTTAATCCATTCTGCTATCTTCCTCTGTTTTATGGGAGAGTTCATCCTATTTACATTCACAGTAATGATGACTATCTGTCCCTTCCCCTCCATCCTATTCCCTCCCCTGCTTATGCTTTTGTTTCTTCCTTTTTCCTTCCCCTCCTTGAGGGTTTCCCTTTTGACCACCACCTCCCTCAGTGCTCCCTCCGGGTGACCCCCTTTGTTTACCTACCCTCTCCCCTTACTACTATTTCCATCCCCTCTAATCCCCCCTTTCCTTCCCTCCCTTACCCTCCTACTGCCTATAGGACACAAATTTTTATCCTTATCAGAATATGTTATTCCCCCTTTAGACCCCAAACCAATGAGAGTAAATTGCAAACAGTGCTCATCTTCCTCACTCCTTTTCCAGTATTTAATGAATTTTAATGTCTTTTCACATCAGAATCTTAAACTTAACTGATTATGTTGTTCCCTCTTTGAACCAGAATCAGTGAGAATAATGTTCAAATGATTTTCCTCTCCCTCTTTTCTTCCCCTCTACTATAGTGTGTTTCTATGCCTCTTCAAATGGCATACTTTACCTCTTTCTACTTCATCCTTTCCTTTTATCCTATTACAATCCCTTTGATCCACTTAATAAGTTTTTATTTTTATTTTTTTATCTCCAGGTTAGTTCATTCATACCCACACCCTCTATCTATGTATAACCCTTTTAAAGGTCATGATAATCATAAAAATTTCAATATTGACAGTTATCAGCTCCTCATATAGGGATGTGAATATTCTGCTCTTGTTGTATCCCAAGTTATGTTCATGTGTGCATGAGTGTGCATGTGTGCATCTATGTATGTGTGGGTGTGTGTTTTCCTTGTTTACCTTTTTATGTCTTCCTTGGGTCTTGCTTGTAATTGGAGATCAGATTTTCCATTGAGGTCTGGCTTTTTCATCAGGAAAAGTCTGGAAGTCCCTTATTTCATTAAACAACCATCTCCTTACCTGAAAGATTATGTTCAGTTTTTTCAGGTAGTTTATCTTTGGTTACAGTCCTAGCTCTTTTGCCCTACAAAATATCAAATTCTAATCCCTCTGATCTTTTAATGTAGAAGTTGCTAGGACCTTTGTGATCTTGACTGTAGTTCCATGATAATTGAATTTTCTTTTTGGCTGCTTGCAGTATTTTTCTTTAATCTTGTAATTCTGGAATTTGGAATATTTCTTGCAGTTTTCAATTTGGGATCTCTTTCAGGAGGAGTCTGGTGAATTCTTTCGATAACTATTTTATCTTCTGATTCCAGGATTTCAGGACAATTTTCTTGACAATCTCTTGGAGGATGTTGTCCAGGTTGCTTTTTTCATCATGGCTTTCCAGTAGACCAATAATTATTAAATTATCTCTCCTGAATCTGTTCTCTAAGTCAGTTGTTTTTCCAGTGAGATATTTTACACTTTCTTCCAATTTTTCAATCTTCATGTTTTGGTTGATTGACTCGGTGTGTTATAGAGTTCTGAGTTTCAATTTGATGGATTCTAATTTTTAGTGAATTATTCTCTTTGGTTAGTTTTTGAAGGTTATTTTTTTAGGGAGGTATTTTCTCCAATTACTTCACTCTTTTACTTTTTAAGGATTTGTTTTCTTCAGTGAAACTTTTTTTCCAATTTGGTCACTGCCTCCTTGATTTGGTCTTTAAAATCTTTCTTAAGCTCCTCCAAGAATACTTTTTGGGTTTGAGACCAGTTCATATTTCCTTCTGTGGTCTCAGGTGTGAGTCAAAAGTCCAAGTTGTCCTCTGTATTTGGTTATTCTTGTTTGCTATGATAAACTCTAATCAATTTTCTTGCCTTCCCCTTCTCCCTTCTCAGCTTCTTCCCTTCCCATTGTAATTTCCAATTTCCTAATTTCTCAGGCTGTTAGCTAAGGGCCTGGTCATTGACTTTGAATGCTGTAGCCTCTGGGTGTCTAGCTTGAGGCCTAGGCAGGAGTCTCAGTGATATATGCTGATTGCCACAAAATAATCTGTGGAGGAGGAGTGGTCTGGCCACTTCAGATTTCTGCCTCTGTACCCCTGGTCTACAGCTCAGGCAGGCTTTTGGTGGTCAGGTGAGGTGGGGTTTGTTGGGACCCCTCCCCCTCTTCTCTTCAGACTCCTTGTGGCCTCAGTTACACCCCTTCTCAATGACTTCTAAGCCTGAGGCTACTTCCACTATCTTAGGATTTCACTCTGGGTGGGGCACTTATCTTTGGGTTTTCTAGGTCATGGAGGAAGAACCAGAGCAGCCAGAGTTCACTTTGTCATTCTGCCTCTTGGTAAAACCTGCAGGTGATTTCTAAACTTCCAGGCTGGGGGCTGATAGCCCCAGGAGAAGCTGCTCTCTATGCTGGTGGCTCTGAGCCCTCTCTTACCCGGCTCCAATCATTCCTCCTGTCCTGTCCAGTGATGAGATGCTGGTGACATGACTGTGAATCTCTCTTGGGATGGGTGAGTTGGCCAGATGGTCCTCCTTCTCTCTCTGCTGTAATCTGCTTTCTAGTCCAAGCTGTACAGCCCCCATGTGCTTCATGCTCCCCCTGTCCGTACCCATGTGAGCACTTTCCTGGGCTGGATTTTGCCATGCTCCATCTCCCAGTGGATTCTGTCAACCCAGAATCCATTCAGATTCACTTTTTAAGGTTTAGTGATGGGATTCACGGAGGAGCGTAGTGAAATTTACTGATTCCTTTCCATCATCTTGGCTCAACTCCAGAGAAAAAGTTTCTTAAGCAGCTGTGATGTTCTAGGCACTGTACCAAGACTTTTACACATAGGCCTTTCCTGATGCCCCCAGTTGCTAATGTTCTCCTCCCATATCCCTTTACAGATAAATATTTTACATATGATTTACTTTGTGTATTCTTTGTTTTCTCTTAGCTATGCCTCATCTACTCCAAGCAGAATCTAAGCTACTTGAGTTCAGGGATTGTTTTTTGCTTTTTTTTTCCTTTGTCCTCCTAGGAGCAATACAGGGTCTAGTACGGAGTAGATACCTTAGAAATGCTCATGCAGTTGGGTTTTAATGTGTTTCTGGAAGATTTAATGACAACCCCCCCCCCCAAAAAAAAAAAAAAACAACCAAAAAACAAAACCCCAAACCAAAAACATCATTGATCTAATTATGGATGATGGTCAGGACATGTATTGTTTGTGCTTGTAAGACTCATTTTAAAGAAGAATATGGAAGTTAGAGGCAAGTTCCAAAGCTCTTTGGACTCAGAGAAATTCTAAATCAATCCTAAGTTTGGATAGATAGGGAAACCTGATGAAGTGGTGTCATGAGCAGGCACCAGATAGTGAGAATTGCTTTGATCACTGTTAGAGTGCCTCTGTGGCATAGACAAAGGGTAAAAGATATCAGACACAGATTTTCCTCGTGCTAAAGTTAATTTTAGTATCATACACTGTGCCAGCCAATAAATCTTAGTGCAATCAAGTGTTGTCAGCTCATCTGCCAACAAGATATAGTGAGAACAACCCTGGGGATGTGGTGGCTTGAGAGAGATGAGTGATTAGGAGTTGAGGTGCCTTATAACTCATAGGCAGTCCTCATCAATCATATGGCTGCAATTTCTCCCATACTGATTGCATGCCTAATACCAATGGCCTGTTATCTACACATCCATTGATGTATAGCCTTCACTCAAGGAGTCATGGATATACAAAACCCCCAAATTAGCATGACTCCCATATCTCCAGAATGGCAAAGATGTTTCTGCTATAGCAGAGGTGCAAAGTCTCTTGACTGTGTTTGATTTCAAAGAGAAAATAATGAGTAAAGCATTACTGCTGGGTTTTATCTTTTGGAAGAAGTAAAACATATTTACATTAGACTTTTTGATTGTTGGTTTAAAACTGTCTGTGACAAAACATAAATGTTAATCACTCTAAAACCCTGACCTTGGGTAAACTCAGAGGGGAAATGATTCTTTTTTAGTGCCATACTTGGCACATAGAAATTACTGAATAATGAGTTTTCATTCAACCACAGCACAGTGAGTATATCCAGGTGTATGTACTTTTCAGAATTACAGGCAAGTTGACAAGGGATGACTGTCTTCTTCATAAGTACCATCCTTGACCTTATATGGGTCCCTCACCACGATCCAGATGTGGATTTTCAAAAGAGACAAGACTCACCCTTATGGTTGAGACCTGAGGGTGTACATATGGGAAGGGGGATGCATGGAGCTGAAACATTAAACCCATCAAGACTCCTGGGTATTGAGGATTTCAAAAATTGGCTTTGCCTTCTTCTGTTTTGTTATTTATGGAGAAGAGAGGTGTGGCCATCATTTTTGCATGTGTTGGAGGAGACTTAGCAGACTGTTTAAAAGATTTTGCAGCTGTGGGAAAAGAACTTTATGTAAAATGTGAGACTGTCTCAGGAGCACTCTCTGTGAATTTCCACTAGGACTTGCTCAGAGGGGTCACATTAACCTGCCTCTCTTCCCCCATAACTGACAGGGACCATATAGCTCATAATCTCTCCCCAGATACCTCTATCAGCACAATTTTCTCATGTTGCTATGTACAGGACACTAGGGAATAGGTTTCTAGCAGCGTCACCCACCAGCCTCACCAGGAAAGTAGAAGGACCATGTGGGCTTCCCTCATTATTCTGTCTTGGTACAGTGCCCAGAACATCACAGCTGCTTAAGAAACTTTTTCTCTGGAGTTGAGCCAAGATGATGGAAAGGAAGCAGTAAACTTCACTAAGCTCCTCCGTGAATCCCATCACTAAACTTTAAAAAGTGAATCTGAATGGATTCTGGGTTGACAGAATCCACTGGGAGATGGAGCATGGCAAAATCCAGCCCAGGAAAGTGCTCACATGGGTACGGACAGGGGGAGCATGAAGCACATGGGGGCTGTACAGCTTGGACTAGAAAACAGATTACACCAGAGAGAGAAGAGGGAGGAAGATGAGGAAGGGGAACCTCTTCAGGGAATCTTAATCTGCACAGGCAGATTAAGAAGTGAAGAATGGGGGCGGCTAGGTGGCGCAATGAGTAGAGCGCCGGCCCTGGAGTCAGAAGGACCTGAGTTCAGAGCTGGCCTCAGACACTTAATCCACACAAACAAAAACCTAGCCGTGTAACCTTGGGCAAGTTACTTAACCCCAATTTCCCTAAAGGGGCGGCTAGGTGGTGCAGTGAGTAAGAGCGTTGGCCTCGGAGTTGGGATGACCCGAGATCAAATCTGGCCTCAGAAAATGAGCACCCACACATAAATAATAACTAGCCATGTAACCTTGAGCAAGTTACTTAACCCCAATTGCTTTAAAAAAAAAAGTGAAGAATGAAGAAAGTGAAATATAGTGAACTTATAAAACAGGTGAAAAAGGGTAGAAGGAAGAAAAATTCCCAAAGTAGGAAGGACAGAGATTAAAATGATTCGGTAAGTTGAGTCAAGTTTTATTGGTCCTAGGCACTAGTACAAGTGATATCTGCCCACTGGAACCTTGAAGAAAAGGGAAGACAGTGTAGACAGGTGGGCTAGAAAGAGAACAGGGGCATAGTCTTAGAAGATCAGAAAAAGTTAAACATACATGTACCTGAAACAAATGTATGAGCCACAATGAAGGAATGATCATGTGAGCCAAAGGGTCATAGAAGCTGAGTATCAAATGACTCCAATGGACCACAGGCTGACAATGGACTGGCAATCTTTACAAACCCCATGTTAGCCATGTTGCCATGTTAGCAAATCCTTTTCAATTCAACTTCCAAGGGGCAGCCATGGCCCCTTCCTATGAAGGATGTTGTGAAGGACTGGGATGATAACAATTGAGGAGGAATGAGAATCAAGCTTCATGGACACTTTCAATACAAGCATCATCCTGAATTGAGACTAAGGAAAGAGGACACATGTGGGAAATGGGACACATGTGGGAATCTGGCCAGAGGAGAATAAGGTGAGTCAATTACCTAGTACATAGCATTTTAGACCATTCAGACAGGATTGTTTGCAGGTTGTTTAGGGATAGAGATAGGATTAAATAGGCTAGAGGTGAGACTAAAGGAGCCATTGGATTACCACATGCCATCAGTACACATACCTAATGTGTAGAGTAGGGTAGAACATTTTCCCCTGCCTAAAATTACAGAGTAGGAGAAGATAAAGAATTATATGCTGTCTTCATGAAAAAGGGGGCATAATTATGCAAATAAACCAAAAGAGGAAATGAAAAAAAGCATTTCAAGAAATGTGTGTGAGTGTGTGTGTGTGTGTGTATGTGTGTGTGTGTGTGTGTGTGTGTGTGTGTGTGTGTGTGTGTGTCTATGGAAACTTAGGAAACTAAGGAAACACCAGTGCTAGGCTCACTGTAGATGGTACTTGGAAACCAAAAAAAGGAAGAAGAGTGGGAAGTCGAAGAAAACTGAGAGAAGGGGAGAAGCAAAATGTGAATAACCCAAGGGGAAAACAATAGAGGGAATTCAAAAGAATTCTTAAAGAACATAAAACTACACAGAAACAGTGAAAGCACAATGAAAAATCAGAATATATAACATAAAGAGCAGAGAAATAGAAATATATTGAGATCTATTTCATCAGGCTTTGAGAGAAAAGAAAAAGGATTGATATTTTAGGGCTGGGAATAAGATATACTTTCTATTTGTATCTCTAGTGTCCAGATTGTTCTGTGTATAGAAGAGGCACTTAAAAATGGCTGCTAGCTTGCACTGAATCATATAAATATAAAAAAAATATTTCTTGTGAACTGCCTGGGTTTAGTGTCTTTCATATTGATCCACCTGGGCAAAGAAAATTAAAGAAGAAGGCTTTGGGGATGTAAACAACCCAGAAATTGGAAGAAGATTCATTGTAGGCTTTTGGATGTCACTTGGAATGCATATGTTGTGGAAGGAGGGATTCATAAATTAATATACTGAGGGAAAAATATCTGCTTAAAGACATAGAGAACAAGTCAGATTGGGTCTCAATGGGACTGAATTATGTGGGGTTGATCATACCAACAGTTAATTTCACAGCAATAATCAATGGTACTTGGTATTATAAATCAGTAAGCATCTATTGAACATAAACTATTAAATGAGAAGGATTATTCTTGACCCTGGGGATACACTAGTAAAAACAGAAAGACATTTACTTAAGGTGCACATATTCAGCACTGAGAATCCACAATGCATACCAAGAATCTAAGTGCCAAGAGTACACAATATAATGTTGAGAGGGAGAGAGTGGTCTTTGAAGAGAATAGGAAAGGCCTTGTATTGGAGGAAGCTAGCTTGTATTTCTTCTTCTTTTTTCTTTTCAACAAATGCTTTATTAACTTCTGGTTTACATCATTCATTTCCACCAGATTTTGAGTTACAGTATTTCCCCCATTTTCCCCCTACCCACCATCCCAGAATAGCAGTCCCACAAAATAAAAGGTTGCTTATAATACCCTCCTACCCATCCCACCCCCTACCTGGTCCATTCCCTACTTTGATCCTGTCCCTCTTTGAAGGTGGGTACTTCCAACCTCCCCTCCCTCCAGAATGTCCTCCCCTCCATCATACCACCTCTCATCCCCCTTCCCCCTACTCTGCTGCAGGTTGGGATATCCCATTTAGTATGTATGTCATTCTCTCCCTGAGCCAAATTTAATGAGAATATGGTTTTGCCTTTTTGCCTTCCTGTTCTTCCCCTCCCTTGTAGCCACTTCTCCTTGCTTCTTCTACATGATATAGTTTACCCTACCCTGTCTCTCCCCATCTCCTCTCACCACTTTCCTCTCTCACCTCATAATTTCACCCCTTAAGTATCATCACTTCCCAACAAATTCAACCTATGCCCTCTATCCATGTATAACTGTAAACATATATACACATATTCACATATGTATTCATATGCCCATATACCCTTCTTCCATCATTTTCATACTGAGAAAGGTTTAATCAGTCACAGTTATTGTTTTTCCATGTAGGAATGTAAATAGGTCAACTTTGATAAGTTCCTTTTGATTTCTTTTCCCTGATTACCTTCTCAAGCATCTCTTGCTTCTTGTGTCTCGATGTCAAATTTTCTATTCAGTTCTGGTTTTATCCTCAAGAATGCTTGAAAGTCCTCTATTCCTCTGAATGACCATACTTTCCCCTGAAACAAGATACTCAGATGCTGGGTAGGTGACCCTTGGCTTCAATCCCAGCTCTTTTGCCCTCTAGAATATCATATTCCATGCCCTTCGATCCCTCAGTGTAGAAGCTGCCAGGTCCTGGGCTATTCTGATTGTGTTTCCACAATATTGAAATTGTTTTTTCCTGGCTGCTTAGAGTATTTTCTCCTTGATCTGGGAATTCTAGAACCTGGCTGTAATATTCCTGGGAGTTTTCTTTTTGGGATCTTTTTCAGGAGGTGATCTGTGGATTCTTTCAACCTCTATTTTGCCCTCTGGGTCCAAAATGTCAGTGCAATTTTCTTTGAGAATTTCTTGAAGGGTGATTTTAGGTTCTTTCTTTGATCATGGCTTTCAGGTAGTCCAATAATTCTTAAATTATCTCTCCTGGATCTATTTTCCAGGTCAGTGGTTTTTCTCATGAGATATTTCACATTGCCTTCTATTCTTTCATTTGTTTGGATCTGCTTAACAGCATCTTGATTTCTCATAAAGTCATTAGTTTCCATTTGCTTCAGTCTAACTCTGAAAGAATGAATCTCCTCAGTGAGCTTTTGAGATTCTTTTTCCATACTTTTCCTGAATCCTTTTCATTTCTCTTCCCAATTTTTCCTCCATTTCTCTTATTTGATTTTAAAGTCTTTCTTAAGGACTTCTATGGCCTGTAACCCGCTCATATTTTCCTTTGGGGCTTTTGGAGCTGGATTTCTGACCTCACAGTCCTCCTCCTCTTCTTTGCTTTGATTCTCTTTGCCCCCCAAATAGGAGTCTAATGTTGCATTTTTCTGTTTATTTTGTTTCCTTTACCTCGGCATGTTGCCACTTAAATACTTGACTTTTGGGCTTTTTGCCACAGTAGGACTCTGCCACCAGACAAGGGAGCTTCTGTCCCAATGTTGGGGTCTTCACAACTTCTGGTTGTGGCAAGCTGGATAGCCACCCCACAACCTCCACCCCAGATCACAATCCAGATCCACTGTGGTTAAAGCAAGAGTGATTACCCACCAAGACTGATCGATAGATCTCCCTACAATTCACAGGCCAGGAGCTGGAGCTGCCACTGAAATTGCAAAATGGCGTGTCTCCTTAGTGGCTTCTAGCCTCTAGGGGAGGAAGCCGATGCGTTCCCCAAATACTGGTCCCAAAGTCCATAGGGCACTAACCTCTCACTTTGTCCCAGGCATATCTGTGTTGATAATTCTGGAATCACCACAGCTGCTGGTGCTCTGGGGTCCCTCTGGCCGGCTGCTGGCCCGGCTGCCCTGGGGCTAAAACCTCAGCTCAGGGGGACATGGGCTTGGCTCTCTGGTGTGCTGGGCTGTTGGCCCTCAGAGTGCTGCACTGGCCCTTCCTGCAGGGCTACTGGGCTGTCCTCAGCAGGACGCTAGCTTCTCTGTGTTGTTCTGTGGGTGCTGGTGCTCCAGAAGTTGTTCAGAGTCCCCTTTTACATGGTTTGGAGGTCATCTGGGGGGAAAGCACCTTGGAAGTGCTGTTTCTACTCCTCCATCTTGGCTCTGCCCCCTCAGCACTGCTAAGTTGTACTTCTATGCAAACTTAAGATTCTAGAAAGCAGAAGTGAGGGACCAAGGCATTCTGCATGTGTTTTAGAGTAGGACACCATGCTTGTTGTGATCTTCAGTACAGAATTCATAGAACAAGAGAGAAACAACCCTGGTCATGGCATAAGGCATGTTTTGCCAGACATGTCAAGCTCAGTGGAGGATGGAGCAGTCACCCCACGACATTCTGTTCAAGTCAAACCAGATCCATTACAGTAAATTTTTCAGCTTAGGCTGATTGGTTTGGACAAAAATAGTCATCCTCCAACTCTACTGACTTAAGTACTGTCTATATAAAACCCAAAATCATGTGGATGCACCTGTGTGTGTGTGTGTGTGTGTGTATTTAAAAAAGTTTTGCACGTGGGGAGATTCAACTCTTTGTTACATGTACCAGTACTTTGGTGAATAACAACAATCTTTGTCTCTTTTCTCCCTAGTCTTTGCATTCCTGTATGTGGGAGGGGAACTGAAGGGTGTATACCCTACACAAGAAGATGGCAGACTAACTGGTGTATCCAGAGCAGTAAACAATAAATACAGAGGGAGTTCTCACCTGTGGGACTTGAGAGCTGGCATCTAGGGGTTCTGTTAGCATGTTCGCACCCACTAGAGGGTGTGCTGGGGGCGTGGTAAGGGAGGAAGTGTGGCAGGAGAAACTTTTCTCTCTTTATTGATTGATTTTTGGCATATAAGTCCCTGGATGGCAGGGATTTGTTTTTCACTCTTTAGATTTGTGTCCTCAGAATATAAGGTAGGTTCTGGCACATAGTATGTCCTTAATCGATGTTTGTTAGTTGATTGTTGATTTTTTAAAATTAAATATCTTCCATGTCTCTTTTAGAAAGAGTTTACCCTGGGGCGGCTAGGTGGCGCAGTGAATAGAGCGCCGGCCCTGGAATCAGAAGGACCTGAGTTCAGAGCCAGCCTCCAACACTTAATCCACACAAACAAAAACCTAGCCGTGTAACCTTGGGCAAGTTACTTAACCCCAATTGCCCTAAAGGGGCGGCTAGGTGGCGCAGTGAGTAAGAGCGCCGGCCTCGGAGTTGGGATGACCCGAGATCAGATCCGGCCTCAGAAAATGAGCACCCACGCATAAATAATGACTAGCCGGGTAACCTTGAGCAAGTTACTTAACCCCAATTGCTTAAAAAAAAAAAAAAAAAAGAAAGAAAGAGTTTACCCATTAAACCTCCAAACATATTCCACCATGATAAGATTCACTAATCTGATCACTGGAAGAAGTCATATACCTAGAATTAGTCTGGACCTATTTTTGGGTGAGTCTTAACCCTGCCATTCTTCAGTCACTCATGCCCATGCTTAGGGCAGTCCCTGGCCAAGTTTAAGTGGGTCCTTATTCAATGTTTATTGACTGACTGGCTATCTAGTCCCTAACAATACAAGAGGGGAGGATCACTCATTGCCTCTCTAAAAAGGGGATTTTGTCTAGTTGAGACAAGGAGTTTTTCCAGTGTTATACTTTCACCTAATGGCAACTCAACACAATTGAATGCAACACACATACTTTTCATCACCCATTGCATGCAAGGCACCGTGCTATCAGAAAACCACTGTGCATATTAGAAGAGCTAAGGAAAGTCATCCTTGCTATTAAAATGACCAGAGAACCCGAGCTAGAAAATGATGCTAACTACCTGTGAGAGGAAGGCATAGCTGTGACCGCATACATACCTTTCTGGAATGGATTTCTTTCACATACAATGGAAGTAGGAATTCAGATATACCTTCAAGTCGGATTCCTTCCTTGGTGACTCTCAGATTCCCCATCCCATCCTATAAGCAATGAAATATATTTCACTTTTAGCGATGACTACAGAATGAATATCCATCAACATAATTGCATGATAGTGGAAAGAAAGCAGGGAACTCAGATCATTCAGGACAAGATTGAGAGGAAAGAACAAATCTATTGAATGCAAAATAGGGCATATTTCATATAGATGGAGAATTCCAGGGGAAAATATACAGGGTCAATGGACCTGGAGCATTTGCCAATCTCCATCAAGGATATAGTTATACCATTACAGAAAAATCACGTAATGATAATTGCCACCTAATTAAATGAGGATTTTTTTAAAGGGTGTCAAATCTAAAACAATCTTTTACATAGGGAGGTAGGTGATAAGGCAGATAGAATGTTAGGCTTGTTGTCTAATGACTCCATTTCTGCCTCAGATCTTTAATATCTGTGTAACCCTGGACAATTTACTTCAACTCTTGCCCTCAGTTTACTTTTCTGTAAAATTAGGGGTTGGATTTGATAGTATCGAAGTTTCTTTCCAGTTCTAAATCTATGACCCACTGATGCTGAGTGTTATGTGGGAGGAACAATAAGAAATCTAATTTGGCAGGATCAAAGAGTATATGGGGGAGAGCAGCATAGAAGAAAGGCAGACAGTCAATATTTGCTATGCATCTACTATGCACTGTGGAAGCCAGACTATAAAGGGCTTTAAATGTCAAGTTGAGTATTTTGTATTTGATATTGAAAGTAATAGAGAACATGCGGTAGCTAGGTGGCGCAGTGAGTAGAGCGTCGGCCATGGAGTCAGAAGGACCTGAGTTCGGATCTGGCCTCAGACACTTAACAGACACACAAACAAAAACCTAGCCATGTGACCTTGGGCTAGTTACTTAACCTCAATTGCCCTCCAAAAAGAAAACAAAAAAGAAAGTAATAGAGAACCATTGGAGTTTTGTGAGTGGGGGGTGACATAGAGCTTTGCTTTAAGAATATCACTTTGGCAACTGTGGGGAGGATAGGGGAGAGGGGGAGGCAGGGGGAGGAAAAGGGGGAGTGGGAGAGGTGCAGGAAGATAGGGAGAGAGAGAGGAAGGGGGAGGGGGAGGAAGTAGGGAGGGGGGATAGGGAAAGAGAGGGAGAAGGAGAGAGAGAGGGAGGGGGAGGGGAGAGGGAGGTAAAGGGGGAGGAAGAGAGGAAGAGGGAAAGAAAGAGGGAGGGGGAGGGAGAGAGGGAGAGAAGGGAAGGGGAGGAAAGGGAGAGGGAGAGGGAGGAGAGAGGGAGAGGGAGGGGAGAGGGAGAGGGAGGGGAGAGGGAGGAGAGTGAGAGACAGAGAAAGAGAGGGAGAGAGACAGAGAGAGATGATGGAGAGAAAGATAGAGAGGGGGTAGGGAAAGGGAGAAGAAAAGAGAAAAGGAGATAATAGGAGAGGACAGATTTCAGATCGGCAGACAAATTAGGAGGCTTGTACAATTTGTTGTTGTTCAGTCATGTTTCATTTTCATGACCCCATTGGAGTATTCTTGGCAGATACCACAGTAGTTTGCCTTTTCCTTCTCTAGCTCATTTTATAGATGAGAAAACTGAGGCAAACAGGGTCATGTGACTTGCCCAGGGTCACATAGCTAATAAGTGTCTGAGACTGGATTTGAACTCAGGTCTCCCTGACTCCAGGCCCAGTGCTCTATCCACTGTGCCACCTAGTTGTCTATGTGAAATAGCCCAGAAAAATAGTGAGGCCTTGAACTGGGGTCATATTTGAGTAGAGAGAAGAGAATAGATAAAAAAAATGCTATCAAAGTAGGATCACTAAGAGTTGGCAGCACACTGGATATGTGGAATGAGAGAGGAATGATTCAAGGATAAATTCAAAGCTGTCAAGCTGGAAGACTGAGAAGATGGAGGTACCCTTGAAAAGGTAGAGAAGCATAAAAGGGGGATGCCTTTCGAGAAAATAATGTAATCTTTTACTTGTATGGAGTTTAAGCATCCTATATGACAGCCATTTCAAAATGCCTACTGTTGGAGGAGCAGGACTGGAGCTCTGAAGAGACACTAGTGTTGGGTAAGGAGTCTTGCAGTCATCTGTATAGAGACTGTGATTAAGTCTGCGAAGCCGAAGATGGCTAAAGACGGAAAGCATGTCTTGAGTTTCTGAGAGGTTGTGAGATGTGGAGAAGAGGGGACAAGGGCATGCCTGACAAATGGCCTCTCTTTTCTCAGCTGAGAGGTTCTGGGGAGGGTTTGGTGGGGGCACTGGAGGAGGGAAGGCAAAGTTTGTGATAGATGTAGAAGGAATGAGAGGGTCTGTTCGGAAGGTGCATCAGTTGGGAAAGGGCTGAAATATCTCCTCCCTGAGGGCTACCTAAGTGAACACATGACACCCAAGCACTTTCTAGTGTCTGATTACTCAAACACCTAAAGATGTGTGTTGTGGGGTTGCCATGGAAATGCCTCAGTGTTGACCACTTTTCACTCTCCTCTCTATTTCTGTCTCTGGAACCACAGGCAATAATAACTGGTCCCCTGATGACAGAGTGAATGGCTGGCAAAGCCACCTCCTACCCACCTCTCTGTAAGGCATCCTGTAAGGCAGGATGGTAAAAGTTTGCATTTGGTCCAGGAGAATTTCACTTAGCTACCTTTTCATGATTGTGACCACAGGAATATAATTGGATTCCCTTTGGAATTTGTCCTCAGGGTGCTGTGAGCAAGAAAAGAGAATGAAGCCAGGCTGTAGGCCCAAAGGGGAGCCTGAAATGAGGTGTCCCAGGAGTAAACACCCAGATTTTGGGAATGTTTCAAAGTGGACAAGGAAACAGCAGAGTTTCCAGAATCACAGCTAGAGAACTGAGTGGGACAAGTTCATCTGGTCCTCCACTCTCCTTTTCATATAGGGTTACTTGAAGTCCTGATTTCATATTTAGTTAATTTAGATCTATTCATTTTTTGCAAATATTTATCCATTTCACATAATCATTTTTGGTTTGTAATCAGACAAAATGATTTCCAATAATTTCCTCTTTCCTCTTCATCTGCTGTGAATTCTCCCTTTTTGGTCTTAAATTGGGGGTTTTATTTTTACAAATCAAATTACCTAATGCTTTATTCCATTCTATTTTAATATTTGTTTTAAAAAGAAAATTTTAGTTTCCTTTATAAATTCCATTTTCTATTTTTATTTTCACTTTTATTTCTTCTTTGATTTGCAGAATTTCTCACTTTGTGCTTCACTAAGTTTTTCATTCTTGTAATACACACACACATACATTCATAATTTTCAGTTGCACATCCAATTAATCAATTTGTTCATTTTCTCTTTGGTTGATGGCAACGATTACAAATAGAACATTTACCCTCAGGACTATTTCAGCTACATCTCAAAAGGCTTGCTTATTTCACTATTGTTATTTTCTATGATAAAATTCTCTAACATTTTTATCATTTATTCTTTCAACTTTAAATTTAAAAATTATTGAGGGCTAGAATACCATCAGCATATGAATCCTGGCTTCCACAAAGAAGGCCAAAACAAGGTAATGCTATCAAGTATTACAACTGCTATAAACGGTTTGTTCCTTTTAATATGCATTCAATGTTAAAGTTGTAGTACCAACTTTGCCCTTTTGTGTACCCTCTGACCTTTCTTGCCTCTTCTGAGAATTTTAAAATGTTTAATTGGCTCCTTTCCCCTTCCTTTTTTTTACCCATTATCACCAACACTCCAAATTCCTTTCCCTACCATGTAAAAAATCCTGTCTTGTAACCAAAATAGAGTTAAGTAAAATTGATTTCTACTGTAATGATTGTGTCTGGAAGAGCATTTCTCATTCTAAACCCATAGTTCATCATTTCTCCACCAAGAGGTGGGTCACATGTTTCATCCTCCATCTTGGGGTATGTGGTCATCACACTGATCAGAGTTCTAAGGTTTTTGATGTTGTTTTCCTTTCTAATATGTGGGCTGTTGTCCTCCTTGTTCTCAGTTCATTCTGCATCAGTTCAGACAAACATTCTCAGCTTACTCTTAATCCATCTGTTTCATTAGTTGTGGCATAATAACCATTGTATATATGTACCATGATTTGTTCAATCATTCCACAATTGATAAGCACTCCTTTATTCCTATGTCTTTCATGTAACAAATAGGTTTTTATGGCCATGAGTCCCTTCTCCCTTTCTTTGTAGATATGCCCAGTAGATTTTTCTTTGGCTCAAAGACTCTGAAAGCTTTAGTGCCTTGCTGTTACCTACAGGATCTAGCATTTAAAGCCCTTTATAAACTGGTCTCCTCCCACCTTTCCAATCTTATTATAGTTTACTCTCCTCTATTCATTTTATGATTCAATGGGGTCTCTTTGCTGCTCCTCACACACTCCATTTCCTGATTCTTTGCCTTTTCACTAGTCTGATCTCTATGCCTGGGATGCTCCCCACCCCTTACTTTTGTCTCATAGTTTCTCTGACCTCCTTTAAAACAGTTCAAATGTCAGTTTCTACATGAAAACTTTCCCTGTCTCCTTCCAACCCTACTGCTAACCCCCAACATTTAGACTATATATGTCTTGCATGTACACATGCGTAGTTGTGTGGATGGTATCTCCCCCATTAGATTGTGATATCCTAGAGGGCAGAGAATATGGTGGGTGTTTTTTACTTTATTTGAGCCTGCAGTGCTTAGCCCAGGGCCTGGCACATGGTAAGCACTGAAAAGAGTGCTTGACTACTGACTGATCTGAGGGGCACATTTCCAATTTCCTCTGCAGAATGGTTGTGCAAAATCCCAGCTCCACCAACAATGCTTTTGTCATCCTGTCCTACAGGAAACCCTTCCACAGTAACCCTTGCCTTTTGTACTTTTTATGAGTATGAAGTAGAATATTAGAGTTCTTTCAATCTGCATTTATTTTATATACAGAATTTTTATGTAATTGTTGATAGTTTGAAATGTTTTTCCCTTGATAATGGATTGTGCTCAAATGCAATGCGTCGTAAACTGAACTTGTATTTCTTTCACATCTTCCTCTTCCAAACTTCTCTCATTTCCATCACAAAGACAAACATCCTTCCTGTTTCCCTTCTCTGTTTCCAGAGCCTGGACTGCCCACTCTCCCTTAGCCCATATCCCATCAGTTACTGCATCTTCCTGTTTCTACCACTACAACATCCCTTCTTCTGACACCCATCTAACTCTTCTCTAACCTCACAGAGATGACTTTGGGGTCTGAACTCATTCTCTCTTATCTGATTGTAACAGCCCCCTGCTCGGAATTTCTGCCTCTAATCTCCCCATTACAATCTATCCTGTATAATACTGCCAAAGTAATTTTCCTTGAGCACTGATATGCCCACATTGCATCCCTACTCAGTATACTCTAGTGGCCTCCTTTTGCTTCTAGGATAATATAGAAATTTCTCTGTTTAGATTGGAAAACTCTTCACAACCTGTTTCCAATCTATCTTTCTGCTCATTAGGCATCATTCCTTGACCACACTCTTATTTTCAGACTAAGTGTTTTTCTCTCTGGTTCTTCACACATGACACTCCCCCTTTGATTTCTGTACCAGGGCACTTCCCGTTCCCTATGTCCATAATGCACTCCTTCTCATCTTTCTTTCATAATATCACTCAATTCCTTAAAGACTCAACTCAAGTGCCACCTTCTACACAAACCTTTTTTTCCTAATTCTCCACTACCAATGTCCTCTGTCTCAAGCTACCTAGTCTGTAACTATGTTTCATTTATTTAGATTTATTCTCTCTTTATATATGTATTAGATTTTTTCTCTATAAAGGAAGCTTCTTATAAGTAGTGATTGTTTCATTCTTTTAGCCTTTACTCCCAGGGCTTAGCACTTAATACATATGTATTTTTTTGACTAATGAATTCATATCCTTTATCTGTTTATTAGGAAGAGATCTTCTCATATATGTGTTACCAGCTTTATATATTTCTTAAATAACAGACAAAACTTCCCCCACCAAGTTTCCTCCTTTCTAACTATTACTACATTGATTTTTTTAAATACACAATTTTTTAAATTCTATGAATTAAAAATTGTGTATCAATTTGGAACTTATTATAGTATGTGCTGTAAGATGTTGATCCATGCTTAATTTATGCCAAATCTAGTTCAATCTTCCCAGTTGTTCTCTCTCAGATATTGAGTTTCTACCCTAGTGGCTGGTGCCACCATAGGTGTTATACCATTTCTGCCAATGTAATAGCATTGATATTCTTAAATTATGTTGTATTCAAGAATAATGTAGTTTCTCTGCCTGTCTCCTCTGACCATGTCTATATCTCTGATTGCTTTGTCTGTGATCATAATTGTTAATCCTATTTTCTTGAATTCACCTGAAGCTTAATAAATGCTGATCCAAACACAAGTTGTTCTTTTTTTTAAATCAAATTCTTCATTAACGTCTAGCTTACATGATTCATTTCTGCAAGATTTTGAGTTACAAAATTTCTCCCCATTTTTCCCCTACCCACCACCCTAAAATATCGATCCCACTGGTTATCCCCTCCTCCAATCTGCTCTCTCCCATATTTTCTCCCATACCCCTTCCAACATTCCAGTAGAGCACAGTGAATCTCTATGCCCCAGTGCCTGTCTATCTTATTTCCCATTTACATGTAAAATAATATTGATAATAGTGTATATATATATATGTATATATATATATATATATATATATTTAAAAAATGATTTTAAAACTGAATTCCAGATTAATTCCCTTCCTCCCTTGTCACCCACCCTTACTTGGAAGATAAGTAATTCAATGTAGGTTGTACACATGTAGCTATACAAAACATTTCTGCAGTAGACACATTGTAAAAGATTGACTATATTTCCCTCCCTCTTATCCCACATCCCACTTGTTCTATTCTCTACTTCAATCCTGTCCTTTTTCAAAAGTGGGTGCTTCCAACTTCCCTCTCCCCCAGACTGCCCTCCCTTCCATCATCCCCCCTCTCATCCCCTTCCGACCTACTCTCCTGTAGGGTGAGATACCACAGTGTATATGTCATTCCCTCCCTAAGCCAAATTCAATGAGAATAAGGTTGACCCATTCCCTTTTGACTTCCTGTTCTTCCCTTCCTTTATAACCATTTTCCCTTATCTCTTTTAAGAAATAGTTTATCCCAATCTGTCTCTCCCTATCTCCTCTTATTATATTCCTCTCTCACCTCTTAATTTCACGTTTTAAGTATCATCCCTTCGCATTAAACGGGTCCTCTGCCCTCTATATATATATACCTGTACACATATATACACACATTCACATACATATTCATATGCCCATATACTGTCCTATATAGACATATATATGTATGTATGTATGTATGTATGTGTGTGTGTGTTTATACATTTCTATTCCCTTCAATTATTCTAATACTGAGAAAAGTTTCATAAGTTATAATTATCATTTTTCCATGTAGGAATGTAAATAGTTCAACTTTGATAAGTTCCTTATGATTTCTTTTCCCTCTTTACATTCTCATGCTTCTCTTGCATGTATCTTCTCTGGTATCTGAATATCAAATTTTTTATTCAATTCTTTTATTTTCATCAAAAATGCTTGAAAGTCCTCTATTCCATTGAATGACCATATTTTCCCCTGAAACAAGATACTCAGTTTTGCTGGGTATGTGATTCTTGGTTTTAATCCCAGCTCCTTTACCCTCTGGAATATCATATTCCATGCCCTTTAATCCCCCAGTGTAGAAGCTGCCAGGTCCTTTGCTATTCTGATTGTGTTTCCACAATATTGAAATTGTTTGTTCCTGGCTACTTGTAGTATTTTCTCCTTGATCTGGGAATTCTGGAACCTGGCTATAATATTCCTAGGAGTTTTATTTTTGGGATCTTTTTCAGCAGGTGATATGTAGATTCTTTCAACCTCTATTTTGCCCTCTGGTTCTAAACCATCAGGCCAATTTTCCTTGAGAATTTCTTGAAGGATGATTTCTAGGTTCTTTCTTTGATCATGGTTTTCATAATTTTAAAATTATCTCTCCTGCATCTATTTTCCAGGTCAGTGGTTTTCCCAACGAAATATTTCACATTGCCTTCTATTTTAGTATTTGTTTGGATCTGTTTAATAGTATCTTGATTTCTCATATAGTCACTAGCTTCCATTTGCTCCACTCAAATTCTGAAGGAATGATTCTTTTCAGTGAGCTCTTGAGATTCTTTTTTCCATCTGGCAAATTTGTCTTTTCAAGGCATTCTTCTTCTCATTGCCTTTTTGGGCATCTTTTGCCATTTGAATTAGTTCATTTTTTTTTAAACAAATGCTTTATTAACTTCTGTTTTGCATCATTCATTTCCACCAGATTTTGAGTTACAATCATTTCCTCCCCCCCGTTATTCCCCTACCCAACATCCCAGAATAGCAGTCCCACAAGATATCGCTTCCTCCAATCTGCTCTCTCCCATACCTTCACCCATACCCCCTTCGACTTTTCCATTAGAGGAAGGTGAATCTTTGTGTCCCAATGCCTGCACATCTTATTTCCCAATTATAAGCAAAAGAGTATTAATAATAGTATTTATATATATATATATTTGAAACATTTAATCTTAAGACCTCTAATTTCAGATCCATTTCCTTCCTCCCTTGTCACCTATTCCCTCTGGGGAGATAAGTAATTCAGTATATGTTGTACATGTCTAGTTATGCAAAACATTATCATAGTAGATATATTGTACAAGGCTGCTTATAATTCCCTCCCACTCATCCCACCCCCCACCTGGTCCATTCCCTACATGATCCTTTCCCTCTTCCATAGTATGTACTTCCAACCTCCCCTCTCCCCAAGGATGCCCCCCCCCCATCAATCATCCCACCTCTCATCCCCCTTCCCCCTATTCAGCTGTAGGTTTAGATATCCCATTTAGTATGTATGTCATTCTCTCCCTGAACCAAATTCAATGAGAATGTGGATTTGCCTTTTTTTCCCTTCCTATTCTCCTCCTCCCTTGTAACCACTTCCCCTTGCTTCTTCTACATGAGATAGTTTACCCTACCCTGTCTTTCCCCATCTCCTCTTGCCACTTTCCTCTCTCACCTCATAATTTCATCCCTTGAGTACTCTTCCTTCCCAACAAATTCAACCTATGCCCTCTATCCATATACACACACATTCACATATGTATTCATATGACCACACACCCTTCTTCCATTATTTTCATAGTGAGAAAGATATCATCAGTCACAGTTATTGCTTTTCCATATAGGAATGTAAATAGTTCAACTTTGATAAGTTCCTTTTGATTTCTTTTCCCTGATTACCTTCTCAGGCATCTCTTCCTTCATGTGTCTGGATGTCAAATTTTCTATTCAATTCTGGTTTTTTCCTCAAGAATGCTTGAAAGTCCTCTATTCCACTGAATGACCATATTTTCCCCTGAAACAAAATACTCAGTTTTGCTGAGTAGGTGACCCTTGGGTTCAATCTCAGTTCTTTTTCCCTCTGGAATATCATATTCTATGCCCTTTGATTCCTCAGTGTAGAAGCTGCCAGGTCCTGGGCTATTCTGATTGTGTTTCCACAATATTGAAATTGTTTCTTCCTGGCTGCTTGTAGTATTTTCTCCTTGATCTGGGGTTCTGGAACCTGGCTATAATATTCCTGGGAGTTTTCTTTTTGGGATCTTTTTCAGGAGGTGATCTGTGGATTCTTTCAACCTCTATTTTGCCCTCTGGATCTAAAACATCAGGGCAATTTTCCTTGAGAATTTCTTGAAGGGTGATTTCTAGCTTCTTTCTTTGATCATGGCTTTCAGGTAGTCCAATGATTTTTAAATTGTCTCTCCTGGATCTATTTTCCAAGTCAGTGGTTTTTTCCCATGAGATATTTCACATTGCTTTCTAATCTTTCACTTGTTTGGATCTGCTTAACAGCATCTTGATTTCTCATAAAGTCATTAGCTTCCATTTGCTCCAGTCTAACTCTGAAGGAATGAATCTCCTCAGTGAACTTTTGAGATTCTTTTTCCATCTGGCAAATTCGACTTTTTAAGGCATAATTCTCCTCGTTGCCCTTTTGTACCTCCTTTGCCATTTGAGTCAGTCTATTTTTTAAGGTGTTGTTTTCCTCAGTCAGGCTGTTGACCCTCATTTCATACTTTTCCTGCATCCTTCTCATTTCTCTTTCCAATTTTTCCTCCACTTCTCTTATTTGATTTTTAAAGTCCTTCTTAAGGTCCTCTATGGCCTACAACCCGCTCATGGTTTCCCCTGGGGCTTTTGGAGCAGGACTTCTGACCTCACAGTCCTTTTCCCGCTCTATGCCCCCAAAATACGAGTCTAGGGTTGCATTTTTCTGTTTCCTTTGCCTTGGCATGTTGCCACTTAATTACTTGACTTTTGGGCTTGTTGCCACACTATGGCTTTAAGGCCAGATAGAGGAATTTTCGTCCCAAACGTGTGGGGGGCAACTTCTGTTTCTGGCAAGCTGTAAACCCACCCATGACTTCCACCCTAGATCACAATCCAGATCCAGGGAGGTTAAACCAAGAGCGATTACCCACCCCCCAAGACTGATCGCTGGATCTCCCTACAGTTAATTGTAGGCCAGGAGCTGGAGCTGCCTCTGAAAACTACAAAATGGCGTTTGTCCTCAGTGGCTTCTAGCCCCCAGGGGAAGGAGCTGACACATTTCCCCAAATACAGGTCCCAAAGTCCATAGGACACTAAGCTCTTACTTTGTCCTAGGCATGTCTATGTTGATAATTCTGGAGTCGCCACAGCTCCTGTTGTTCTGGGGTTCCTCCAGCCAGCTGCTGGCCCTGCCACCCTGGGGCTACAACTTCGACTCACGCGGACCTGGGCTTTGCTGTGCTTGGCTCCCTGTGCACTGCATGCTGCCAGCTCCCAGAGTGCTGCGCTGGTCCTTCCTGCAGGGCTGCTGGGCTGTCCTCAGCAGGAGGTTAGCTTCTCTGTGTCGTTCTGTGGGTGCTGGGGTTCCAGAAGTTGTTCAGAGTCCCCTTTTACATAGTTTGGGGGGAATCTGGGGCAGAGTGGCTTGGATAAGCTGTTTCTACTCCGCCATCTTGGCTCCGCCCCTAGTTAATTTTTTAAGGTGTTATGTTCTTCAGTCATGTTGTTGACTCTCCTTTCATAATTTCCTTGCATCATTCTCATTTCTCTTCCCATTTTTTCTTCCACTTCTCTTATTTAGTTTTCAAAATCCTTCTTAAGGGGTGTCTAGGTGGTGCAGTAAGAGTGCCAGCCCCTGAGTAGGATGACCCAGGATTGGTCCCAGCCTCAGAAAATGAGCACCCACATAAATAATGAGTGGCCATGTAACCTTGAGCAAGTTTCTTAACCCCAATTGCTTTAAAAATAATCCTTCTTAAGGTCTTCCATGGCCTGTAACAAGCTTGTATTTTACTTGGAAGCTTTTGTTGCAGGAGTTCTGACTTCACTGTCTTCCTCCTGGTCTAAGCATTGATTCTTTTTGTCCCCAAAATAGGAGTCTAATGTTGAATTCTTCTGTTTGCTTTGCTTCCCTTGTTTACTCATGTTACTGCTCAATTACTTGACTTTTGGGCTTTTTCCCACAGTAGGGCTCTGCTACCAGACAGGGGAGCTTCGTACCAAATGTTAGGGTTTTCTCAGATGCCAAAGGTATTATTTGTGAAGCCTCCACATGCTCTGTCAAGCTGGTCACACACCCCACAACCTCCACCTTAGGCAACAATCTAGATCCAAGCAGGTTAAAGCAAGAGCAATTACCCCTCAGACTGCTGGCTTGGTCCCCTTACAGTCTGCAGGACAGGAGCTGAAGCTACCATGTGATGGTGGCTACACATGGCAGCACCTCAGCAGCTTCTTCCTCCAGGGGATAAGGGCTAATCACACTCCCAAACTACTGGATCCCAAAGTCCACAATGCAGTGACTTCTTACTTTGTCCTATGCATCTATGGGTTGATAATTCTGGAAACTGCCACAGCTGCTGGTGATCTGAAGTCCCTCCAGCCAGGAATGGCCAGGCTTCCCTGACTCCAGCTCCTGTGGGCTTGGGGTCAGCTCTCAGAGCCCTTCCCTGGCTGCTGCCTGCTGGCCTACCACGCTATCCTCAGTGGGAGATTAGGTTCTCTGTGTCATTTTGTGGGTTCTGTAGCTCCAAAGTTTGTTCTGAGTCACCTTTTACATAAGGTGGTGGGAGCCAGAGGCCAGAGGAAGTACTTTTTCTACTCTGCCATCTTGACTCCACCCCCAAACACTCATTTTTCAGGGGCAGAAATTCAATTTAAGTCTGTATGCACCTTTATGTTTCAAGTATATTTCTTCTAAATATGACCATAAGAGATAACCATATAAAGTGTCATATAAACCAGCTCTAATGAATGAAAGTTATGATTAAGTAATATTATCAGATTCTGCACTGTGATGAATTTTGCTACCCTCCTCCATTATTGGGTATATCTTTCATTCATATTCATGGTTACAGTTTTTAATTGCACTTTAAAAAATTCCATCATATACTAAGTGCAAGGAGGTTCTCTCCTGTTTGAAGGGCAAGCTGCTGGCTGTATGATGTAGGAGCATGAACACCAGAAGAAGAAATTGGAGTGCATTTGTCACCCATCTGGACTTTGGTCCTTTCTCCTCTGGGTCCTGAGCTTTTTTTTCCAAATGCTTTCATTGGGACCATTCTTAGTGGTTGAACTAAGTCTTCCTCAGTTTGACTTTTCTCTCTTACCTTCCCTTTCCACCTCGGACAAGCTAGAAATTATCTTCATAGCCATTCTTAAAACTGTTGTTTACATATGTTATGTTAGCTGTGTTTTATGATTTCTTATGTAAAATATTGACATTGGCAAAAATTTGGTAAAAATTGGTAAAAAATTGACATTCTATGATTTCTTCTTGACATTGTTTCTATAGAGAATGATGGAGTCACAGCAAAATGTGTAAATTAAGAAAAAAAATTCATTCCATGACTGAGAGAGAAAAGGTTGATGTCTCCTTGCTCCTGCTTTATCCCAGATCTCTTTACAAATATAATAAAATGGGTGGTAAGAAGATCAATAGGAACCTAACTTTAAATCTAATGTAGCTGCTGCCCACCTTTATGGTAGAAATAGAGCAATGCTTGAATCCATCATAGATTCCTGAAATTTTTCAGAACTTAGCTCTCTGGCCTTTGAAAGCCCAGAATCACCTCTGCCGAGGGGAGGCACTGGCAGAAGACTTTTGCCAAGGCTTTTAACACTGACACAACAAGTGTTTGACCTCAGTGATGCCTTCTGAATGTGGAAGATCTTTTTCAGCATTTACCCCCTTAAATTTAAATTTCATTGCTGTCTTTATATTCTCAATATATTGTTTTCATTTCTCTATATATTGTTTCCCTTCTCCCTTTCCTAGAGGAAATCTCTTTCATAATAGAGAATAACAAAAAGGACAGAAAACTCCACAGGTCAACAAAACTAATCAACACATCAATAGGTATCTTGTTAGATGCAAAATTCCATAATCCTACTTCCTCTAACTCTGAAAAGAAGGAAGGCATAGATGTTTCTACTACTTTTTTGGGGGGACCAAGTTTGGCCATTATTTTCCAGCAGTCAATCTTGCTTTTGTTTTTGTTCTCTCCATTTACATTTCTGTAGTCATTTTGTATGTTCTTTTACAAAATCTCTTTAGTTCACTTTCTATCTATTCACACGTCCTCCTATATTTCTCTGTATTCTTTCTAATCATCATATTCAAGAATACATTACATACAATACAATACAAGTTACATTAAAGTAACACAATTTGATTAACCTTTCCCCATCAAATTTATTTCTGGATTTTATTTTATTTTATTTTCATTTAAACAAATGCTTTATTAACTCCTGTTTTACATCATTCATTTCTGCCAGATTCTGAGTTACAATTTCTTCCCCCCGTTTTTCCACTACCCATCCTCCCAGAATTGCCGTCCCACAAGATATAGCTTCCTCCATCCTACTCTCTCCCATATCTTCTTCCCTTATCCCCTTCGATTTTTCCATTAGAGCAAGGTGAATCTCTGTACCCCGATGTCTGTACATCTTATCTCCCAATTACATGCAAAAGAGTATTAATAATAGTATTCATATATATTTGAAACATTTAATTTTAAGACCTCGAATTTCAGATCCATTCCCTTCCTCCCTTGCCACCCATTCCCTCTGGGAAGATAAGTAATTCAGTATGTGTTGTACATGTACAGCTATGCAAAATATTACCATAGTAGATATATTGGACAAGGCTGCTCATTATTCCCTCCCACCTGGTCCATTACCTATTTGATCCTGTCCCTCTTCTATAGTGGGTACCTCCAACCTCACCTCCCCCCAAGAATGCCCTCCCATCCATCATCCTTCCTCTCTTCCCCATTCCCCCTATTCTGTTGCAGGTTGAGATATCCCATTTAGTATGTATGTCATTCTCTCCCTGAACCAAATTCAATGAGAATGTGGTTTTGCCTTTTTGCCTTCCTATTCTTCCCCTCCCCTGCAGCCACTTCCCCTTGCTTTTTCCACATGAGATAGTTTACCCTACCCTGTCTCTCCCCATCTCCTCTTGCCACTTTCCTCTCTCACCTCATAATTTCACCCCTAAGGTGTCATCCCTTCCCAACAAATTCAACCTATGCCCTCTATCCATGTATAACTGTAAACATATATACACACATTCACATATGTATTCATGTGACCATATACCCTTCTTCCATTATTTTCATACTGAGAAAAGTTTCATCAGTTACAGTTATTGTTTTTCCATGTAGGAATGTAAATAGGTCAACTTTGATAAGTTCCTTTTGATTTTTTTTTCCCTGATTACTTTCTCAGGTATCTCTTGCTTCTTGTGTCTGAATGTCAAATTTCTATTCAACTCTGGTTTTTTCCTCAAGAATGCTTGAAAGTCCTCTATTCCACTGAATGACCATATTTTCCCCTGAAACAAAATACTCAGTTTTGCTGGGTAGGTGACCCTTGGGTTCAGTCCCAGCTCTTTTGCTCTCTGGAATATCATATTCCATTCCTTTCCATGCCTCAGTGTAGAAGCTGCCAGGTCCTGTGCTATTCTGATTGTGTTTCCACAATATTGAAATTGTTTCTTCCTGGCTGCTTGGAGTATTTACTCCTTGATCTGGGGATTCTTGAACTTGGCTACAATATTCCTGGGAGTTTTCTTTTTAGGATCTTTTTCAGGAGGTGATAGGTGGATTCTTTCAACCTCTATTTTGCCCTCATGGCTTTTGGGTAGTCCAATAATTTTTAAATTATCTCTCCTGGATCTATTTTCCAGGTCAGTGGTTTTTCTCATGAGATATTTCACATTGCCTTCTATTCTTTCATTTGTTTGGATCTGCTTAACAGCATCTTGATTTCTCATAAAGTCACTAGCTTCCATTTGCTCCAGTCTAACTCTGAAGGAATGAATCTCCTCAGTGAACTTTTAAGATTCTTTTTCCATCTGGCAAATTCAACTTTTTAAGGCATTCTTCTCATCATTGCCCTTTTGGGCCTCCTTTGCCATTTGAGTTAGTCTATTTTTTAAAGTGTTGTTTTCCTCAGTCAGGCTGTTGACCCTCATTTCATACTTTTCCTGCATTCTTCTCATTTCTCTTTCCAATTTTTCCTCCACTTCTCTTATTTGATTTTTAAAGTCCTTCTTAAGGTCTTCTATGGCCTGTAACCCACTTATATTTTCCTTTCGGGCTTTTGGAGGAGGATTTCTGACCTCCAAAAAACAGTCCCCTGGCTGTTCCATGCTTTGATCCTCTTTGTCTCCAAAATAGGAGTCTAATGTTTTATTTTTCTGTATATTTTGTTTCCTTTGCCTTGGCATGTTGCCACTTAATTACTTGACTTTGGGGCTTTTTGCCACAGTAGAACTCTGTCACCAGACAGGGGAGCTTCATCCTGAACATGTGGGGGGACAACGTCTGTTTCTGGCAAGCTGGAAACCCGCCCCACAACTGCCGCCCCCCCCCCCCCCCCAGACCACAATCCAGATCCATGGAGGTTAAAGCAAGAGCGATTACCCCCCTGAGACTGATCTGGAGTTGCCACTGAAAACTGCAAAATGACGTGTCTCCTCAGCCGCTTCTAGCCCCCAGGGGAGGAAGCTGATTTGTTCCCCAAATACTGGTCCCAAAGCACTAACCTCTCACTTTGTCCTAGGCATGTCAATGTTGACCATTCTGGAATCGCCACAGCTGCTGGTGTTCTGGGGTCCTTCCAACCTGCTGCTGGCCTGGCCACCCTGGGGCTAACACTGTGGCTCACACGGACCTGGGCTTAGCTCTTCGTGTGCTGTGCACTGCACTGCTGGCTCCCAGACTGCTGCGCTGGCCCTTCCTGCAGGGTTGCTGGGCTGTCCTCAGTGGGAGGTTAGCTTCTCTGTGTTGTTCTGTGGGTACTGGGGCTCCAGAAGTTGTTCAGAGTCCCCTTTTACATAGTTTGGAGGTAATAATGGGGGAGAGAGCCTTGGAAGTGCTGTTTCTACTCCGCCATCTTGGCTCCCTATTTCTGGATTTTATAACTACCAAAAATGATTCTGTGAACATTTTGATGTTTATGTGACTCTTATTTCCCAACAAACCCTCATGAATCAACTTGGCTTCTGTGTCTCTTATTGGGATCTTTGGATCAAAGAGCATATACATGGAAACCATGTTCTTAGTATAATTCCAAATTACTTTCAGAATTGTTACCACAGATTATAGCTTCATCAATAGCATAATAGTGTGTCCAACTTGGAATATTTCCAGCTTTTGACACCTTTTCTTTGCGAATTTACTGGGTCTGAGATAAAATCACAGATTTGTTTTGATTTGCATTTCTCTTATCTCCAGTGACTTGAAGCATTTTCATATGGTTATTTGGGATTCTTTTTTTGATAACAGTTTTTCACATCCTTTGACAATTTATCCTTTAAGCAATGATTTTTGATGTTATAAATTTTTATTATTTCTCTGTCTTTATTAGAGAGCATATCTGAATTCAGTATATTTTTTTCCAATTAAGAACCCCACTATTTTTCCCATCTTATTTGATTTTGTCCAGGCAAAGACTTTTTAAAAAACTTTCAATATTTTCAGTTTTTAATTCTCTTCTTCCCTCTCTCTTTCCCCCACCTCTTTCAAAGGCAAGAAAAACAAAATCCATTGAAATATGTATAGTCAAAGGCAAATTTCTTTATTTTTTTCAAGCAAGTGGGATTAAGTAACTTGCTCAAGGTTACACCACCAGTCATTATTTATGTGTGGGTGCTCATTTTCTGAGGCCAGAACTGATCTGGGTTCTCTCGACTTAGGGGCTGGTTCTCTTACACACTGTGCCACCTAGCCGCCCCTCCTCATTGCCTTCTTGAGCCTCTTTTGCCACTTGAGTTAGTCTATTCTTTAAGGTGTTATTTTCCTCAGTCAGGCTGTTGACTCTCATTTCATATTTTTCCTGCATCCTTCTCATTTCTCTTCCCAATTTTTCCTCCACTTCTCTTATTTGGCTTTACAAATCCTTCTTAAGTCCTCTATGGCTTGTAACCCATTCGTATTTTCATTTGGGGCTTTTGGTGCAGGAGTTCTGACCTCACAGACTTTCTCCTGTTCCATGCTTTAATCCTCTTTGCCCCCAAAATAATAGTCTAATGTTGAATTTTTCTGTTTATTTTGTTCTCTTTGCCTAGGCATGTAGCTAGTTAATTACTTGAATTTTGGGCTTGTTGCCACAGTAGGACTCTGCCACCAGACAGGGAGCTTCTGTCCCAAACATTGGGGTCTTCTCAACTGCCAGAGGTATTAGTTGGGTGCCCTCCCTGAAGCCCCCACACACTCTGGCAAGCTGGACACACACCCCAAAATTTCCACCCCAGACCACTATCCAGATCCAGGGAGGTTAAAGCAAGAGCTATTACCCCCTGAGACTGATCGATCCACCTACAGTTTGCAGGCCAGGAGCTGAAGCTGCAACTGAAGCTGCAAAATGGCATCTGTGCCACAGCTCCTCAGCAGGTTCTCACCCCCAGGGGAAGAAGCTGATGCAAATACTGGTCCCAAAGTCCATAGGGCACTAACCTCTCACTTTTTCCTAGGCATATATGTGTTGATAATTCTGGAATTGCCATAGCTGCTGGTGTTCTAGGGTCCCTCTAGCCAGCTGCTGGTCCAGCTGCCCTGGGGCTAAAACCTCCAACTCACGGGGTCCTGGGCTCAGCTCCCAGAGCACTGCACTGGCTGCTCCCTGCTGGGCTGCCGGGCTGTCCTCTGTGGGAGGTTAGCTTTTCTGTGGCATTCTGTGGATTCTGGAGCTCCAGAGGTTGTTCAGAGTCCCCCTTTTACATAATTTTGAAGTGGTGTAGGCTGGAGTGTGGTGGAAGTGCTGTTTCCACTCTGCCATCTTGGCTCTGCCCCAGCCAAAGGCAAATTTCAATTCCATGGAATCAAATTATCTATTTCATTGTTTGTGATACTTTCCATCCCAAATTTATTAATAATTATGTGCCCTAGTCATGCCTAGGAAAGCTAGCTGATACTCTTTTTTTTCATTCTTTTTATATTGTGATATTTGAGTGTAATAGTTATCCTGTGAGTGTTGCAATAAATGAAAGACAAGCCAACACAAAATGTCCCAAAGTTTGCCAGTTTGGTGATAGCTTTGCACTTGGCTTTGATTAATTCTGTAAAGTTGAAGTTGTAAGAAAACAATTTATCTCCCCTTGTGAGAGTCATGTGGAAGCAGAAGGCTAGGTTGGGGTGTTGGAGGGGTGCATCTTGGTGCAGAGTGCTCCTCCAACTAGCCTCTGTCCCTTTGTTCATCAGGGCCTTGTGCACCCTTGTTGCATGAGAAGTAATCAGACTTGTGGGAGATCTGAAAGCTTACTAAAAGCTTAGAGCGAAAGTTTTAAAAGTACAAATATACCAAACCTAGACATTTCCTTCTTTTGCTGTTGCTGTCATTCTGGGTGATGGCACAACCTTTCATTAAGTGCCCATTTCAATATAATTCTACATCTTCCCTTTTTTTGTGGGAGGGGGATAATTAAATGGGGAGAAATGGAAGCTACCTCTGTTGGCAGTTGTGTGAACTGCTTGTTACTTCCTACTCAAGCAGAATGTCGAATCTCCCCAAACCATCACTCACCTTGTTATTACCATCACACTATTTGACCTGATCAAATGAAAGTTTAGAGTCAGTGAACCCTTTGTTTTATGATGAATGCTATTATAGGGATAGATAAAATTAGAAAGACTGGAGATGTCTGCTTCAGCATGAGCTTGGGGGGAACAGAGGAAGAATGGATGATTCTAAAGTAATCTATAAGCAAGAGAACATATTATGATCATACCTAGAAAAAGAAAAGGGTCCAGCAAATCCCAATGTAAAACACACACACACACACACACACACACACACACACACACACACACAAACACACACA
Source organism: Gymnobelideus leadbeateri (assembly GCA_011680675.1). Lineage (NCBI taxonomy): Eukaryota > Metazoa > Chordata > Mammalia > Diprotodontia > Petauridae > Gymnobelideus > Gymnobelideus leadbeateri. The sequence continues at coordinate 101,930 of WOXC01003962.1, forward strand.
CATAGACCTAAAGCCCTTGAAGCAGATGTGAGTTGAGCTTAAGCAGGACCAACAAAATGCTATGTGTTCATACTCTAAGGAACTGGGTCAACTCTCCTACAGTAATCTGAGGTAAAATTCAGATCATGTGGCGATTTTGTTGTGATTGTGCTGTATGGTGTAAGCAGCTTGTCTAAACCTAATTCCTCCCAAACGTCTTTCCTGTTCTTGTAGCAATTGTTGTTAACTAGGGAATCCTTCTATAAGTTAATTATATCCTCAACTTTATTGAACACTGAATTATTAATTAGAATGGTTTCTGATACATCCTTGTCTATTCTGTTGAATGGATTTATTTTGCTTATTTCTTCACCAGTACTAAATGACTTTAGAGTACAATTGGAAGCCTGCCAATTTGATTTCTCCTTTATTCCTATGTCTACTCATTATTTCCCTAGAGAGCCTATACCATTTGTTATTTCAAATGAATTTTGTTACTTTTTTGATCTTGGTATATAAAGCACACCCTTAGTAGTTTGGCCAGCATAACAATAAATATATAAATTAAATTTCGTAATTGCCAATTGATTATATCTGTAAAGCCAGATGATGAGCACTGACAACTTAAGTCATTCTTTATTTCTTTAAAGGGTATTTTATAATTGAATCCACAAAAGTCTTCACTATGCCATAGTAGACATTTTTTAGTTATTTTGAATGGGATTTCCCTTTGTATTATTTCCTTCTGGATTTTGTTGTTCCTGTACAGAAATGCTTTGGATTTTGGTAGGTTTATTTTGTATGTTGTTGAAGTAATTTTCTCAATTATTTTCTTCCTTATTCTCTAGGAGTTTAAAACAATTATGTAATCAGCAAAGAAGGATACTTTTAGCTTTTTATTATGTAAATTAATTTCTTTCTCTTGTCTTATTGCTATTGCTAACATTCACCCCATGTCAAATACCACTTTCAGGCTTTTATCTACAATACAGTGGATATATTGAATTTGAAAGACTTATGGGATATCTAGGTAGAGATGACCAGGAATTAGGGATGTAGGACTGGAGCTCAGGACAGAGGTAACAATTGAATATGTACATGTGGGAGTCATCTTTATAGAGACAATGTTGGTTTTGCCAATTCTCAATGAAAAAAAAAAGCTAAGAAAGAATAGAGGAAGAAATGGTGAGAGAGCCCAAGAGCAAGCTTGGCCAAGGAAACAGGCCATGAAAGAAAGGCAGAGCAGAGGTGAAGTCCTTGCAGAGCCAGGAGGGATGGTTAGACTAGAGGAGGGCTTCTGAATCTTTTTTTTGTGTTATGGCCTCCTTAGGCAGGATAACAATAATGATGATAATGGTTACATGAATACCTAGCCTTGATGTAGCACCCCCTATGGGCCAGGTACTGTGCCTTTACAAATAATATCTTATTCAATCTTCACATCAAAGAAGGAGGAAATGGAAGGTAAGCAGAAATGAGATGAGTTGGCCAGGATCACACAGTTAATAAGTCTCTGGGGTCAGATTTGACCTGAGACCTTCCTGTCTTCAGGGCCAGCACTTCATGCCCTGAGTCACCAGCTGCCTCTCTCTGGTGAGGTTTATTGGCTCATTCTCAGAAGTAAGATTTTAATAATTAAAGAAAATGCTAAATTTCATTTCGAGGTTACTTAAAATTGAGATGCATTTCCTCCATTTAAATTCATGGATCCCATGAAATCTATTTTCAAATATATCCTTATGAACCCTTAAGTATCTGTGGATCCCAACTAACCAATCTTAGTAGCCCTTGTAGTAAGGATGCAGAGTAAGTTTAGGAGGTGTGTAACACATAGGAGTTAGAAACACAGAGTTATGGAATGTGGAGACAGAACAGAAGAAGATGGGGATGAGTGACCATCCCTAAGTGTGGCTGAGGTGGAGTGAAAAACCAGAGCAGAATGTTTAAGGAGATATTACCATGTAAGCTGAAGTCCCCAGACACCAGGCTTAGGGTTAGCTTGGAGAGAAAACTCCAATTCAATTACTGAATTCCTGGTGAACGGAGCTCTAAATTACCCCATGGGTCACTCATTGGGCCCATGGATGACTGACTGCCATCAGGATTGCTAAACTGGAGTGAACGTTATTACATGGGATGAAAAGGGCAAGATCTGAGAATATCTCAACATTGGGGTCAAATTAAGATAAAATAATTTATTAGAGATAAATTTAATATTTTCTATTTGGGTTAAAAATATAAAGGAAGGAAAGACAGTGCCAAAATAGACCTGGAGGACATAGGACCAGGAAGATTCTTCATGGAAAAGAGATCTAGACATTTTAGAGCAGACAGGCTCGTTATAAGTCAAGGTTATATTGCAAGTTCAAACCCTCATGTCATCTCTGGCATATTGATAGAAACATAGTCCACCCAGCCTTGGGGCTGGGATAGAGGTAGGGAGTGAGAAGGAATGGTGTTCAGATAAAATCTGGAGGACTGTTTGCAATTCTTGTCAGTGTTTTAGAAAAGATGTTGAGGAACTGGGGCACTTTCAGAAAACAAAGACCAAAATGGCAAAGGACCCAGATTTCACATCCTAAGAACTATTTAGTCAATGAACAAACAGTTATTAAGCACCTACTATTTACTAGGCACTACACTAAGCTCTGGGTTTACAAATACTAGGAAGAAGGACAATTATTTCCCTTATGGAGTTTATAATCTGACAGATTACATAATTTATTGATTTGAGGAACCTGGGATCATTAGTCAGAGATGAGAATAATTGGGGAAGTATAATATTAGTTTCTAAGTACTGGAATCATTGTCCGATGGAAATAGCAATGTATTTGTTTTGCTAGATCTCAGAAGGAAAAACTGGGAGCACAGAGCAGCATTTTCAGAGAGCTAGATCACAGCTCACAACACAACTTCTCTGAATCATTGTAGTTGTCGCAAGGTGAAATGAGAAAATTTAGTATATAAGAGGTTCATACTATTTTAAAATGGTTGATTGTTTCATTAATGAAGTACAAACTACAACACATATGGACAGTGATATCTAGCCAGCCACAAGTATTGCAAAGGATTAGAAATCAGTAGCCTTTTCCAGAACCAAAGAACAAAGGCGAGCCAGTCAGTTGGAGTTAATAATCATTAATATAATATTTTAGCCAAAGTCTGAATTAATCAAACAAACTATTTTGGTTGATTTTAAAATGACGTTCCCTGTGTTAGCAACTTCAAAGACCAGAGGTGAGATTCCCATTATCTTGGGACTTACTCCACATGACAGCAAAACAGACATCCTAAGACCATAAAATGTAAATAGACCCTGCTCTGGTCATTGTCAATTTGCATTTACAACCAAGGAACTCTGTTTCACATATAGATGGTAACAAAAAGAAGTCATAAAGTTTTGTGACATGGTCATCCTGAATTGGGATTGGCTCTAAAAATGTATAAAAAGTCTTATGATTCCTCTGCTCAACAGTCAGGACTTTAGTCCTGCACCCCTTGAGCAAGTACTGCTAGCCTTAAGGGAATAACGAATAATGGGTAAATAATGTAATTTTTATATTACTATTTGTTCGTCTCCTTTAACCAAACTTTTTCAAAAGGTCGACAGGGTAAACCTCTTTTGTGGGTAGAGAATTAGGCATCTTAAAACTATTTTCATAAAACTGCCCAAAAAATAGACACAGATTTTCAGTATTGACTACAACAGAAAAAGAAAGAAAAAGAAAACTGCTAACTCAAAAGAAAATAAGTTTTAACCCCTCTTGGAAATCAGGACATTAACCCCATGTCTTCCCATCGGGGGGTTTCTGTTGATAGGTTCCCTCTGAAATTTGACCTTATTCCCCACTAAACCCTGATGTAAATCTAAGGAATGAACTTACTTGTATGTGAAACACATGTAATGTTACTTGGACACTATATTATCTGTCTTCTAACAAATATTATTTTTTTAGTTTTTCTTGAAAAAAAGGTGAAAATACAAAGAGCTATGATGATTCTCTTAGCTCTGGAGGAAAGTATGTCTTGCCTGAATGACAGAGGGTGTTTTTGAGGGGTTCAGTTTCACTCTATACCTTTTTCTCTTGAGTCTCCATCTCCTGTCCAAAACCACAAATATTCTCTTCCATATCTGTATACTAATTCCATCTGTTAAAAAAAAAAACCTTGGGAAATAAGGACACCATTGATCACAGGGCCTTTGAGGTCATCGAGTTTATTGCCCTGATTTTACAGTTAAGGAAACTGAGGTAGACTTGCCCAAGATCACACATCTATAGTAAGAGTTTGAGACTGGATTTGACCTCAGGTCTCCTCAACCCCAAATAAAGCAGTCTTTCCACTATGTCATGCTGCCTCTCTGTTTGAATAATTAGATAAAAATCATTGTTTCATTCAATCACCATTTTGCTGTTTGTTGGGAAAGGTTGTTTTTTTCTCTCCTCTGTTTGGGTGAGCTGTTCTGTATAGCAAAGCCAGAGATTCCCACAGTCTGACTTGTCAGCACCCAGAGCACATCAAAACCTAGGGAGGGCATTGAATCAAGTGTCCCACAAGCAAGCTGAGGTGGCCATAAGAAACATTTCATGTTTTCATTTACACTGCTAGGGTCCTGTTGTGTAACCAACATTTACTCAACAACCTATTGGTTGTCAGGGAGTTGGTTTTTGCATTTCCCAACACATGCTGAGCTGAGAATTGGGAGTTTGCTTTTTATAGACAAACCCAGTAAACTGCTGAATTTTTTCTCCCAGTGCACATAATCCAAAGGGTTGTGTAAAGGAAGTCTTGCAATGTGAACAGTGACCTTAGTGAAAATATTAAAATGCCTTTCATAAGAAAATCTCAAGGAATAAACCCTAAGTTCAAACTAGTTGCCAAGCATGTCTTTGCTTTTGCTTCTAAATGAATTGCTCTATTTAACATTCTTTCCCTTTGGCAAGTGTGATGCCTTAAAGCCCTCTAACAGTGATCCTTAAACAATGTCCAGAGATGTGACTGTGTCTGTGTTCAACATATATATTTTGATCCCTATTTTGCTGTAATTGATTTCCTTCATGTTTTATTTTATGTATTTAAAAGTGTGATTATGAGAAGGTATTTGTCTATAAAGTAGATCAACCCCCAAATTCAAATCCACAGGTGCCCATGGAGATCTGGCCTCCAGCAAAGCACCAACCTGTGGGATAGAGAAGAGTGAAAAAGAGCACAAGAAAGGCTTCCCTGCCTTCCAGGAATTAGTATCGTGGACAACATGGCATCCAGACATGGCAGAGGCTTGGGACTATGAAATGACAGAACCATGCAAGAAATGGGTAAAGACTTCAAAAACCCACTGATATCTCAGGGTTTGCAAAGGTCTGGTTTAGATAGGAAGGAGCAGGCTTAGAAAATTGCATTTCCCTACCTCGAGAATTTCCTACCAGTATTGCCCTGGGCATGTACTGATCCTCTTTGGGCCCCAGTTTCCTTCTATGTGAAATGAGGACAATGATACCAGTCACAAATACCATGAGGCTGAAATGAGATTGGGCATACAACAGCCACTTTCAAAACTACAGTGTTAGAGAAGCATCCTTCTGAAGATCATAAAGGATATTTCTTTGACACAGATTGAAAAGAGTTGTTGTTCCATTGTGTCCAACTCTTTGTGACTCTACTTGGGGTTTTCTTGGCAAAGATACTGGAGTTTGTTCTTTCCTTTCCCAGCTCATTTAACAGGTGAGGAAACTGACATGTCTGGGGCCAGATTTAAATTCAGGTCTTTCTGACTCTAGGCCTGACACTCAGTCTGCTGTGCCTGTCCATTTCATTATCATGAAATGTATGACATTCAGTTTCTAAATAAATGTACCGTATATGCCACAAGCAAAACATAGCATCTACATGGGCTCACCAATGATTCTCACTCCCTTCTGTACTGGTACAATGTGCCTATTTTGCATTACTTATCACCACAATTTTGATGATCATAAGACAAGCCTATCATCCTGCCTGGCAGGATGATCTTTTCTGGCATTAAAAAAAAGTATGGGTATGGGAAAATGAAGAAGACCTGGGTTCAGGTCCTACCTCTGACCTACACTGGCTATGTGACCTTGAGCAAATGTCTTAATCTTGGTGCCTTCCCTTAGAAATTCTTCAATCTGCTCCCTGTATATATTTTGTTTGCATAGAGTTTTATTTTTTAAAGCTAGCACTTTATAGTGACCTCATTTTGTCATCCAACAATTCTGGAAAGTAAGTGCTATTAGTATGCCCATTTTCCAGATGAGGAAACAAATGTCAAAACAAAAACTAAATTACTTGTTTAGGTTCATTCAGCTAGTAAATATAGATCCAATGCCTGGTTTGTAATAGGTATTTTAAAATGCTTATTGATTTGATTTGGCTCTAAATGTTCTTTCTATGTAGCTCTCTAGGACAATAATTCAAAGAAAAGGTATCAACTGGCATTGATGGAGGGGATTTTCTCACCCAGGAGTTCCCTATACCCTGGGATCATGGATCTACAGCCATCCCTTACAAAATGGCTTATTAAGGAGTACTCTCTGTTGCTTCTTCTTTTTGTTAGGTGGCCTCCCTTTCTTATTGTTGCTTCACATTGCTTCAAGCCATGGGACTTTCATTGATCAAGACTCAGAAAATCGAAATTACTCTAGCTAATGGTTCAGGATGTCATTAAGCTTCTTGGCACATTTTTGTTTTGTTTTTTACACCTCTGTCTTATGGGATCCAGTCATATGCTAGAACTGAGAAATGTAATGCTTCACAAAGAGGAACTATGTGCCAGACACAAAGTGATTACAACTGAACCCACCATATAAAAAGAGAGAAAGATAGCATCTCTAAACATCATTGGAGAATGTGAATATTTGCAGTAGTATCTTGGCATCCATACATTTGTAAGTCACTCAATATATGGAGCTACAGCCAAATCTCAGATCTCAGATTTGGGCCCCAGGGTATAGGACCAGATGTAGGGAGATGCTTTCACTTCTTCACACTGAAGTGAATTATCAACTATCCAGGTAACAACCAACACTGATTATGTCCAGCCAGATGAAGGAAAGGGAAAATGATTGGAAGGAGTCAAGGCAGAAGGTGCTAGCAGAGCAGAAGACTTAGACAATGGAGAATGACACAAGTGTGACTGTGCCTCACTCAACCCTCTAGAGTCACTTCTGTAAGGGAAAATGGGGGAGTGTGTATAGAACAAAAGAGTGAAGAGGGAAAACAGGGACATAATGCTGGGGATACAAGAAAAAAGCAGCAGAAAAAACAAATAAGAATTTATCCTAAAAACAGAGACCATGAAAACAGAAAGTAAAACTTCAGAAAGAAGCAAAACATATTGAACATGATCTTTATAAGATGAAAGAAAATGAACAAAATATTTTCAGATGAAAAAGCATTATATGGCCTCCCAAAAGATCATGAAACACCAGCCCACAATTTCAGATGGGTTAGAATAGAAGGAAATCTCTTGAAAGGAGAAATTCAAGGTCAATTTAAATGACAAACTCTACACATTAAAGAAAGCAGTGCAGGAAAAAACTGAATAGATGACAGAGGAGTTCTGCAAAGATGAAGAGGTTCAGAGAAAGAGAGAATAGCAGATGTGCTACACAAAAATAGGGAAGTGGAGGAAAATTTTGCAGAAGAGAAACTAAAGGCAACCATGTTAAAAGAACAAATGAATTGTATACACATCTAACCACTTGACATTGAAGATGGAGAGCTTCAAAAGAGCTAGCTTAAGACACACACACACACACACACACATACACATACACACACACACACACACACACACACATATATATATATATACACCTCATAAAAATGACAAAAATATATCTCATACAAATGATAAAAATACAAATATATATCCTGATTGTCACACAGGAGTAAATAATGCAAGAAAACTGACCAGCACTTCTGATTGCAGATACCAAAATTGAAAACAATCCTTTATATGTGATCTAACCAGAACAGAGGAAGAAGAAATTAAAGCAGATAAAAACAAAGTAGAAAGAAAACCATCCCTAGTTGCTGGAGACATGGTGAAATATTTAGAAAATCCCAGAGAATACGTAAAGAATCTGAGACAACTAATAGTATCAGCAATGTAGCACAAGAGCATCAACAACATGCACTAATAGAAATAATAGGAAGTAATAGAATAGTAATAGAAAGAGAAATTTGAAATAATTTCAAGATGCATAAAATAATCAAAAGTCAATTCAGCAAGATCCCTTGAGACATATAAAATATATTAAAATGATTTGAACAATAAGAGGAATATTCATTGTTCATGGTTGAGCCTCACAGTACAATAAAAATAATGTTACCTTAATTAATTTGGTATTCTACCAATGGAATTACTAGTGAGGGATATTTTAAAGGACTTGACAAGATAGGAAGGAAATTTATTTGTAGCAGAAAAATGTTCTCAAATCTCAAAAAAAACAAAAAAAAACAAAAAACAACCCACCCACCAGAAAAAATAGAAATGAAAAGTGAATGACAGTTTGTTTTCAACTAACATTGACACGATAGTCAACTCAATAATTTGAAGTGATATTTTAAATATGTTCTCAAATTTCACACAATCTGTATCTTTATATATTTAGATAGATATTTAAATTATTAGATTGACTACTGCTTCTTACTTCACATATATAATTTTTCTCATGTAAAATTAGGCCACTGTAGCATTTTTAAAAAGAAAATATCAGAATTAATTGAATTCAATAACCCAGTTTTCAACAACCCTCAAAATAAAGTAACTGGTAATGAACTTCCTATATTAAGGAAAACTGGAAAACACTGCAGAAATTAGGTTTAGGCCACCATCTTACATTGGAATATAATAATCTCAAATTGGATATATGACATATACATTAAAGGACATGTGATAGAGACAAGAAGAGAACAAAATTAAATACATTTGCATACATTTTAAAAATTATAAAAACAATATCAATACTTGCATAACTAAGATAAACAGAGAAGTAATTTTTTGGGGGTAGGAGGAATTTTGCATCAAATATGTGAAATAGGACTCTGATATCCAAAACATATAAGAGATTGACATAAATATATGAGTTCAAGAGGCATTTACCAATGAATATGTGGTCAAAGGATATAATAAAATGGTTTTCAAAAGCAATCATAAACTATTAACAACTAGAAGATTGAACCAAGTGATTAATAATAAGAGAAATGCAAATTAAAGCAACTATGAAGTTTTACCTCATACCTGAAAAACTTATGTAAGAGGTAATCAATGGATTCTTTCAACCTCTATTTTGGCCTCTGGTTTTAAAATATCAGGGCAATTTTCCTTAAGAATTTCTTGAAGGGTGATTTGCAGGTTCTTTTACTGATCATGTCTTTCAGGTAGTCCAATCATTTTAAAATTATCTCTCCTGGATCTGTTTTCTATGTCAGTGGTTTTTTCAATGATATATTTTACATTGCCTTCTATTTTTTTCATTCTTTAGCATCTGTTTAATAGTATCTTGATTTCTCATAAAGTCACTAGCTTCTATTTGCTCTAATTTAATTTTTTTTTAAAAGTTAGGGTATGTAAATGTGATGGAATACTATTGTACTACAAGACATTATAATAGAAATGGTTTCAGAGAAACCTGGGAAGACTTATATAATACATAATATATAATACAGAGTGAACAAAACCAGGAGAATAAGATATACGACAACAATCTGGCAAAGACAACTGAAAGAATAAGGAACCCTTAAGAACATCAACCATGATTTCAGGGGACTGTTGATAAAACATGCTACCCATCTTCCGATAGATGTAGGACTCAGAGTGCAGAATGAGACATATTCTTTTTGGGCATAGCCAGTGTGGAAATTTGTTTTGCTTGACTATACGTATTTGTAATAGGAATTTTGTTTTTGTTCTCCTTTGGGAAATGGCATTGGGGTAGAAGGGAAAGAAGGAAGTTTTTTGCTGATTAAAAAAAGTGTAATTTAGAATTTAAAAAACAACAACAATGAATCCTTCAACAGTAATTAGGGTCTTTGAGTTTATCAAGTACCATGCTTCTATGTTTGTTTGCTTCTGTATATTATCTATCTAATGTGTTCCACTTATTGACATCCTCTTTTTTAACCAATACCAAGTTGTTGTTTTTTTTTTTTAGGGTCTGCAAATGCATTCATATTAAACATTATTCCAATTACAAAGACATATTGTACTAGGTGGGATGAAAGATGATAAGGAAGAAGTAAAACCAAACAATGAGAAGAACAAGATCACTTAGTTTGCTTCCATCAGGATTCAGGCTCAGTTCTTTCTAGTTATATCTCTGGATGGCGCATTTCTCACTTTCTTGAGTCATTCTGGATTAACTTATATCACTGCATGGCTGAAAAGAGTCCAGTCTGTCATAGTTGGTCATAACAGATATGGTATGTCTGTGATTGTATACAAATTTCGTATGATTCTACTCTTCTCACTCAGCATCAGTTTGTATAAATCTCTCCAGGTAATTATGAAATCCGTCACCTCCTCGTTTCTTATAGCACAATAAAATTCCATTACATTCATGTACCACAACTTGTTTAGCCATTCCCCAATTGATGGGCACCCCTTTAGTTTCCAATTCTTTGCAACCACAAAAAGGGCTGCTAAAAATATTTTTGTACATATGGTTCTTCCTCCCACTACTATGATCTCTTTGGGATATAACCCTAAAAGTGGTATGGCTGGGTCAAAGGGTATGAAATTATTTATAATCCTTTGGGCATAATTAAAGATTGCTCTCCAGAATGGTTGGATAAGTTCACAACTCCACCAGCAATGTATTAGCGTTCCAATTTGCCCACATCCTCTCCAGCATTTGTCACTTTCTTATTTTGTCATCTTAGCTAATCTGACTGGAGAGATGTGGTATCTCAGAGTTGTTTTGATTTGCATTTCTCTAATTAATAGTGATTTAGAGCATTTCTTCATATGCTTATAGATATCTTTAATTTCTTTCTCTGAAAACTTCCTATTCATATCCTTTGACCATTTCTCAATTGGGGAATGATTTGTATTCATATAGATTTGGCTCAATTCTCTATAAATTTTAGAAATGAGTCCTTTATTAGAGACACAAGTTGTAAAAATTCTTTCCCAATTTCCCACCTCCCTCTTGATCTTGGTTACATTGGCTTTGTTTGTGGAGAAGCTTTTCAATTTAATGTAATCAAAATTATCCATTTTGCATTTTATAATGCTCTCTAATTCTTGTTTGGTCCTAAAATCTTCCCCTCTCCACAGATCTGTCAGGTAAACTATTCCTTGCTTTCCCAAATTGCTTACAGTATCATCCTTTACACCTAGATCATGGACCCATTTAGACTTGATTTTGGTGTATGGTGTTAGATAGTGATCTATGCCCAGTTTCTGCCATACTGTATTCCAGTTTTCCCAGCAGTTTTTGTCAAATAGTGCATTCTTATCCCCAAAACCGGGGTCTTTGGGTTTATCGAACAATAGATTGCTATATTCATTAACTGCTGGGTCTCCTGCACCTAGTCTATTCCATTGATCCACTACTCTACACCTCTGCCAGTACCAAGCAGTTTTGATGACTGCTGCTGTATAATACAGATTAAGATCTGGCATAGCTAGTCCACCTTCCCTAGCATTTCTTTCATTAATTCCCTTGATATTCTAGACCGTTTGTTTTTCCAAATAAATTTTGTTATTATTTTGTCTAACTCTAGAAAGTAGTTTTTTGGTAAATTGATTGGTATGGCACTAAATATATAGTTTAGTTTGGGTAAAATTGTCATTTTATTATATTAGCTCGACCCAGCCATGAGCAATTGATATTTTTCCAACTATTTAGATCTGCTTTTATTTGTGTGAGAAGTGTTTTGTAGTTGTGATCATATAGATTCTGGGTTTGTTTGGCAAGTAGATTCCCAAATATTTTATAATGTCTACAGTGACTTTAAATGGGATTTCTCTTTCTATCTCTTGCTGTTGAGTTTTATTAGAGATGTACAGGAATGCTGAGGATTTATGTGGGTTTATTTTATATCCTGCAACTTTGCAAATTTATTTATTGTCTCAAGTAGTTTTTTACTTGATTCTCTAGGATTCTCTAAGTATATCATCATATCATCTGCAAAGAGTGACAGCTTGGTCACTTCTTTGCCTAATTTGATTCCTTTGATTTCTTTTTCTTCTCTAGTTGCTACTGCTAACGTTTCTAGTACCAGATTGAATAAGAGGGGTGATAGTGGACACCCTTGTTTCACTCCTGATCTTATTGGAAAGGCTTCTAGTTTATCCCCATTGCATATAATACTTGCTGATGGTTTTAGATAGATGCTATCAACTATTTTAAGGAAGGCTCCATTTATTCCTATACTTTCTAGTGTTTTTAATAGGAATGGATGTTGTACTTTGTCAAAAGCCTTTTCTGCATCTATTGAGATGATCATGTGGTTTTTGCCAGTTTTGTTGTTGATATGCTCAATTATATTGATGGTTTTCCTAATATTAAACCATCCTTGCATTCCTGGAATGAATCCTACCTGATCAGGGTGTATTATTTTTGTGATAAGTTGTTGGAGTCTTTTGGCTAATATTTTATTTAGAATTTTGCGTCTAAATTCATGAGGGAGATTGGTCTATAATTTTCTTTCTCTGTTTTATCTCTTCCTGATTTAGGAATCAGTACCATATTTGTGTCATAGAAAGAATTTGGTAGGCCTCCTTCTTCACTAATTTTCCCAAATAGTTTGTAGAGTATTGGAATCAATTGTTCTTTAAATGTTTGATAGAATTCACTAGTGAACCCATCTGGCCCTGGAGATTTTTTCCTAGGGAGTTCATTGATGGCTTGTTTGATTTCTTTTTCTGAGATGGGGTTAGTTAGGTAATTCACTTCCTCTTCAGTTAATCTGGGCAATTTGTGATTTTGTAAATATTCATCCATTTCACTAAGATTGTCATATTTATGTGCATATAATTGGGAAAAATAATTCCTCATTATTATTTTGATTTCCTCTTCATTAGAGGTAGATTCACTCTTTTTATTTTTGATACTCATAATTTGATTTTATTTCTTTTTTTTATCATATTGACTAAGGGTCTATCAATTTTGTTGATTTTTTCATAAAACCAGCTCTTAGTTTTATTTATTAATTCAATGGTTTTCTTAATTTCAATTTTATTAATCTCACCTTTGGTTTTCAATATTTCTAATTTAGTACTAAATTGGGGATTTTCAATTTGTTCTTTTTCTAGCTTTTTCAATTGCATGTCCAATTCATTGACCTCCCTCCTCTCTGCTTTAATTAAGTATGCACTTAGGGATATAAAACTTCCCCTGAGAACTGCCTTTAGTGCATCCCACAAATTTTGGTATGTTGTTTCATTATTATCATTCTCTTAAATGAAATTATTGATTGTTTCTATAATTTCTTCTTTGACCCACCAATTTTTTAGGATTAAACTGTTTAGTTTCCAATTAGTTTTTAGTCTATCTTTCCATGGCCCTTTATTGCATATAATTTTTATTGCATCATGATCTGAGAATGATGCGCTTAATATTTCTGCCTTTCTGCATTGGATTGTGAGGTTTTTATGCCCTAGTACATGGTCTATTTTTGAGTATGTACCATGCCCTGCTGAGAAGAAAGTAAATTCCTTTTTATCCCCATTCAGTTTTCTCCAGAGATCCATCATATCTAGTCTCTCTAAGATTCTATTCACCTCCTTAACTTCTTTCTTGTTTATTTTGAGGTTAGATTTATTGAGTTCAGAGAGGGGAAGATTAAGGTCCCCCACTAGTATAGTTTTGCTATCTATTTCTTCCTCTAATTCATTTAACTTCTCCTCTAGGAATTTGGATGCTATACCACTTGGTGCATATATATTAAGTAGTGATATTGCTTCATTCTCAATGGTGCCTTTTAATAGGATATAGTTTCCTTCCTTATCTCTTTTAATTAGATCTATTTTTGCTTTTGCTTTATCTGAGATAAGTATTGCTACCCCTGCTTTTTTTACTTTAGCTGAGGCATAATAAATTTTACTCCAGCCTTTTACCTTTACCCTGTGGGTATCCCTTTGTTTCAAATGTGTTTCTTGAAGACAGCATATTGTAGGATTATGGTTTTTAATCCATTCTGCTATCCGCCTCTGTTTTATAGGAGAGTTCATCCCATTCACATTCACAGTAATGATGACTATCTGTCTCTTCCTTTCCATCCTATTCCCTCCCCTGTTTATGTTTTTGTTTATTCCTTCTCCCTTCCCCTCCTTGAATTTTTCCCTTTTGTCCGCCCCCTCCCTCAGTGTTCCCACCCAGTGACCCCCCTTCTTAACCTACCCTCTCCCCTTACTACTATTTCCCTCCCTTATAATCCCTCCCTTTAGTCTCCTCCTTTTCACCCCCCCCTGACCCTCCCACTATCTATAGGACACAATAAATTTTTATACTTATCAGAGTAAATTACTCCCAGTTTGATTCCAAACCAATGAGAGTAAATTTCAAACAGTGCTCCTCTCCCTCCCTCCAATTCCTCTATTTAATGAATTTATGTGTCTATTCACGTTAGATTCTTAAACTTCACTGATTAATTTGATCCTTCTTTGAATCAGAACCAGTGAGAATAGTGTTTAAATGATGTTCCTCTCCCTCTTACTTTCCCTTCTTCTATAGTGTGTTTTGATGCCTCTTCAGATGGCATATTTTACCTTTTCCTAGCTCATCCTTTCCTTTTCCCATTACAGTACCATTGATCCCCTTAATAGTCTTTTTTTTTTTTTTAGACTCCATGTTAGTGCATTCATACCCACACCCTCTAAGTATAACCCTTTTACAGGTCATGATAATCATAGAGATTTCAAATATTGACAGTTATCAGCTCCACATATAGGGATGTGAACATTTTGCTCTTGTTGCATCCCAGGTAATGAGCTTGTGTTTGTGGGTGTGAGTGTGTGCACTTCTGCATGTGTGAGTCTATGTTACCCTTGTTTACCTTTTTATGTTCTTCTGGAGTCTTGTAATTGGAGATCAAATTTTCCATTGAGCTCTGGCTTTTTCATTAGGAAAGTCTGGAAGTCCCTTACTTCATTAAACGTCCATCTCCTTGCCTGAAAGATTATGCTCAGTTTTGCGGGGTAGTTAATCCTTGGTTGTAGTCCTAGCTCTCTTGCCCTACGAAATATCAAATTCCAGTCCCTCCACTCTTTTAATGTAGAGGCTGCTAGGTCCTGTGTGATCCTAACTGTAGTTCCTCGATATTTGAATTGTTTCTTTTTGGCTGCTTGTAGAATTTTTTCTTTAATCTTATAATTCTGGAATTTGGCTACTATATTTCTTGGAGTTTTCAGTTTGGGATCTCTTTCAGGAGGAGTCCGGCGAATTCTATCAATAGCTATTTTATCTTCTGATTCCAGGACCTCAGGACAGTTTTCTTTGACAATCTCTTGGAGGATGTTGTCTAGACTGCTTTTCTCATCATGGCTTTCTGGTAGACCAATAATTCTTAGGTTGTCTCTCCTGGATCTGTTCTCTAGGTCAGTTATTTTTCCAGTGAGATATTTTACATTTTCTTGCAATTTTTCGATCATCTTGTTTTTTTTGATTGACTCCTGCTGCATCATAGAGTTCTGAGTTTCAGTTTGATTGTATCTAATTTT
Source organism: Gymnobelideus leadbeateri (assembly GCA_011680675.1). NCBI lineage: Eukaryota > Metazoa > Chordata > Mammalia > Diprotodontia > Petauridae > Gymnobelideus > Gymnobelideus leadbeateri. Next base: position 117,600 of record WOXC01003962.1, read on the forward strand.
TAGCGAATTATGGTCTTCAGTTAGTTTTTGAAGTTCCTTTTTTAGGGAGGTATTTTCTTTTTCCAAGTTGGTCACTGCCTCCCTGGTTTGGTCTTTAAAATTTTTCTTAAGCTCCTCCAGGAATGCTATTTGGGTTTGAGACCAGATCATGTTTCCTTCTGTGGTCTCTGGTGTGGGCAGAGAGTCTATATTGTCCTGTGTGTTTTGTTGTTCTTGCCCTGCATAGTATGCTCGAATAGACTTTCTTGCCTTCCCCTTCTCCTTTTCAGCTTCCTTCCTTCCCATTGTGACTTCCTGTTTCTTAGTGTCTCAGGCTATGAGTTTTCGGCCTGATCCTTGACTTTGAAAACCTCTGGGTGGCTAGTTTATGGCTAAGTCAGGGAAGTCAGTGAGGAATGTAGATGTGTAGGTGGGGATGAGTCTGACCACTTCAGATTTGTGCCTCTATACCCCTGGGCTATAAGTAGGCTTTTGTTGGTGAGGTGAGGTGGGGCTTGTTGGGTCCCCTCCCTCTCTTCTCTTCAGATTCCTGGCTGTCTCAGTTACACCCTTTCTTGGAGATTCTCAAGCCTGAGGCTATTTCCATTAACTTGGGATTTCAATCTGGGTGGGAGACTTATCTTTGAGTTTTCTGCTTCATGAAGGAGGGATGGGAGGATAGGAGCAGCTAGAATTTACTTTGCCATTCCAGCCCCTGTATTATACAGGCAGGCAGTTTCTAAACTTCCAGGCTGGGGCTGAATGCAGCCTGAGAAGCCACTCTCTCCACTGGGGGCCCGACTCTCCTACCTGGCTCCAATGATCCGTTCCCTCTGCGAGATGACTGTGATTCGTCCTTGGTAAGTCTGCAGGCTGGGGCTTTTTCTCTCTCTGGTGTAGTCTGCCTGCCTGCTCTTAGGTCTGAGCTGTGCAGACCCCACACGCTCTGCGCTCGACCCGTGCGGACACTCTGGGCGGCCTCCTGGGCTGGATTCCGCCACACTCTGTCTTCCACTGGGCTCCGTCACTCGCTCTAATTTAATTATGAAGGAATGATTCTCTTCAGTAAGCTTTTGAGATTCTTTTTCCATCTAGCAAATTTGGATTTTTAAGGCATTTTTCTCCTCAACACCTTTTTGAGACTATTTTGCCATTTGAGTTGGTCTGTTTTTTTTTTTAATTAAACAAATGCTTTATTAACTTCTGGTTTACATCATTCATTTCCACCAGATTTTGAGTCACAATTTTTCCCCCGTTTTTCCCCTACCCACCATCCCAGAATAGCTGTCCCACAAGATATCGCTTCCTCCAATCTGCTCTCTCCCATATCTTCTCCCATACCCACTTCGACTTTTCCATTAGAGCAAGGTGAATCTCTGTGCCCCAATGCCTGCCCATCTTATCTCCCAATTACATGCAAAAGAGGATTGATAATAGTATTTATATATATTTGAAACATTTAATTTTAAGACCTCGAATTTCAGACCCATTCCCTTCCTCGCTTGCCACCCATTCCCTCTGGGAAGACAAGTAATTCAGTATGTGTTGTACATGTATAGCTATGCAAAATATTACCATAGTAGATATATTGGACAAGGCTGCTCATTATTCCCTCCCACCCATCCCACCCCCCACCTTTTCCATTCCCTACTTGATCCTGTCCCTATTCTATAGTGGGTACTTCCAACCTCCCCTCCCCCCAAGAATGCCTTCCCATCCATCATCCCTCCTCTCATCCCCATTCCCCCTATTCTGCTGCAGGTTGAGATATCCCATTTAGTATGCATGTCATTCTCCCCCTGAACCAAATTAAATGAGAATATGGTTTTGCCTTTTTGCTTTCCTATTCTTCCCCTCCTCTGAAGCCATTTCCCCTTGCTTCTTCTACATGAGATAGTTTATCCTACCCTGTTTTTCCCCATCTCCTCTTGCCACTTTCCTCTCTCACCTCATAATTTCACCCCTAAGGTGTCATCCCTTCCCAACAAATTCAACCTATGCCCTCTATCCATGTATAACTGTAAACATATATACACACATTCACATATGTATTCATGTGACCATATACCCTTCTTCCATTATTTTCATACTGAGAAAGATTTCATCAGTCACAGTTATTATTTTTCCATGTAGGAATGTAAATAGGTCAACTTTGATAAGTTCTTTTTGATTTCTTTTCCCTGATTACCTTCTCAGGCATCTCTTGATTCTTGTGTCTGGATGTCAAATTTTCTATTCAACTCTGGTTTTTTCCTCAAGAATGCTTGAAAGTCCTCTATTCCACTGAATGACCATATTTTCCCCTGAAACAAAATACTCAGTTTTGCTGGGTAGGTGACCCTTGGGTTCATTCCCAGTTCTTTTGCTCTCTGGAATATCATATTTCATTCCCTTCCATGCCTCAGTGTAGAAGCTGCCAGGTCCTGTGCTATTCTGATTGTGTTTCCACAATATTGAAATTTTTTCTTCCTGGCTGCTTGGAGTATTTTCTCCTTGATCTGGGGATTCTGGAACCTGGCTACAATATTCCTGGTAGTTTTCTTTTTAGGATCTTTTTCAGGAGGTGATCAGTGGATTCTTTCAACCTCTATTTTGCCCTCTGGGTCCAAAACATCAGGGCAATTTTCCTTGAGAATTTCTTTAAGGATGATTTCTAGGTTCTTTCTTTGATCATGGTTTTTGGGAGTCTAATACTTATTAAATTGTCTCTCCTGGATCTATTTTCCAGGTCAGTGGTTTTTCTCATGATATATTTCACATTGCCTTCTACTCTTTCATTAGTTTGTATCTGCTTAACAGCATCTTGATTTCTCATAAAGTCATTAGCTTCCATTTGCTCCAGTCTAACTCTGAAGGAATGAATCTCCTCAGTGAACTTTTAAGATTCCTTTTCCATCTGGCAAATTCGACGTTTTAAGGCATTCTTCTCATCATTGCCTTTTTGGGCCTCCTTTGCCATTTGAGTTAGTCTATTTTTTAAGGTGTTGTTTTCCTCAGTCAGGCTGTTGACCCTCATTTCATACTTTCCATGCATCCTTCTCATTTCTCTTTCCAATTTTTCCTCCATTTCTCTTATTTGATTTTTAAAGTCCTTCTTAAGGTCCTCTATGGCCTGTAACCCACTTATATTTTCCTTTCAGGCTTTTGGAGGAGAATTTCTGACCTCACAATCCTCTTCCTGTTCTATGCTTCGATCCTCTTTGTCCCCAAAATAGGAGTCTAAGGTTGCATTTTTCTGTTTACTTTGTTTCCTTTGCCTTGACATCTTGCCACTTAATTACTTGACTTTTAGGCTTGTTACCATAGTAGGACTCTGCCACCAGACAGCAGAGCTTTTGTCCCGAACGTTGGGGTCTTCACACCTTTCTGGCAAGCTGGATATCCACCCCAGACCTCCCCGCCGGATCACAATCCATATCCAGGGAGGCTAAAGCAAGAGCGATTAACCCCCAAGACTGATCGCTGGATCTCCCTACAGTTCGCAGGCCAGGAGCTGGAGCTGCCACTGAAAACTACAAAATGGCATGTCTCCTCAGCAGCTTCTAGCCCCCAGGGGAGGAAGCTGATGAGTTCCTCAAATACTGGTCCCAAAGTCCATAGGGCACTAACCTCTCTCTTTTGTCCTAGGCATATCTGAATTGATGATTCTGGAATCGCCACAGCTGCTGGTGTTCTGGGGTCCCTCCATCCGGCTGCTGGCCAGGCTGCCCGTTTCTACTCTTCCATCTTGGCTCCGCCCCCCTGGTCTGTTTTTAAGGTATTATTTTCTTCAGTCAAGTTGATGACTCTCTTTTCATGATTTTTTTTTTTTTTGCTTATTTGGAGGGCAATTGGGGTCAAGTAACTTGCCCAAGGTCACACGGCTAGGTTTTTGTTTTGGGTGTGTGTTAAGTGTCTGAGGCCAGAAGGGAACTCAGGTCCTTCTGACTCCAGGGCCGATGCTCTACTCCCTGCACCACCTAGCCACCTGTCATGATTTTTTTTGCATCATTCTCATTTCTCTTTCCAATTTTTCCTCCACTTCTCTCATTTGGTTTTCAAAATCCTTCTTAAGGTCCTCTATGGCCTGTAACCAATTCACATTTTTATTGGAAGCTTTTGGTGCAGGCGTTCTGACTTCGTTGTCTTCTTCATGTTCCATGCTTTGATCCTTTTAGTCTCCAGAAAATGAGTCCAAAGTCATATTGTTGTGCTTGCTTTGCTTTCTCGTGTTGCCACTCAATTACTTAACTTCTGATCTTTTTGCCACAGCAGAATTCAGTTTGCAGAGAGGATAGCTTTGTCCCAAATTGCTGGGGTTTTCTCTGCTGCTGGAGGAATTAGTTGGGTACCCTTTCAGAATCTTCCTGTATGTACATATGTACATACTGGCTCTGACAAACTGGTCATGCACCCCAGGACCTCCACCCTGGACAGCAATCCAGATCCAAGTAGGTTAAAGCAAGAACAATTACCGCTCAGACTGGTTGCTTGGTCACCCTACAACCTGCAGGCTAGGAGTGGCTGCTGCATGCTGTAGAGTCTCAGCCACTTCTTTCCTTGGGGGCAAAGGGCAGACTGCAATCAAGAACTCCCTGTTCCTGCAAAGTCTACACTGACCTCTCAATTTGTCTTTGGCATCTATGTGTTTATAATTCTGGAAACCACCACATCTGCTGGTGATCCAGTCTCCCAAAGTCAGCTCCAATCATGGCTGGTCGGGGAGCCCTGAGGGTAAAACCTCGGAGTCATTCAGGGTTGCTCCCAGCCTGCTTTCCTTGATGCTTCCTGCTGATCTGCTGGGCTGTCTTCAGTGGTAGATTTCTTTCTCTCTTTCACTTTGTGGGTTCTGTTGCCCTAAAGCTTGTTTAGAACAAATTTTTATAGGTAGTTGAGTTGGTTGTGGGGGGAATGCCAGGAGTCTTCCTGCTTCTATGCTGCCATCTTGGCTTCTCCCCATTGTGATGATATTGAAACCTTGTTGTGGCTTAGGGGTAGATGGCCTTTGTGCTCTCCACTGCCCCTTTGAGAGTGTGCTTGGTGGTGATGGATGGTATTGTAATTCATTTGTGATCGAGGGGTGGAAAATTTTTGACTTTTATATTTTGTGACTGACCAAATGAATGTACTTTGCTTACAATTGGAAATTAATCTCCAGCTGAATAGAGAGAAGACTTTGTGATTGACTAAATGAATGTCCTACCTAGGGGTGGAGTACTTGGCCTTCATACTTTGTGATTGAATTGAGAACTCATTAAGTAACTGAGTTACCCTGTATTTTGATTTTGATTTTCTGTTAATGTTTTGCCTTAATCTGTCACTGAATACACGGAGTTTGCTATGCTTGCAATCTTAACCTGGAAGCTGCTTGTGCTTGGTGTTACATTGCCAAAAAAGTGGGGAATGGCTAAACAAATTGTGGCCCAAGGATGTGAAGGAAGGTTACTGTGCTACAAGAAAGACTGAATAAGAATTCAGAGAAGCTGAGGAAGAAATATACACTGATGCAGAGTAAAGGAGATGAAGACAATAGAACAATGACTAAAATATTGTAATGGGAAAAAAAAAACTGTCTAAAATGGAGATGTATACAGTGAAACTACAGGGACCAAACCTGGCCTGGAGCAGAGATGAGATGCACACAATCTTCCTGCCAATCTCTCTTTCAATCTCTTTTGGAGATGTGGGGGATGGGGAAATATGAGTCCTGGTACATACCATGACACATATACAGTCACTGGTGATTTGTTGGTAGATTTTCTAAACTAGGAGAGTGTATAGATGAGTAAGGAGAGATATGTTGAGGACAGAATGCTAGATAAAACAATGGAGTAACTTCATACACACACACACAAACACACACACACGAAAAGAAGCTTTAGGATCAGTTATTTCACTACTATACATTGGACTCAAAACTATACATTCACTACTATACAATGGATTCCCTCCACTGAAAGGAAAACACAATCACTCCGTGTTCCATATGTGGCCCACCTGAGTTGCTCTTACTGAAATATTTCTCTCTTTGTTTATATACATCTACATCTGTATCTGTGTAGTTCTAGCATTTCTCTGTGTTTCTTTCTCTGTCTTTGTTTCTGTCTAACTCTGCATTTCTCTTTGTGACTCTTTCACTCTTTCTTATTCTTTCTGTCTCTGTGTCTCCATCTGTCTTGTTTCTGGCTGCCTTCCTTCCTTGCTGGTGGTCAAGATTCTAGTAATGTGCCATTTCTGTACTTAGTGTGTCAATAGTTGGACAGTATCCTTGAGACACTCACAGGCCTTCAAGGTTGATGTGACTGGTCAGAGTTTGTATTCCACTAGCTTAGCCTTCAAGAAGCAATTGTCATCTCCACACCAAAAGAAGTGTCAGAAGAAAATGATGGAAGGATGCACCATTGGCTAACATGATATGAATCACTGAAATCAAGGGCTGGAGGATGAGGATACAAAATATTCATTTTCAGGTTTTTTCTCTCCATAAATTACTTATTTGCAGAGTTACAGAGTCATTCCCTAATTATTTTTCCACTTCCAAATTACATGGTGACCTCATTTGAAAGCAGCCTTGAAGAACAGAAGATATGTAAAACTCAAGCTATTTATATAAGACCCAAAATAAATATGGCCTAATGAAAGCAGGTAATACATTGATCCAGAGTGATGGCTGGAACTTTGTACACAATTACAGACACATTTTATGTGTGATGAATAACTTTGATAGACTGGGTTCCTCTCACCAACGCAAAGTTATAGGACAACTCCAAAAGGCTCATTATTGAAATTATAAAATTTCCACAAACTTACCACTTTTGCATTTTATAATCCACATCCAGGGAAGGAACTACATAATCTGAATGCCGATTGAAACAAACTACTTGTTCTGCCTTTTTATTGTTTTGTTTCTTCTTTGTCATTGTTCACTCCCACTGGTTATAATCCTTCTTTACAACTTGACTAATGTTTTCTGTGAAGGTTTTTGTCGATTCTATATTTGATTGCATGCCACCATGCAGGGGAGAGGGGAGAAAATTTAAACTCAAGGGATTGTGGAACTGAATGTTTTAAGCTAAAAGTAAAAGAAATTAAAAAAAAGAAAAAATAGAAAATTAAATAAGAGAAATAGAGGAAAAATTGGGAAGAAAAATGAGAGTGATGCAAGAAAATAATGAAAAAACAAATCAACAGCTTGATAAAAGAGACAAAAAAATACTGAAGAAAAATAACACCTTAAAAACAGACTAGGTCAAATGGTAAAGTGAGGAATATATAGGAAAATGTATCATTCAGCAACACAAATATATATCTGACCCTGTCTAAGTATGCATGCCACACTCACAGTCCACCACCTCTCTGCTAAGAGGAGTTATGCTTTGTTCTCAGTGCTCAATGGTCATGATTTGTCATTGCATCAATAAGATCTTTGGAGTCTGTCCACGTGGTTTTCCATTACATTATTGTAATTACATAATCTGACTGTTCTCTTGCTTCTGGTTTCTTTTCTTTGCATCAATGCATCCCTTGCTACTCTGCTACATCCCTTAGCATCCCTTGCGACTCTGAATTCTTCAGTCATCATTTTTTTACAGAGCACATTCTATTACATTCACTCACATATGTTTTTTTCAACCATTCCTCAATCAATGGACATTCACTTCCAGTCAAGTTCTTCGTTAATAACATTTATAAACATTTTTTGTACATATGTGATCATTGTCTCTGTCTTTGACTTCCTTAGAGTATGTACCTATTCATGCTATTAAGATCTCAAAGGGTATAAACAATTTAGCATCCTTATAAAATTTTTTAAAACATTTTTCTTTTCTTTTTAATGTTAAGTTTTAGAATCTATCCCTCCATCCCATCCCTTCTCCACTTACTGAGAAGGCAAATAATATAATATATGTATGTATGTATATATATATATATATATATATATATATATATATATATATGGAATCATGTTTCTATATTAGTTATATTGCAATATGACACTCAAAAAGTGAGAAAATTACAATTTAATTTGCTCTCAAAGTTCATTAGTTCTCTCTCTGGAGGCAGATAGCATTTTTCTCAAGCTGATCATCATTACAATGTTGCTGTTACTGTGCACAATGATTTCCTGGTTCTTCTCACTTCATCTCAGTTCATCTATGTTTTGCAATGACTTTCTGAACCACCCCCATCATTTCTTATAGCCAATAGCACTCCATCACAGTCATGTGCTACAACTTATTCAGCCATTCTACTCTTGAGCATCCTCTCAATTTCTAATTCTTTACCAACATAAAAAGAGCTACTATGAATATTTTTGCATATAAAGGTACTTTTCTTTAGTTTATTTAGGGGGTACAAGCCTAGTAGTGCTATTTCTGTGAGAAAGGGTACACACAGTTTTATAGTCCTTTGGGTATAGTTCCAGATTATTTTCCATAATGGAAAATACTGCCCCACCAACAGTACATTCATGTACCTATTTTCCCTTATCCCTTCCAGCATTTGTCATTTCTGATAGGTGAGAGGTGGTATCTCAGGTTTTAATTTGTCTTTCTCTAATCAATAGTGATTTAGAGCATTTTTTCATGTTTTCTTTTTCTTTTCTTCTGAAAACTTCCTTCTTATATCCTTTGACCATCTGTCAATTGGAGGATGGCTATTATTATTTTATAAATTTTATTTAATTCCCTATGTACTTGTGAAATAAGGCCTTCATCAGAGAAATTTGCTATAATTTTAAAAATATTGTCTATGGTAGCTTTTTAGCAAAATGTAGTTGCCCTGATTATCTCTTTTAGTTAATTCTATTTTTACTTTTGTTTTGTCTGAGATCATGATTGCTACCCCTGCCTTTTTTACTTCAGTTGAAGTATAATATATTCTTCTCTAGTTCCTTATTTTTCTTCCAGTTTCAAGTTTGTCTCATACACAACATATTTTTGCATTCTGGTTTCTAATCCATTCTGCTATTTTCTTTTGCTTTAAGGATATTTCCATCCCTTTCACATTCACAGCTACAATTGCTAACTGTATATTGCCCTCCATCTTATTTTCTTCTGTTTATCCTTCTCTCTTTTTATCCTATCCCTCCTCAAAAGTCTGTTTTGTTTCAAACCAATGCCTCCCTTAATTTGACCTGCCTTTTATCACCCCTCCCCTCATAACTCTTATGCCCTCCCTCTACCATTTCCTTATTGGGTAAGAGATTTCTATACCCAATAGTTTGTGTGTGTGTGTGTGTGTGTGTGTGTGTGTTCTTCTTTCTTTGAAACAATTCCAATGAGAGTGAAATTAAAACATTGTCTGCCCCTTCTCATTTCCTCCTTCATTATAGAAGCTTTTCCTGGAGTGCTTTTTTATGTGAGAACATTGTTTCCATTCTACTTCTCCTTTACCACTTGCTCCAGTGCATCCCTCTTTCTCACCCCTATATTTTTTGGGGGAAGATCATCCCAACATAATAAACTCACACCTGTGCCCTCTGTCTATGTATACTACTTCTAACTGCCCTAATAATGATAAAGTTCTTAGGATAGATGTATCACTTTCCCATATAAGAATGTAAACAGTTTAACTTTATTGAGTTCCTTATGATTACTCTTTCCTGTTTACCTTTTTATGATCTTCTTGACTCTTCTGTTTAAATGTCAAATGCTTTTTTTTTAATTAAGCAAACTTTTATTGAAGCATTAAGTTTTGTGGTACAGATTTTAAAAATACGTTTAAAAACTGATTAAAGTCCAATACCATGGAGAAATTATGACACCAAAACTTCCCCTCTTCTGATCATACTAGATTAATTTAGATTAATACCCATTCAACAGCTTTCACTTTTCTATCAGAGGCTTATGTTTTCATACTTGTATAAATCTGTGCATTTTTCAACTACTTAGGAAGGGATCTTCAGTATATATATATTTTTTAAATCAGACCTCAAGCCAACAAATATCATCATCAAATCTCTTGGGACACTGTTCAAGAACAAAATTCCACTTGAATTATTGGTCCTCAAAAATATCAAGCACCAAAAAGTATCAGGTGCCACATCACTTACAGATTATAGAATCAAATTGACTGAGTTGGTAGAATGCTTCTTCAATGAAGCTTTTAGTCAATAACATGCTTAAAATAAAAGTCACAACAGTGTTCCAACCACTTGATTACTAACCAAGCAGATTTTTTTAAAGTTTAGAAACACTAAAAAAAAAGTGTTTCATTTATAAATATGGAAGGAACAAAAACACCACTGCATTAATCCAGAAAGAGTCAAAAAACAAAATTGCGAGGACAAGAGGGAAATATCAAATTTTAAGTTAATTTTGCTGGTCTCACAGCTGCTAAAATCCCAGTTATTTGCTGAAAATGCCAACTCTTGAAAGCCTGCATCTACTAGTCATCCATTAAATGACCATTTTTGAACATGCCTTGTTTTTTATGAATAGCATTTTACTTCACTGTCTGTCCAAATAACCTAGACAGTTCTCACTTTGTGCAGTCATTCACTTGATGCCATCAAATCATGGTTAAAGGAATCACCACATTAATGAAGAGGAACAACAGATGAAGTCACAACACTATCAAATACAGCATAATAGTCTCATGCACCACAATACCACAGGACTTTCAGTCACAAGATAAAAAGGCGTATCGATTCTGCTTGGAACAACAAAATTAGGTTAACGGTATATTGTTTCCTCACAATTAGGTTGAAATGGCTGCTAAGAAAAAAGTTATGGTGAATGATCCAAGCTGACGGCATATCTAGTCTGGTAAATTCCATATCCTTTACACTACATCTCCCTATTAAATTTGATTTTTAAAAAAAATATTAAGTATTTGAAGGTCTGTGGCTATACATTTGGTGCTCTGACTGTGGAGTATGGTTAGAGTATAGTTAGAGCCTTCATAACTCTGCCAATGCACTCTAATCTTAACCAACACATAGCAGAGAAAAGTCTTGGTGCCCTACCCACCTACCCTTGCCAGTCATACATGAAAGAGACCACCAAACCCACCCTGACCTGAATTAAGATCTGAACCAAGATTTTTTTTCCCACAAAGGTGAAAGGCTAATGTGAAACTCAGTGTAACAGTATATTGCTCATTTTATAAATGGGGAGGGGGAAATCACTGAGCTTAAAGAACTAAAGATATAGGGAGCAAAAGTAATGTTCCAATACTCAAAAATTATAAGCAAAATCATCAGCTGTAATAATCATCAATTTTCTTAAGAAGGTAAAATTTCTAACTCCTTAAGTGCAAAGAAATTTGTGGTTACGTAGGAATTACTTTCATTAGAATAGAGTAAAATGTGGTCTAGAAATTGGAAGAAACTGCCCATAAAAAATACCTGACAGCAATTTAACAGAACAGTCCCAGATGATTTAGGCTGAGGCCAACACCTAATGAGGACGAAAGCCTTGTCTGTGGGGAATTTTTGGCGATACCTGGAGAAAAATTACACCGTGCATAATCCTAATTGAATTGTTTTTACAAGTGTTGTAAAGTCTCATACAGTAAAAGTTTTTCTCTACATGCACTTCAAATTCACAGCAAGAGTGGCATAGAATACCTAAACACAAAAGAGAGCAATCATTCAAGATATCTAACTAATTGATATAATAATGCATACAATTCAAAATGATTATACTATGATTACATCTAGGGCTTTCCGCAACTACAAGGTGGTGGGTATGGAAAGCATGGCCCCCTGTATCATTAACTAGAAAGCTGCCACCACCTTCTATTTGTGTTCTCTTTTTGCGTTTTTTCTTCATTTTTCTTAATCAACTCTGCTGTTGCTGCTGATTCTTAGCAAAACTGGTAAAAACGAAATTGTAATCATTGAACTGAGCAATCTGGCGATCAAGACGTTTAAACCCTTCAATCTTTTGGGCCGAAGAAAACACTGTGCGACATTTAGAACTCTGATTTACAAAGAGGGTGGTCACAAATTTTCCAGGCTTGAAAACTTCCACTACTTTCCTGATCAGGTCATCGTAAGAGGTCTGACCTATGTTAGTTTCAAAGCTAACATAAGAAAATTCTGGTTCTGGAGTGATGTGAATAGTCCAATAAGTTCCATCCGGTTTCATTCCATTCATTGAATACCCACAAGGATTGAACATTGTAGCATCAGTGACAGAACCTGGTATCAGATCACGAATTCCACTCACAAGAGTGACATCATTTGCAGTAACACCATCTTTCATGTAGAACTGGTCCATAACTGCTTGGTCAAGCTCACTCATCAGAATTTCCAGTGTCTGATCTGGTTGATTAATAACCCGACTCTCTGGAAAATCCAGAGTGTACAAGTACCAGCAATCAGAATTCATACGCCCCATACTATATGCTGCTCCATTTGGGAAAATTTCATTAAGGAATTCTACTTCTTCCTGGAAATTCCTGTGTGGATACTCCTGGTGAGAAGGCTTCATGAAATTCTTACGAGAATAAAAGAAGCTTTGAATTGAGTCAAACCCACTGTACTCCCTAGCAAGCTCCAACAGGGGGACCAGTGCTTGCAGTAAGACGGTGGTACCACATGTCTTCAAAATGAAACGTCTCTTGGAGACAAACATGCTACTCTCACTGAGTACATAAGCTTCCTGCTTGTTAGTTTTTGTCACACTTATGATTAAACAATGCACATTCTCCAAAAGTTTGTCCCACTCAAACCTTGGGATGGTGCAGAGATCCCCAGATCCTTTGCTCTCCTCTGGCTGCTGCCGGGAGAACCAAACCTACAGCAGCTTTTCGGTCCCTTCGAAGAAGTGTGCAGCTTCCATCACTGTGAGACAAGCGAACAACCAACAACCACAGAAAATCAACTAAATTAAATCTATTCTCCCGCTGCCGCCGCCTCTGCCGCTGCGGGTTGTTCCTGCTGCTTCTTTAAAGTTCAAGGGGGTTTTTTGTTTCTAGGTTTGTTTTTTTTTTTTTTTTGCTTCTGTTATAATTTTATATTAACTTAAAAAAAAGATTAATAAATTTTTTCCCGGCTTTTTTTTTCTCTCGTGCGAAAGTTGAACGTGAGTCTGTGTTGGAAATAGAGGCAGATGCTGTTCAGTCTCTTTTACTCCGCTGGTTCCCGTTACAGAGAAGAGCATAGAGCGAGCACTAGCTAATGTCGCCGGCCGTTCTGTGTAAGCCAATCACAAATGCTTTTGATCACAAAACTCCTCGATTTCATTAACTTTGCAATTATTTCCCTAAAGGGTTATACTCAGTTCTGCTGGGTAAGTGATTTTTGCTTGTAATCCTAACTTTTTTGTTTTTGGGAATATTGTGTTCTAGGCCCTCTACTCCTTTAATGTGGAAGCTGCTAAATCTTGTGTGATCTTGACTGTGGGTACATCCATAGTATTTAAATTATTTCTAGATGCTTGAAATATATTCTCCTTGACCTAGTAGCTCTAAAATTTATCAATAATGTTCCTCAGAATTTTCATTTTGGGATCTCTTTCAGGAGGTTATCAGTGTATTTTTTTCCCACTTTTATTTTATCATTTGGATCTAAGAGATTGGGGCAGTTCCCCTTATTAATTTCATAAACTATGATGTCTATGCTCTTTCCTTGATCATGGCTTTCAGATAGTCCAATAATTTTTAAATTATCCCTCATACATTTTCCATATCAGTTGTTTTCCAATGAGTTGGATTTTAAATTTTCTTCCATTTTTCATTCTTTTGACTTTGTTTTATTGTTTCCGGATGACTCGTGATATCATTAGCTTACACTTGCTCAAATCTATTTTTAAGGAATTATTTTCTTAAGTGAACTCTTGTATTGCTTTTTCCATTTGGTCAATTCTGCATTTTAAGTTCTTTTCTCCAGTGAATCTTTGTACTTCTTTTTACATTTGGTCAATTCTAATTTAAAGGAGTTCTTTTCTTCAGTGGATTTTTGTGCCTCTTTTTACCAGTGGGCTAGTTCTGCTTTATGAGGTCTTATTTTCTTCAGTATTTTTCTGCCCCCCCTCCCCCCCTTTTTTTTTTTAACCAATCTGGTAATTCTCTTTTCATTTTTTTTTTTTTTTGGTATCACTCATTTCTTTTCCCAATGTTACCTCTACTACTCTTATCTCTTCCAGGAATTCTTGTTTGCCTTGAGTCCAATTAAATTTTTTCTTTGAGTTGTTGCTTATATTTTCCAGCCACCTCCCCTCGCCCCAAGTTTGTCCTGGTCTTCTCTGCCACTACAGTAGCTACTTATGTTCAAGGTTTTATTAGTTTTTGTTCTTTGTTCATCTTTGGTCATTTTTCCTTACTTAAATCTTATGTTAAACTTGCTCTTTGTTCACCTGGGGGCGGCAAGGTACTAAGCTTCCTTTAAAGAAAAGGATTTATTTATTTATTTATTTATTTTATCAGGCATAGTTCAATTTATTTGTTTACAAAACATCTATGTGGTTGCCACAGCAGCTGCCTGGGTCCTCTGGACAGACACTCGAGTGTGAGTCTTCACAAGATGGTCGGTGAATTCCTGATAAGGAGATTTAGTGAACACAGTCTCCTTCCATAGGTCTGGGGTTAGATAGCTGTATGTTTTGGAGATGGCATCAAAGGTAGCTTTAGCGAAGTTGCCCAGAGTGGCAGTACAGCCTCTTGCAGAAGTGTAGCAATCATCAATTCCAGCCATCATCAGGAGCTTTTTAGGCACAGGAGCTGAGACAATGCCAGTTCCTCTAGGGGCCGGGATCAGGCGCACCAAAACCGACCCACATCGCCCAGTGACCTTGCAGGGTACTGTGTGAGGCTTGCCAATTTTGTTCCCCCAGTAGCCACGTCTCACGGGAACGATGGACAGCTTGGCCAGAATGATAGCACCACGAATAGCTGTGGCCACTTCCTTGGAGCACTTGACACCCAGACCAACATGGCCATTGTAGTCTCCAATGGCCACAAAAGCCTTGAACCTGGTACGTTGTCCAGCTCTAGTTTGTTTCTGAACAGGCATGATCTTCAAAACCTCATCTTTCAATGAAGATCCCAGGAAAAAATCTATGATCTCAGACTCCTTAATAGGAAGCGAGAAAAGATAGATCTCTTCCAAGGACTTGATCTTCATGTCCTTGACTAACCGGCCCAGCTTAGTGACAGGAACCCACTCCTTGTCTTCAGCCTTTCCTCCCCGGGCCCCACGTCCGCGGCCTCGGCCTCGACCACGGCCCCCACTGCCGAAGCCACCGCGAAAGCCTCCCCGGCCTCCGACGCCGGGGCCCCCGGGGCCTCCCGCACCTCCTGCAGCACCGGCGTCGTCCGCCATTTGGTGTTCACCAGAAGTAGAAGCAAGGATTTATTTTTTAAAAATTACTTAAATTACTTTATTTTAGTTTTCAACATCCACTTCCATAAGTTTTAAATTTTCTCTTCCTTCATTTGCCCCTCCCCAAGATGGTATGCAATTTAATGTAGGCTCTACATATACATTCTTATTAAACATATTTTCACATTAGTCATATTGTATAGAAAAATTAGAATGAACGGGAGGGAATCATGAGAAAGAAAAAAAACAACAACAAAACAAAATTCAAAAAGAGAGCAAATAGTATGCCAAGTTTCTGGTTTTTCCATGTTGTTCTTTTCAGAGCTAGTTCGTGGGGTCTGTAAATTTTCATTGCTTCCAAGGTGGTGTTATCCTGGGAGAATTGTCATTACTCTACTGGTCTTTACTCTGGTCTTTATGCAGAAAGAGCCTCTGTTTCCCTGAAGCCACAGGTGCTCCTTTTGGCCCTGAGACTGTAACCAGGTCCTCTGCTCTCCTGCAGCCACAAGTGCTACTGGCTACTCTTGGCCCTGGAAATGTGACCAGCTCCTATGCTCCCTTGTGACCAATCACAAATACTTCTTTTCACCCTAGAATTGTGACTTAGAATTGCTTATGTGCAACAGAGTTGCCTATCAGTGCCAGTTGTACACAGTAGGTACCCTGTAATCTTTTTCTGATCAGTTATCAGACCCCCTTGCCATCTCTGGGCTGAGCACTTTTGAAAATTTTCCTATTTCCTATTTCTGCTGTCATGGCTGCCTCCAAGGCCTACTGCTGCTGTTCTTGTCATGCTAGAAGCCTGTATCCACTATGGTCTTATAGACTTCTCACCTCTCCAGTGGTCCTCCTAAGTTGCTATAAGTTAGATAAGAGTCTCCCTATGTTCTTTTGTGGGTTTTGCCATTCCAAAATTTGATTTGAGGCATTATTTTAAAGTTGTTTGGAGGTAAATGTCATGATAGCTCAGTTGGGTGCTAGCCTGTATGCCACCATTTTGGCTCTGGCCCAGCAATCTTTTAAAAAAATTTACACTTATACAGTTTTATGTGATAGTTTGACCAGTTCATAGCCTCAATGGTACACAAGTATGCTTCTTTTCTTCCCCCTTCCAGTATTTATCCTCTTCAGCTTTTATCATGCAGGAAGTGTGAGGTAAAACATCAGTGTTATTTTAATTTGTATTTATCTTATAATATAACTTAGAACATTCTCTCATGCTTTTTGCTAGTTGAAATAGCTTATTTTATGAAAGAGAATATTGTTTCATGTCATTCGACTATTAGCCTAGTGAAGAATAGTTTTATTTCTTATATGTTTTTATTATTTACTTATTTTGTATAATGGTGATTTTGTGGCATTTTCCTATTTCACTACTTCACTTCTTATTCTAGCTTCATGCATTTTTTTTTTTTTTTGCTTTTTGGAGGGCAATTGGGGACTTGCCCAAGGTCACACAGCTAGTTTTTGTGGTAAGTGTCTGAGGTTGGATTTGAACTCAGGTCCTCCTGACTCCAGAGCTGGTGCTCTATTCACTGCACCACCTAGCCACTCTGCTTCATGCAGTTTTTAAAAAATATAATCAACAGCATCTATTTTATATTTTACAATCACATCTATCACTTGTTTGGTTAAGAATACTCTTCTTATTGTTCCTTCTTTCTCATTGTTGATTTCATTGGTTATAATCTTTTGTTACAACTTGACTAATGTTTAATGTAAAGGTATTTTTAGATCCTATATTGGATTTCATGCGACCATGGGGGGAGGGAGGAAGAAGAAGGAGGGGGGGAATTTGGAACTCAAAACTTTGTAGAATTGAATGTTGTAAACTAAAAGTAAATTTAAAAAAAATTAAGAAAAAAGAATGCTCTTCCTAGTACTAGTTATGCAAGATAACTCCTTTTATTCACCTCTAGTTTTTTCATAATTATGTAAACTTTTACATTTTGGTATCTTATCAAATTGATTCTCAAATAACTATAAAGGGGTAAGTTGCTGTTCTAAAAGGAATTTCTGCCCAAGTGTTTTTCAGTTTTTTTCATCAGTTTTGTTGTGATAAAATGCTTCAGAGCTCCTGGATTGCAGATTGTTGAGGGGCCAAGCAACCATTCTGAGGGTTAATCGGTATTGCTTTAACATGCTTGGATCTCCTGGATCATGGTTTTAGGTGGAGGTCCTGGGGCATGTGACCAATGAGCTAGAGCATGTGGGGGCTGCAGAGACAGCACCCTCATAATAGGTCTGCCAGCTGCAAAAACTCCAGTGATTTGGGACAAAGCTCTCCTCTCTGGAAGCAGAGTTCTACTGTGGCAAAAAGCTCAAAAGTGAAATGATTGAGTGGCAACATGAGCAAACAAAAGAAGAAAAGCAAGTACAGCAATCAAATTTTAGATTCCTTTTTGGGAAAAAAAGGGATCAAAGCATGGAAAGGGAAGAAGACAATGAAGTCAGAGCTCCTGCAGCAAAAGCTTCCAAGAATTATATGAATTGCTTATAGGCCATGCAGGAGCTAAAGAAGGATTTCAAAAATCAAGTAAGAGAAGCGGAGGAAAAATTGGGAAGAGAAATGAGAATGATGCAAGAAAATCACGAAAAGAGAGTCAATAATCTTACTGAAGAAAACAACACCTTAAAAATAGACTAAATCACGTGGCAAAAGAGGCCCAAAAAGTCAATGAGGAGAAGAATGCCTTAAAAAGCCAAATTGACCAGATGGAAAAAGAATTTCAAAAACTCACTGAAGAGAATAATTCCTTCAGAATTAGATTGGAGCGAATGAAAGCTAATGACTTTATGAGAAATCAAGATACTCTGAAACAGATCCAAAGAAATGAAAAAATAGAAGGCAACGTGAAATATCTCATTTGAAAAAACTGCTGACCTGGAAAATAGATCCAGGAGAGATAATTTAAAAATTATTGAACTACCAGAAAGACATGTTGAAAAAAAGAACCTAGAAGTCGTCCTTCAAGAAATTCTCAAGGAAGACTGCCATGAGGTTTTAGAACCAGAGGGCAAAATAGAGGTTGAAAGTATTCACTGATCACCTCTTAAAATCTTCCCAAAAAGAAAACTCTTCAGAATATTATAGCCAGGTTCCAGAGTTCCCAGGTCAATGAGAAAATATTACAAGCAGCCAGGAAGAAGGAATTTAAATATTGAGTAAATACAATCAGAATGACACAAGATCAAGCAGCTTCTGCACTGAGGGACTGAAGGGCTTGGAATATGATATTCCAGAAGTCAAAGGAGCTAGGATTAACACTCAGAAACACCTACCCAGCAAAACTGAGTATCATGTTCCAGGGGAAAATATGGTCATTCAGTTGAAGTAGAGGACTTTCAACATTCTTGATGAAAAAACCAGAGTTGAATAGAAAATATGACATTCACATACAAGAAGCAAGAGAAGCATGAGAAGGTAAACAGGGAAAAGACATCATACGGAACTTACCAAAGTTGAACTATTTACATTCCTACATGGAAAAATGATAATTGTAACTTATGAAACTTTTTTCAGTATGAGGATAGTTGAAGGGAATATAAATGTGTGTGTGTGTATATGTATACATATATATATATATATATATATATATATATATATATATATATGTCTATATAGGAGGGTATATGTGCATATGAATATATGTATGTTAGTGTGTGTATATACATTTACAGGTTTACAGAGACAGAGGGAACAGGATCAATTGAATAGGAAGTGATGATATTTAAAAGATAAATTCAAGATTTTAGAGAGGAATATAATGAGAGGAGATAGGGAGAGACAGAATAGAGTAAATTATCTCATATAAAAAAGGCAAGTGAAAATTGTTATGGTGGAGGGGAAGAACAGGAAGGCAAAATGGAATGGGTCAACCTTACTCTCATTGAATTTGGCTTAAGAAGGGAATAACATACACACTAAATTGTGTATCTTACCATACAGGAAAGTAGAGGGGAAGGCGATAAGAGAGGGTATGGTAGAAGGGGGGCAGATTGAGGAGGAGGATAGTTAGAAGCATACACTTTTGAAAAGGGACAGGGTCAAATTAGAAAATAGAACAAGTAGGGGTGGGATAGGATGGAGGAAAATATAGTCAGTCTTTCACAATATATCCACTATGGAAATGTTTTGTGTAACTACACATGTACAACCTATGTTGAACTGCTTATCTTCCCAGTAAGGGTAGGTGATGAGGGAAGAAGGCAAAGAATCATGAATTCAAAGTTTTAAAATCAAATATTTAAAAATAATTATTACTATCATTTTTTACATGCAAGTGGGAAAAAAGATATATAGGCCCTGGGGTATAGAGATCCATCTTGCTCTACTGGAAAGTCAGAGGGAATTTGGGTGAGGACATAGGAGAGAGAAGATTGGGGGAGGTGATATTCAGTGGGATTGCTTTGTTGGGGTGGTGGGTAGGGGAAAGACAGGGAGGAAATTTGTAAGTCAATCTTGTGGAAATCAATGTTGTAACCTAAAAATAAACATAAAACTAAATAAAAGTTGCAAGTCATGGCCTATTGAAATCATTTCTTGATTTCATTAGCTACTCATTTTATAGCTCTTGTGGAGTTTTGTGCAAATAATGTTTTGGATATATTTGATACTCATTTTACTTTCTTTTTTTATGATCTGCAAATGCATTCATGTTAGACATTATTCCAATTACAAAGGCGTATTGTACTAGGTGGGATGAAAGATGGTAAGGAAGAAATAAAACCAAACAATGAAAAGAACAAGATCATTTAGTTTACTTCCATCAGGATTCAGGTTCAGTTCTTTCTAGTTATATCTCTGGATGGCGCATTTCTCACTTTCTTGAGTCTTTCGGGATGAACTTATATCACTGCATTGCTGAAAAGAGTCCAGTCTGTCATAGTTGGTCATCACAGATATGGTATGTCTGTGATTGTATACAGATTTCTTCTGATTCTACTCTTCTCACTCAGCATCAATTTGTATAAGTCTCTCCAGGTAATTATGAAATCCGTCACCTCTTCATTTCTTATAGCACAATAATATTCCATTACATTCATATACCACAACTTGTTTAGCCATTCCCAAATTGATGGACACCCCTTCAGTTTCCAATTCTTTGCAACCACAAAAAGGGCTGCTAAAAATATTTTTGTACATATGGGTCTTCCTCCCACTTCTATGATGTCTTTGGGATATAACCCTAGAAGTGGTATGGCTGGGTCAAAGGGTTTTATGAAAAAATCAACAAAATTGATAGACCCTTAGTCAATATGATAAAAAAAAGAAAGAAGAAAACCAAATTATGAGTATCAAAAATAAAAAGGGTGAATCTACCTCTAATGAAGAGGAAATCAAAAAAATAATGAGGAATTATTTTTCCCAATTGTATGCACATAAATATGACAATCATAGTGAAATGGATGAATATTTACAAAATCACAAGTTGCCCAGATTAACTGAAGAGGAAGTGAATTACCTAAATAACCCCATCTCAGAAAAAGAAATCAAACAAGCCATCAAAGAACTCCCTAGGAAAAAATCTCCAGGGCCAGATGGGTTTACTAGTGAATTCTATCAAACATTTAAAGAACAATTGATTCCAATACTCTACAAACTATTTGGGAAAATTAGTGAAGAAGGAGTCCTACCAAACTCTTTCTATGACACAAATATGGCACTGATTCCTAAATCAGGAAGAGATAAAACAGAGAAAGAAAATTATAGACCAATTTCCCTCATGAATTTAGATGCAAAAATTCTAAATAAAATATTAGCCAAAAGGCTCCAACAACTTATCACAAAAATAATACACTCTGCTCAGGTAGGATTCATTCCAGGAATGCAAGGATGGTTTAATATTAGGAAAACCATCAGTATAATTGAGCACATCGACAATAAAACTAGCAGAAACCACATGATCATCTCAATAGATGCAGAAAAGGCTTTTGACAAAGTACAACACCCATTCCTATTAAAAACAGTAGAAAGTATAGGAATAAATGGAGCCTTCCTCAAAATAGTTGATAGCATCTATTTAAAACCATCAGCAAGTATTATATGCAATGGGGATAAACTAAAAGCCTTTCCAATAAGATCAGGAGTGAAACAAGGGTGTCCACTCTCACCCCTCTTATTCAATCTGGTACTAGAACCACTAGCAGTAGCAATTAGAGAAGAAAAAGAAATCAAAGGAATCAAATTAGGTAAAGAAGTGACCAAGCTATCACTCTTCGCAGATGATATGATGATATACTTAGAGAATCCTAGAGGATCAAGTAAAAAACTACTAGAGACAATAAATAAATTTGGCAAATTGCAGGATATAAAATAAACCCACATAAATCCTCAGCATTCCTGTACATCTATAATGAAACTCAACAGCAAGAGATAGAAAGAGAAATCCCATTTAAAGTCACTGTAGACATTATAAAATATTTGGGAATCTACTTGCCAAATTTGGCTTTTTAAGGCATTCTTCTCCTCATTGCCTTTTTGAGCCTCTTTTGCCATTTGAGTTAGTCTATTTTTTAAGATGTTATTTTCCTCATATGGGCTGTTGACTCTCATTTCATACTTTTCTTGCATCTTCCTCATTTCTCTTCCCGATTTTTCCCCCACTTCTCTTATCTCCTTCTCAACGTCCTCTATGGCCTGTAGCCAGCTTGTATTTTCATTTGGGGCTTTTGTTCCAGTAGCTCTGACCTCACAGTCCTCCTCCTGTTCCATACTTTGATCCTCTTTGCCCCCCAAATAGTTGTCTAATGTTGCATTTTTCTGTTTATTTTGTTTCCTTTGCCTAGGTATGTTGCCACTGTATTACTTGACTTTTGGGCTTGTTGCTACAGTAGAACTTTGCCTCCAGCCAGGGGAACTTCCGTCCCAAATGTTGGGATTTTCTCAACTTCCGGAGGTATTAGTTGGGTGGCCTCTGTGAAGCTTCCACACACTCTGGCAAGCTGGGTTCTCACCCCAAGACCTCCACCCCAGACCGCAATCCAGATCTAAGAAGGGTAAAGAAAGAGCGCTTACCCCCCAGACTGATTGGCAGATCCCCCTACAGTTCACAGGCCAAGTGCTGAAACTGCAATGTGGAGCAAGCTGTGCTAGCTTCTCAGCAGATTCTCGCCTCCAGCGCAAGAAGCTGACGCATTCTCCCAACCAGTCCCAAAGTCCATAGGTCACTAACCTCTCATTTTGTCCTAGGCATCTATATGTTGAGAATTCGGGAAACTCCACAGCTGCTGGTCTTCTGGGGTCCCTCCAGCAGGCTGCTGGTCTGGCCACCCTCGGGCTTAAACCGCCACTCACGCAGGCCTAGGTTTGTCTCCCGGAGCTCTGAGATGGCCATTCCTTGCCGGGCTGCAGGACTTTCCCTAGTGGGAGGTTAGCTTCTCTGTGTCATTTTGTGGGTTCTGGAGCTCCAGAGGTCGTTCACAGTTCCCCTTTTACATAATTTTGAAGTGGTGTGGTCTGGAGCTCCAGAACCACTGTTCTTTATGTATATTACTTAGCAGTACTCAGCAAGAAGAGACAGAAAAAGAAATTCATTCAATATAGCTTCAGAAAGTCCAAAATAGCTGGTGGTCTACCAACCAAGAAATGCTCTGAACTGATGTGGAAAGAACTACAAAGCACACTTTAAAGAAATAAAGCAAGCCATAAATTACTGTAGAGCTGTAAACTGCCCATGCTTAAGCCAAGTCAATATAATTTAAAAGGATAATATTGCCTAAATTAGTTTATAAATTTAGTATCATACCAATCAATCAACAGAACAAGTTACTTTTTTTTTTTAGAAATAGACAAAAATAAAAGCAAAATCTGCCTCAGTCTCTCCCTCAGAGTCACCAAAGTTGACTGGCAAGACATAAGTTAGGACAACTAGTGATGGCCTTAAATACAATGGATGCCTTTGGCATCCTCATCAATGTGTGAGGATGAGGGTCTGCATCAAAGTGGGGACAGTGTCAGAGGAGAGAAGGGAGTGTATGGACAAGATGTTACAAATGTAGAAAGACATATTTGTTCAAGCCTATTTTTAGCAGTTCTTTCTGTGGTGGCAAAGTTTTGGAAATTGAGGTAATGAAATGAAAATGAGGTAATAAAGTTGGGGAATGGCTTCTTCAACTTATCTGGCCTCAGTTTCCTTTGCTAGACCCTCTTCCAGCTAGGTGGCACAGCTGAACAAATTGTGGTATATAATTGTAATGTAATATTATTGTGCTTTAAGAAGTGATAAGCACACTAATTTCAGGGGAAAAATTACCTGGAAATGTTACATGAATTGATGCAAAGTGAAGTGAGTGGAAGCAGAAAAATGTTGCATACAGTAACATCAACATTGTACAATGATCAAACAGTGAATGTCTTAGTTCTTCTCAGAAACAGAATGATCTCAGACAGTTCCAAAGTACTCATGATGGAAAATGATATCCACATTCAGAGAAAGAAGTGATGGTGTGTGGAGGTAGAACAAAGCACAATATTTTTAACTTTTTCTGCTTTTCCTTTTTGGTCTGTTTATTCTTTCACAACATGGCTAATATGGAAATATGTTTTACATGACTGCCTGTATATAACCTTTGTCAAATTGCTTACCATCTCAGGGAGGGGGGCGGTGAGGAAGGGAGGGAAAAAAAAAAAACCTGGAACTCAAAATCTCAGAAAATGTTAAAACCTGTATTTACTTGTAATCAAGAAAATACTATTAAACAAAAAATAAAGATCTATTACAGAACTTCCTCAGGAAACAAAGTCAGGTTCATTGGATTATGGTTTGTAGAGGTTTTTAATTCTTTTGAAAAACTAAATATTTGCTATACTTCTATCTTGCAGGCCTCTCCTGATTTCCATCAGTGACAGTGGAGGTTCTGTCTCTCCCTCTCCCAGCCTGCCTAGCTTCCATGTTTTTAAAAAAATAGATACAGGGGCAGCTAGGTGGCGCAGTGAATAGAGCGCCGGCCCTGGAATCAGAAGGACCTGAGTTCGGAGCCGGCCTCTGACACTTAATCCGCACAAAACAAAAACCTAGCCGTGTAACCTTGGGCAAGTTACTTAACCCCAATTGCCCTAAAGGGGCGGCTAGGTGGAGCAGTGAGTAAGAGCGCCGGCCTCGGAGTTTGGATGACCCGAGATCAGATCCGGCCTCAGAAAATGAGCACCCACGCATAAATAATGACTAGCCATGTAACCTTGAGCAAGTTACTTAACGCCAATTGCTTAAAAAAAAAAATAGATACAGATTCCCCACAAACTATGTAAAAAAGGACTCTGAACAACTTCTGGAGCCCCAGCACCCACAGAACGAAACAGAGAAGCTAACCTCCTGCTGAGGACAGCCCAGCAGCCCTGCAGGAAGGACCAGCACAGCAGTCTGGGAGCCGGCAACGCGCAGAGTGCAGAGCGCAGGAGCCCAGCCGAGCCGAGCCCAGGTCCGTGTGAGCCGAGGTTTTAGCCCCAGGGCGGCAGGGCCAGCAGCCAGCTGGAGGAACCCCAGAACACCAGGAGCAGTGGCAACTCCAGAATTATCAACATAGACATGCCTAGGACAAAGTAAGAGGTTAGTGTCCTATGGACTTTGGGACCTGTATTTGGGGAATGCGTCAGCTCCCTCCCCTGGGAGCTAGAAGCCGCTGAGGAGACATGCCATTTTGTAGTTTTCATAGGCATTTCCGGCTCCCAGCCTACAAATCGTGGGGAGATCCAGTGATCAGTCTTGGGGGGTAATCGCTCTTGCTTTCACCTCCCTGGATCTGGATTGTGATCTAGGGTGGAAGTTGTGGGTGGGTTTACAGCTTACCAGAAACGGAAATTGCCCCCCACACGTTCGGGACGAAAATTCCTCTAGCTGGCCTTAAAGCCATAGTGTGGCAACAAGCCCAAAAGTCAAGCAATTAAGTGGCAACATGCCAAGGCAAAGGAAACAGAAAAATGCAACCCTAGACTCCTATTTTCGGGGCATAGAGCGGGAAAAGGACTGTGAGGTCAAAAGTACTGCTCCAAAAGCCCCAGGGGAAAACATGAGTGGGTTGCAGGCCATAGAGGACCTTAAGAAGGACTTTAAAAATCAAATAAGAGAAGTGGAGGAAAAATTAGAAAGAGAAATGAGAAGGATGCAGGAAAAGTATGAAATGAGGGTCAACAGCCTGACTAAGGAAAACAACACCTTAAAAAACAGACTAGCTCAAATGGCAAAGGAGGCCCAAAAGGGCAATGAGGAGAAGAATGCCTTAAAAAGTCGAATTTGCCAGATGGAAAAAGAATCTCAAAAGTTCACTGAGGAGATTCATTCCTTCAGAGTTAGACTGGAGCAAATGGAAGCTAGTGACTTTATGAGAAATCAAGATGCTGTTAAGCAGATCCAAACAAACGAAAGATTAGAAAGCAATGTGAAATATCTCATGGGAAAAACCACTGACCTGGAAAATAGATCCAGGAGAGACAATTTAAAAATTATTGGACTACCTGAAAGCCATGATCAAAGAAAGAACCTAGAAATCACCCCTTCAAGAAATTCTCAAGGAAAACTGCCCTGATGTTTTAGATCCAGAGGGCAAAATAGAGGTTGAAAGAATCCACAGATCACCTCCTGAAAAAGATCCCAAAAAGAAAATTCCCAGAAATATTATAGCCAGGTTCCAGAATCCCCAGATCAAGGAGAAAATACTACAAGCAGCCAGGAAGAAATAATTTCAATATTGTGGAAAAACAATCAGAATAGCCCAGGACCTGGCAGCTTCTACACTGAGGGATCAAAGGGCATGGAATATGATATTCCAGAGGGCAAAAGAGCTGGGATTGAAGCCAAGGGTCACCTACCCAGCAAAACTGAGTATTTTGTTTCAGGGAAAATATGGTCATTCAGTGGAATAGAGGACTTTCAAGCATTCTTGAGGAAAAAACCAGAGTTGAATAGAAAATTTGACATCCAGATGAAAGAAGTAAGAGATGCCTGAGAAGGTAATCAGGGAAAAGAAATCAAAAGGAACTTATCAAAGTTGAACTATTTACATTCCTATATGGAAAAGCAATAACTGTGACTGATGATATCTTTCTCACTATGAAAATAATGGAAGAAGTGTGTGTGGTCATATGAATACATATGTGAATGTGTGTGTATATGCTTACAGTTATATATGGATAGAGGGCATAGGTTGAATTTGTTGGGAAGGGAGAATACTCAAGGGATGAAATTATGAGGTGAGAGAGGAAAGTGTCAAGAGGAGATGGGGAGAGACAGGGTAGTGTAAACTATCCCATGCAGAAGAAGCAAGGGGAAGTGGTTGCAAAAGAGGGGGAGAATAAGGAAGGCTAAAAAGGCGAAACCACATTCAAATTTAATTTGGTTCAGGGAGAAAATGACATACATAGTAAATGGGATATCTCAACCTGCAGCAGGATAGGGGGAAGGGGGATGGGAGGAGGGATGATGGATGGGAGGGCATCCTTGGGGTGAGGGGAGGTTGGAAGTACCCACTATAGAAGAGGGACAGGATCATGTAGGGAATGGACCAGGTGGGGGTGGGATGAGTGAGAGGGAATTATAAGCAGCCTTGTACAATATATCTACTATGATAATGTTTTGCATAGCTAGACATGTACAACATATACTGAATTACTTATCTCCCAAGAGGGAATGGGTGACAAGGGAGGAAGGAAATGGATCTGAAATTTGAGGTCACAACATTAAATGTTTCAAATATATATAAATACTATTATTAATACTCTTTTGCCTATAATTGGGAGACAAGATGTGCAGGCATTGGGACACAAAGATTCATCTTCCTCTAATGGAAAAGTCGATGGGGGTATGGGAGAAGGTATGGGAGAGAGCAGATTGGAGGAAACGATATCTTGTGGGGCTGCTATTCAGGGAGGTTGTGTAGGGGAATAATGGGGGGAAAATGATTGTAACTCAAAATCTGGCGGAAATGAATGATGTAAAACAGAAGTTAATAAAGCATTTGTTTAAAAAAAATAAATAATAAATAAAAAAATAAAAAACAGAAAAAAATAGATAAAAATGATGGAGAGAATGTAGAAAAATTGGAATGCTAACGCATATTTGGTAGACTTGGGAATTAGGCCAGTCATTGTGGAGAACAAGAAACTATGCTGAAAGAGTGTATTGACCCATCAGTACTGCCACAATATATAACTCAAGGAAAAAGAAAAAGGATTCATATATATAAAATATTTATATCAGCTCTTTTTGTGGTGGCAAAGAATTAGAGACTAATTGATGTCCATCAACTGGGGAGTGGCTGAATAAGTTATGGTGCATGATTCTGATGGAATATATTTTTGTGCTACATGAAATGATGAAGGTTATAGTCTCAGAAAAAAAAAAACCTGTGAAGAATGTGATGAATTGATGCAAAGTGAATTGAATAGAACCAGTAGAACAATGTAAATAGTAACAACAATATTATTATCTGAAAGACTTATTAAATCTGATTAATAAATGATACACAATAATTCTAAAGGATGCATGATAAAAAACTATCCACCTTCAGTTAATGACTGAGTGCAAGTTGAAAAATATTGTTATACTTTATATTTTTTGCTTCATTCATTCATTTATTTTTGCAGCATGGCTAATGCCACAATAGATTTTACATGTCTTCATATGCATGATAGATATGGTATTTCTTGTCTTCTCAATGGGTGGGAGAGAATTTGGAGTTGGAAGTAATTTTTTTTCTCTTTTTCTTATTCTTTAGTTTACATCATTCATTTCGACAAGATTTTGAGTTATAAATTTTCTCCCCATTTTTTCCTACCCACCATCCCAAAACAGTGATCCCACTGAATATACCCTCCCCCAATCTGTTCTCTCCCGTATCTTCCCCAATCGCCCCTCTGACTTTCCAGCAGAGTATGGTGGGACTCTATGACCCATACCTATCTCATTTCCAAGTTACATGTAAAATAATAATAATAATAATAATAATAATAATAATTATTATTATTATATATACTTAAACATTTGATTTTAAAACTTTTGATTCCAAATTCTTTCCCTTCCTCCCTCATCACCCACCCTTACTGGGAAGATAAGCAATTCAATATAGGTTGTGTATGTGTAGCTATGCAAAACATTTCCCTAATGTACATATTGTAAAAGACTGACTATATTTCCCTACATCCCATCCCACCCACTTGTTTGATTCTCTACTTTTATCTTGTACCTTTTCTATAGTGAGTGATTCCATCTTCCATCCCCCCCAGCCTGCCTTACCTTCCATTATCCCCCCTTTCTTTCCCTTCCCCTCTACTTTCCTGTAGGGTGAGATATGCTATTTGGTGAGTATGTCATTCCCTCCCTAAGCCAGATTCAATGAAAATAAGGTTGACTCAATCCCTTTTGTCTCTCTGTTCTTCCCCTCCATTGTAAGAGTTTTCCCTTGCCTCTTCTATATGAGATAATTTACCCCATTTTGTCTGTCCCCCTCTCTTCTCATTATATTCTTCTCTCAATTCTTAATTTCACCTTTTAAGTATCATCCCTTCTTATTAAATTCAACCTGTGCCATCTATGTGTTTGAGTGGGGATATACACACATTATCATATGTATTCATATGCCCATACACCCTCATATACATATTGAGAAAAGTTTCATTAAGTTACAATTATCATTTTTCCATGTAGGAATAGAAGTAGTTCAACTTTAATAAGTTCCTTATGATTTCTTTTCCCTGTTTACCTCTTCATGCTTCTGTTGTTTCTTGCATTTGAATGTCAAATTTTCTCTTAAAATCTGTTTTATTTTTTTCATCAAGAATGCTTGAAAGTCCTCTACTCAACTGAATGACCATATTTCCCCCTGAAACATGATACTCAGTTTTGCTGGGTAGGTTGGTTTTAATCCCAGCTCCTTTGACCTCTGAAATATCATATTCCAAGCCCTTTGATATCTCAGTGTAGAAGCTGCCAAACTCTGAGATATTCTGATTGTGTTTCCACAATATTCAAATTGTTTCTTCCCGGATGCGTGTAATATCTTCTCCTTGATCTGGGAATTCCAGAGCCAGCTGTAATATTCCTAGAAGTTTTCTTTTGGGGATATTTTTCAGGAGGTGATCAATGCATTCTTTCAAACTCTATTTTGTCCTCTGGATTTAAAACATAAGGGCATAGAATTTCTTGAAGTATGATTTCTAGGGTTGTTTTTTTGCCTTTTTTTGGAGGGCAATTGGGGTTAAGTTACTTGCCCGTGGCGAGTTTTTTGCATTAAGTGTCTGAGGCCAAATTTGAACTCAGGCCCTCCTGACTCCAGGGCCGGTGCTCTATTCCCTTTGTAACCTCTCTGCCCCATCTAGGTTCTTTTTTTGATCATGGCTTTCAGGTATTCCAATAATTTTTAAATCATCTCTCCTGTATCCATTTTCCAGGTCAGTGGTTTTTCCCATGAGATATTTCACACTGACTTCTATTTTTTAATTTGTTTGGATCTGTTTAATGATATCTTGATTGCTCATAAAGTCACTAGCTTCCATTTGCTCCAAATTAATTCTGAAGGAATGATTCTCTTCAGTGAGCTTTTGAGATTCTTTTTCCATCTGTCAAATTTGGCTTTTTAAGGCATTCTTCTCCTCATTGCCTTTTTGAGCCTCTTTTGCCATTTGAGCTAGTCTATTTTTAAGGGGTTATTTTCTTCAGTCAGGTTGTTGCCTCTCATTTAATAATTTTCTTACATTGTTCTCATTTCTCTTACCAATTTTTCTTCCACTTCTCTTACTTGGTTTTCAAAATCCTCTATGGCCTGTAAGCATCTTATTCTTTTCTTGGAAGCTTCTGGTGCAGGACTTCTGACTTCATTGTCTTCCTCCTCCTGTTCCATGCTTTGATCCTTTTTTCCCCCAAAATAGGAGTCTAATATGAG
Organism: Gymnobelideus leadbeateri; assembly: GCA_011680675.1. Classification (NCBI taxonomy): domain Eukaryota; kingdom Metazoa; phylum Chordata; class Mammalia; order Diprotodontia; family Petauridae; genus Gymnobelideus; species Gymnobelideus leadbeateri. The sequence goes on from WOXC01003962.1 coordinate 147,703, forward strand.
AATTCTCTGTTTGCTTTTCTTTCTTTGCTTGCTCATGTTGCCACTTAATTATTGACTTTTGAGTCTTTTGCCACAGTAGAACTCTACTACCAGAAAGGCAGTTTTATCCCAAATGCTGGGGTTTTCAAAGCTGCTGGAGTTATTAGTTGGGTGCCCTCTCTGAAGCCTCCACTGGCTCTGACAGACTGTTCACACACCCCACACCTCCACCCTAGATTGCAATCCAGATCCAAGCAGGCTAAAGCAAGAGTGATTACCCCTCAGAATAGTCACTTTGTCTCCCTACAATCTGCAGGCCAGGAGCTCTGAAGTAGCTACATGGTGGTGGCTGCTGCACCTCAGCTGCTTCTTGTCCCAGGGGAAAAGCCTGACCACACTCCTGAATTCCCAGGTCCAAAAGTCCACACTGCATTGACCTCTCACTTTGTCCTTAGCACCTATAAGTTGATAGTTCTGGAAACTGCCATAGCTGCTGGTGATCTGAAATACCTCCAGCAGCAAGCTGGTTATGGCCATCCTGAGGCTCCCTTGGGCCTGGTCTCAGCTCCCAGAGCTCTGCCCTGGCCACTTCCTGCCAGCCTGCTGGGCTGTCCTCAGGAAGAGGTTAGCTTCTATCTGTCATTTTGTGGGTTCTGTAGCTCCAAAGTTTGTTCAAAGTCACCTTTTACATGAAGTGGAGGAGGTAGAAGCAGGAGCCCCACAGAAGACCTATTTCTACTCTGCCATCTTCACTCTGCCCCAAAATAAAACACTATTAATTATAATGACTGAGCTTGGTTCTAAAAAAGAGATTTGGGACTGTCTCAACTTCCTTTGCAGAGATGGGGAGAGGGAGGTCCATGGGTACGGAATATTGCATATAACATTAGGCTTCACTGATATAGTGGTTAGTTTTGATGAACATCTTTTTCTCTTCCTTCTATTCTTTGTTATAAGGGATGGTTTGTCATCCCATCTCCATCATTACTCCAAGTCCCCTCTTCATATCTCGGTCATGACCCCCCTGCTGCTGCTGCCCCTAGGGCCCAGGTCCTGCCACCCTCCAGATATTAATCTCCCTCATGGTCCAAAGGTATTTTTTTTAAAAGGTGGGGGAACAGTGACTAGAGTTTTGAGGCCTTGGGTCCAAGGAACTCCTGAATGAAGAAATGGCCTATTTAAATTGGTGATTTTTTTTTCCATTAAACAAATGCTTTGTTAACTTCTGGTTTACATCATTCATTTCCACCAGATTTTGAGTTACAATTTCCCCCCCATCTTTTCCCTACCCACTACCCCAGAATAGCAGTCCCACTAGATATCCCTTCATCCAATCTGCTCTCTCCCATATTTTCTCCCATACCCCCTTCGACTTTGCCATTAGGGCAAGGTGAATCTATGAGCCCCAATGCCTGGACATCTTATGAAACATTTAATTTTAAAACCTCGATTTTCATATCCATTCCCTTCGTCCTTTGTCACCCACTCCCTCTGAAAAGATAAGCAATTCAGTATGTGTTGTACATGTATAGCTATGCAAAACATTACCACAGTAGATATATTGTAAAACACTGCTTATATTTCCCTCCCACCCATCTCACCTCCCACCTGGTCCATTCCCTACTTTGATCCTGTCCCTCTTTGAAAGTGGGTACTTCCAGGCTACCCTCCCCCCAGAATGCCCTCCCCTCTATCATCCCCCTTCTCATCCCCCTTTCCCCACCTCTCCTGCAGGGTGAGATATCCCATTTAGTAAGTATGTGATTCTCTCTTTGAGCCAAATTTAATGAGAATATGGTTTTGCCTTTTTGCCTTCCTGTTCTTCCCCTCCCCTGTAGCCACTTTCCCTTGCTTCTTCTACATGAGATAGTTTACCCTACCCTGTCTCTCCCCATATCCTCTTGCCACTTTCCTCTCTCACCTCATAATTTCATCCCTTGAGTATTCTCCCTCCCCAACAAATTCAACATATGCCCTCTAACCATATATAACTGTAAACATATATACACACATTCACATATGTATTCATATGCCCATATACCCTTCTTCCATTGTTTTCATACTGAGAAAGATTTCATCAGTCATAGTTATTGTTTTTCCATATAGGAATGTAAATAGTTCAACTTTGATAAGTTCCTTTTGATTTCTTTTCCCTGATTACCTTCTCAGGCATCTCTTGCTTCTTGTGTCTGGATGTCAAGTTTTCTATTCAATTCTGGTTTTTTCCTCAAGAATGCTTGAAAGTCCTCTATTCCACTGAATGACCATATTTTCCCCTGAAACAAAATACTCAGTTTTGCTGGGTAGGTGACCCTTGGGTTCATTCCCAGCTCTTTTGCCCTCTGGAATATCATATTCCATGCCCTTCGATCCCTCAGTGTAGAAGCTGCCAGGTCCTGGGCTATTCTGATTGTGTTTCCACAGTACTGAAATTGTTTCTTCCTGGCTGCTTGTAGTATTTTCTCCTTGATCTGGGGATTCTGGAACCTGGCTATAATATTCCTGGTAGTTTTCTTTTTGGGATCTTTTTCTGGAGGTGATCTGTGGATTCTTTCAACCTCTATTTTGCCCTCTGGGTCTAAAACATCAGGGAAATTTTCTTTGAGAATTTCTTGAAGGGTGATTTCTAGGTTCTTTCTTTGATCATGGCTTTCAGGTAGTCCAATAATTTTTAAATTATCTCCCCTGGATCTATTTTCCAGGTCAGTTGTTTTTCCCATGAGATATTTCACATTGCCTTCTATTCTTTCATTTCTTTGGATCTATTTAACAGCATCTTGATTTCTCATAAAGTCACTAACTTCCATTTGCTACAGTCTAACTCTGAAGGAATGAATCTCCTCAACGAGCTTTTGAGATTCTTTTTCCATCTGTCAAATTTGGCTTTTTAAGGCATTCTTCTCCTCATTGCCCTTTTGAACCTCTTTTGCCATTTGAGTTAATCTATTTTTTAAGTTGTTATTTTCCTCAGTCAGGCTTATGACTCTTATTTCATACTTTTCTTGCATCTTTCTCATTTCTCTTCCCAATTTTTCCCCCACTTCTCTTATCTGCTTCTTAAAGTCTGTAGCCAGCTTGTATTTTTTATTTGGGGATTTTGATACAGGAGTTCTGACCTCACAGTCCTCCTCCATGCTTTGATCCTCTTTGCCCCTAAAATAGGAGTTCAATGTTGAATTTTTCTGTGTATTTTGTTTCATTTGCCTAGGCATGTTGCCACTTAATTACTTGATTTTTGGGCTTGTTGCCACAGTAGGACTCTGCCACCTGACAGGAGAGCTTCCGTCCCAAACATGGGGTCTTCATGACTTCCGCAGGTTGGTTGGCCATTGTAAAGCCTCCACCCGTTCTGGCAAATTGGATACCCATCCCAAACTTCCCCCCCAGACCACAATCCAGATCCAGGCAGTTTAAAGTAAGAACAATTAGCCCAAGACTGATTGCTGGATCTCCCTACAGTTTGCAGACCAGGAGCTAGAGCCACCACTGACGCTGTAAAATGGCTTCTGTGCTGTTTCTTCAGCAGCTTTTCACCCGCAGGGGAGGAAGCTGACACGTTCCCCAAATACTGGTCCCAAAGTCCATAGGGCACTAACCTCTCACTTTGTCCTAGGCATATCTTTGCTGATAATTCTGGAATCGCAACAGCTGCTGGTGTTTTGGGGTCCCTCCAGCAGGCTGTTGGCCCAGCCGCCCTCGGGCTAAAACCGCAGCTCACACGGGCCAGGGCTCAGCTCCAAGAGTGCTTCGCTGTTGGTTCCCAGTGTGCTGTGCTGCCTGCTCTCAGAGAGCTGAGCTCGCTGCTCCCTGCAGGGCTGCTCTCAGCAGGAGGTTAGCTTCTCTGTGTATTTCTGTGGGTGCTGGGGTTCCAGAAGTCATTTTGAGTCCCATTGTACATTATTTGGAAGTTGTGTGGGGCAGAGCACCTTGGAAGTGCCGTTTCTACTCGGCCATCTTGCCTTCGCCCCCTCAGTGATTTTCTATAAATTAGGGATTTGCATAGGCCACTGAGACGGTAATGGTCTGTGCAGGGTCACACAGTCAGTATGTGTCCGAAGTGGGACTTTGGCGTAGTCCTTGTTGGCTCTGAAATTAGTCATTTATTCATGTTGTCTTTTCCCAGTTTCATTCCAAGCCATTCCATTTCAAATGAGACAACACTGCAATCTCTTCCCCATGGCAACTTGAATTTTATTACTGGGTAACTCAACTCAAGTCATCTTTGGGCTTATTTTGTCAGGACAAGATATGTACATTCATGCATACACAAACACACATATCCATGCACACAACATACATGCACACTTATGTATATATAACGTATATATAACATATGTATACATACATGCAAATTTATTGTCATATGTGACTCAACAACAGCTACCCCAGAACCATATACCTACTTTCTCAGAAAATATAATTGTTTTTCTCAGAACACTGAACTCATGCCCCAGACAAGTGAACAAGGCCATCCTTCTTACATATGCATACCACATGTATGTATCTGTCCAAATGTAAGGAAATCCAGAACGTTGGCTGAACTTATATATGCTTTTATACAAAACTTGTTGCAAGAAGACCAAGAGGATATGTGAACTCCAACTGAACCTCGATGGTTGTTTATTTTAACGAGTGCCTCATAGAAAATGATGGTAGTTCCTCACTCTGGACTTTTTCACCTCCTCCCCAGCCGTGTTTCCTCCAGAACAGGTAGCCCCACCCCCTTACTCCCCTCCCCTTCCACAAGATAGTTTCCAGCTTGTCTTCATGCCCAATCCTATTAGACTGGAGGGTCCTTGAAGGCAGGGGCTCTCTTGATTGCCTGTATTCACATCCCCAGTGCTTAGTAAATTGATCCTTGCAGGATGTGACTCAAGACCTGTTCAAAACCCTGGCTCATCTTCTACTGATATTATAGTTTGTTAACATCCTTCATAAGCTGCTTTGTATAGAGTAGAATATGGTGCTTTTGATGTGGTCTAAAGAAGAGGTCAGAGATGGGCCTTTTTGTTATCTAACCAGATTCCTACAATTCCTGGATCTTGTACTTGTGAAGGTGCCATTACCATCATCATCATCGTCCTCGTCATCATCATCATCATCATCATCATCATCATCATCATAGTCATAATCATCAACACCATTATCATCATCATTATCAAATTTGGGAAGTATATTCTAGAATATATACCTAATCATTCTTGAACCTGGGCCTGGCTTAGTCACCAGAAAACTTGGGGAGCAGAAGAGGGAGGCTGGCTGGGGAATAACCAGAGCCCCTTTAAGGTAGTAAAGTAGTTAACAGAAAATAAGCCTGCTTGCTTTTCTGTGGAACAGCAGAGAACTAGTGGAAACAGTTGAATTTCCTAATGCATGTAATCCTAACATTCACACACCTGAATACTAGGTGACTGTGGGTGGCTCAATATTAAGATATTTCGAGAAAGGATAGTGAACTCTTTATCAGCTAAAATGTTATATAGAAACCAGCCCAGGGCTAATAAAAAGTTCTCTTGGAAATCTGAAGAGGCAAATAGAAACAATTTCCCTGTTGAGGAAAAGGAGAAATTGTGTAAAGAAGCTCATGAGCATACCCACAGGACTGATTGTTCAAGTTTTCTTTAAAATGGTGTTCAGGGCATGATCTGAAAACAGAATTACTTATCAAAGAACTCCCTATTTGGGAAAAACGAATTCCTGGGAAAACTGGAAAGGAGTCTGGCAGAATTTAGTTTTAGAACAGCACTCTCTACCATGTACCATATCACACAACAACAGGATATGTGACCTTAATATCCGAGATCTTCTCATATAAATATAACTAGTTCAGATCATACACCTCCTATTTTCTGTGTACCTGTGCTTAGGTAGTGTGCTGCTAAGTGAACAAGAGATAGCAGTGACTACAAAAAAGATAAAGCAGGTAATTTGGATCCTGTGAAGACTGAAAATCTTTCCTGATCAATAAACATTGACTGAGACTCTACAATGAGCCAGGCTCTGCACTGAGTACTGGGGAGGCAAAAAGAGGCAAAACTGCTACTCAGTCTCAAGAAATTTATAATCTATACTATCATGAGAAATAGGATAGGAAGAGAAATGATCAATGGGGACACAATGAAATACTTCTGATAAGGGTCTGACACAGGATATACAGGGAAATAAAGAAAACACACAGAGCAAAAACCATGAAGTAGGGAAAGGACATGAAGAAACAGTTCACAACTCTGCCCAAAGGGGCTATAAAATTGTGCACACCCTTTGAACTAGCAATAGCACTTCTAGGACTATGTTCCAAAGCGATCGTGTAAGTGGGGAAAGGATATGTATATACCCAAATATTTATAGCAGCTCTTTTGTGGTGGCAAAGAATTGGAAATTGAGAGGATTCTCATCAATTGGGGGATACCTAAGCAAGTGGAGCTGGAGGTCCTGGGGTGTGTGAACAGTTTGCCAGAGCCAGTGGAGTCTTCAGAGAGGGCACCCAACTGATAGCTCCAGCAGCTTTGAAAACCCCAGCATTTGGGATAAAACTGCCTTTCTGGTAGTAGAGTTCTACTATAGCAAAAGACTCAAAAGTCAATAATTGAGTGGCAACATGAACAAGCAAAGAAAGCAAAGCAAACAGAGAATTCTGACATTAAACTCCTATTTTGGGGAAAAAAGGATCAAACCATGGAACAGGAGGAGGAAGACAACAAAGTCAGAACTCCTGCACCAGAAGCTTCCAAGAAAAGAATAAAATGCTTACAGGCCATAGAGGAGCTTAAGAAGGATTTTGAAAACCAAATAAGAGAAGTGGAGGAAAAATTGGAAAGAGAAATGAGAACAATGCAAGAAAATTATTAAATTAGAGTCAACAACCTGAATGAAGAAAATAACACGTTAAAAAATAGACTAGCTCAAGTGGCAAAAGAGGCTCAAAAAGGCAATGAGGAGAAGAATGCCTTAAAAAGTCAAATTTGCCAAATGGAAAGAGAATCTCAAAAGCTCATTGAAGAGAATCATTCCTTCACAATTAGACTGGAGCAAATGAAAGCTAGTGACTTTATAAGAAATCAAGATGCTGCTAAGCAGATCCAAACAAATGAAAGAATAGAAGGCAATATGAAATATCTCATGGGAAAAACCGCGGACCTGGAAAATAGATCCATGAGAGATGATTTAAAAATTATTGGACTACCTGAAAGCCATGATCAAAAAAAGAACCTAGATATCATTCTCCAAGAAATTCTCAAGGAAAATTTCCCTGATGTTTTGAACCAGAGGTCAAAATAGAGGTTTAAAGAATCCACTGATCAGCTACTGAAAAGATCCCCAAAAGAAAACTAGGAATCTTAGCGCCACGTTCTGAAGTTCCCAGATCAAGGAAAAAACATTACAAGCAGCCAGGAAGAAACAATTTCAATACTGTGGAAACACAATCAGGATAACACAGGATCTGTCAGCTTCCACACTGAGGGATCAAAGGTTTGGAATATAATAATCTGGAGGTCAAAGGAGCTAAGATTAAAACCAAGAATCACATACCCAGCACTGAGTATCATGTTTCAACAGAAAATATGGCCATTTATTTGAGTAGAAGAGTTTCAAGCATTCTTAATGAAAAAAAAAACAGAGTTTAATAGAATATTTGACATTCATATACAAGAAGCAAGAGAATCATGAGAAGGTAAACATGGAAAAGAAAGTATAAGGAACTTATCAAAGTTGAACTACTTACATTCATATATGGGAAAATGATAATTTAAATTATGAAACTTTTCTCAGTATGAGAAAAGTTGAAGGGAATAGATACACACACATATGTATGTCTGTATAGGAGGGACATATGTGAGTATGTGTATATATATGTACAGGTATGCATAGACAAAGAATACAGGACCAGTTGGATAGGAAAGGATGATACCTAAAAGGTGAAATTAACAGGTGAGAGAGGAATATAATGAGAGGAGATGGGGAGAGATAGAATTGGTAAATTATCTCATATAGAAGAGGCAAGGGAAAACTGTTATAATGGAGGGGAAGAACAGGAAGGCAAAAGGGAATGAGTCAACCTCATTCTCAATGAATTTGGCTTAGTAAGCGAATGACATACACACTAAATAGGGTATCTCACCCTATGGGGGAGTAGGGGATAAGGGGATGAGAGGGGGCATGATGGAAGGGAGGGCAGACTGGGGGGAGGGAGTTGGAAGCACCCACTTTTGAAAAACAACAGGATCAAAGTAGAGAATAGAACAAGTGGGGGTGGCATGGGATGGAGGGAAATACGTTCAGTCTTTCACAATATATCCACTATGGAAATGTTTTGCATAGCTACACATGTACAACCTATATTGAATTGCTTATCTTCCTGGTAAGAGTGGATGACAAGTGAGTTAGGGAAAGAATCTGGAATCCAAATGTTTAAAATAAAATGTTTTTAAAATATATTATTATTATTGTTATCATTATCATTATTATTTTACATGTAACTGGGAAATGAGTTATACAGGCACTGGGGTATAGAGATATACCATGCCCTACTTGAAAGTCAGAGGATGTCTGGGGGAAGATATAGGAGAGAGCAGATTTGGGGAGGGGATATTCAGTGGGATCATTGTTTTTGGGGTGGTGGGTTAGGGAAAAATATAGAGAAAATTTAAAACTCAAAATCATGTGGAAATGAGTGATGTAAACTAAAAAATTAAAAAAAAATATATGTATATTAAAAATACCACCCAACTTCTCTCATACAAAAAAAGGAATATATGTTTATATCAGCCCTTTGCGGGTGGAGGGGGCAGTAAAGAACTTGTATCAGTAGATCCAATGGATTGGGGAACAGCAGAACAACTTATAATAAAGGAGTGAAAAGAGTGGAAAATCTATGTGTTTTAAGAAACAATGAATGTATTCAATACTGAAAAGTGTAGGAAGACATGAATGGATGTGTAGTGAAGTAGGAAGGACCAGAAAAACATTTCCATAATCATTACAGAAGTCTAAATGGAAACAACAAAATAATCGACATTTTATTTTATGATTTATTATGGATGTTTATCCCCGAAAGAAAAATACGTGAAAATGAGGGGTTATGGGAGAAGATATGGGAGACAGCAGATTGGAGGAAGGTATATCTTGTGGGACTGCTCTTCTGGGATGGTGGGTAGGGGAAAAATGGGGAAAAAATTGTAACTCAAAATCTGGCAGAAATGAATGATGTAAACCAGAAGTTAATAAAGCATTTGTTTAATTAAAACAAACAAACAAACAAAAAACCTTATAAATGCAATGATTGTGGGAAAGCCTTCAATTGGAGGTCAACATTTACTGTGCATCAGAGGATTTATACTGGTGAGAAGCCATATAATTGTAATGACTGTGGGAAAGCCTTCAATCGCTCTTCAAAGCTTACTTTACATCAGAGGACCAATATTGGTGAAAAACCTTATAAATGCAATGATTGTGGGAAAGCTTTTATTACCAGCTCAAAACTAATTTTACATTAGCTTATTCACAGTGGAGAAAAAACTTTATAAATGTGAACAATGTGCAAAAGCCTTCAGAGGACTCATTCAGGAGAGAAGCCTTACAAATGTAATCACTGTAGAAAAGCCTTTATTCAAATCTCACACCTCTGTGTACATCAGAGGATTCTTAGTGGGGAAAAACCTTATAAATGCAATGATTGTGGGAAAGCCTTCAATCAGAGTTCAAATCTTCCTGTCCATCAGAGGATTCATACTGGTGAGAAGCCATATGAATGTGATGAATGTGGGAAAAAATTCAATCAAAATGCAATTTTTACTACACATCAGAGAATAAATACTGGGAATAAAACCTTATAAATGTCATGAATGTGGAAAATCATTTGCCCTAATTTCTTACATTAATAGACATAAGAGAAGTCATACTTGTGAGAAGTCTTAGAAATGTAATGATGGAGAAAAACCTTCAGTTACTGCTCACATCTTTTTCAAAATCAGACACTTCGTACTGGTGAGCAAATTTTAAAATGCGATTTTTGTGAGAGAGTCTTCTCTAAGTTTCTAATACAGAAAGATCATCATACAAACCAAACTAAGTAATTGTCTTTTATAGGTTTTTCATGGGAGAAAGATTTAGAGGAAAATATATGCCTTTTCAACACCAGAAAATTCATACCAAGAATGCCTACACATCCTTTAATTTTCCCATATGTTTGACACAGAATGTCAATCATCTAAGCAACATAATAATGAACTGAATTTCTCATTTGATTCAGTAACTCATTTTAGATTTAATAAAAGATTTTAAAACAAAAAAATTAAAAAATTCGTGAAAATGTTTGGATATTTACCTATTCTTTATAGAGGTGGACAACCATGGGCATAGAATTCTACAGATCATATCAGAATTTTTTAATGCATTGGTTAATTTTGCTGAATTGTTCCCTATAATTTATGGCCCCCTACAATAGTAGGAGGATTAACTGGGAAATTACACAGGATATATAAAAACAAAAATATATCAACAAAAAAACTGAAAATAAATAGATGTGTACAAAATAGGGGAACAGGAGCAGTTAGCAGAGTGTAGATATAGCAGTGTCATGCAGTCTTCTAAGAATTGTGTTGAGGGCTAAAGATCATAATGAACTGAGGCTGGGGAGGATGGTGAAGGAACTGCAAAGGTAATTTAAAAAACCTGCACATGGAGAAGGATCAAGGAAAGGATAGAAGCATTGCTTTCACATAGAGGTATAATAGAGAAAGCATGGAAAGTCCTGAGAAGTATGACTCTAAGTTGCTACTCTAGAACTCCCAAGTTTGAGAGTTCTAAAATCTAACCTTTGATAGAAAAAGAGAAAAGGACAAAGGAGAGAGAAGGAGAGGAGAAGAGAAGGTCTGGAACAAGACCAACCTCTTGGGGAGAAGTATGCTCTAAACATGGTCCTGGAGATGGAGGAGCAGTAAAGGACTAAACCACAATATAGGGGGTGGCATTTGCAATATTAACAAGCATTGTTCACTTTCTCATTCAGCTGGCTGAGATGCCAAAAGGGAAGAAGGCCAAGGGGAAGAAAGTGACTCTGGCCCCTGCTGTAGTAAAGAAGCACCGTAAATTACATGGCTCCTACCTTTAAAGTAGAAACAATGATTACATACGCAGATAAATGTAATTTATACCAAGTAATTTTAGGTGAGAGGGTAGACTACAGGGGAAAGCAGAGAGAGAGAGAGAGAGAGAGAGAGAGAGAGAGAGAGAGAGAGAGAGAGAGAGAGAGAGAGAGAGGAGTAGAACGAGGAATAATTTGTTTCACAATTACGGTACTTTAACGGAAAAGAACATTGCAAGACTTCAGAACTCTAATCAGTCTGGTGACTGGTAAAGACTACAACAGATTGACAAAGAAGCATGATTTCCAGCTCTTAGTAGAAACATGATGGATGGAAGGTGCAAACAATATATTGTCAAATATAAACAATGTGTATATTGTTTTTTGTGAATATATGATTTTTTATTATAAGAGAGGATTTTTATTGTTGGGAGCTAGAAGATTTAGGGAGGGAAGTGTTAAGGTAGTAACAGAGATGCTTAAAAAAAAGGAAAAATGGGAAAAAAAAGAATCAACGAAACACAAAAATAAGACAAATTCAGAAGGGGGCACAGATGAGCAGGGTTGTATGGGTATGACTATGTTAAATTTAACATAAAAACAAGCATCTTGTAATAGATTTATAGTTTTATATAAATCTTTCCTTTATTTGTGGAAATGCTCATATTTATTGATATTTGGCAAGTTCAGTATAATTTTCATCGAAAAAATAGTCTTAGAAGAATTGATAAAAACTTAAGTCATCAAAACCCAAATTGTGTGGACACTGAGCTTAATTATATTAAGCAAAGGTGGTCAGATGTGGCAGAACTTTGGGACAGACATGGGAGGGGCCACAGACCAAAAACAGTTTCATATCCTGTTTATTTTTTAAACTTTTTTTTTCTGCCTTGCTAAATGCTAGGAATTGCATGTAAGTTTCTACAGCTTACTTTGCATATTTATTTATTTGTTTATTTGTTTATTTTTGTTGGCATATATTATTGTTTATATTTTTAATGAAATTAATCCTTTTTTTCTGGCAGATAAGTAGAGGTACTTAGAAAAAAATAGCATCCCCCTCCTACATGTCTTTTATGAGGATTAAAAATTTAACATGTATAGACAGAAGTGTTCCCTAACTTTCAAAGGAAACAAAACATGATGGCTTCAAATATTTTAAAGCAAACCAAAGATTCATTTTTGGCTTAAGTAGCAGGCAATCCCATATTGATATCATGATGAAAGCCATTGAAAGCAGACAGCCACATCTAGCATGGTCTTGGCATTCCATCAAGAATGTGCAGAATAAGGATAGTAACTACTGATGAAAACTGAGACAGCTGAGTTGGCTTTGGCCAATGGCAGAGAGATGTAGGGTTGGGGCTGTACTTACCACAGTGAAATTCATCACTTTCAATATCCATATGGTCATTGCTAAGTTAACAATTGCAGTAACCAGAAGCAGGAGGACAAAGAAGTACAGGCATCTCTTCCTCCACCCATAAATTCCAACTGGATAAAATTGAGGATGCTCCACTCGGGGCAGGTGATTCTGCTGTGTGGCCAATATGTACTGTTCTCGTGTCATCTGGAAGGGTGGAAATAACATCATCAGAAAAGAAAGTCCATGACAAGTCTCTTGTGACTGAGTCAGAGTCCCTATAAAATGTTTCTCTGTCCCATGCTGATAGTGAGTGCCTGCCCCAGAAGTGACTCCTGATGGAAGGTGTAATCAGTCAAATTTAAAACACTTGATATATGTCAGTGACTCTTGCTATAATGATCATTCAGTTAGTAGCTGACACATTTCCTCAATATTACAGTGGCTTTGTAGAAGTTCTATTATTTGATAATGGCAATTTGAGAACTTATATACAATTTCCAATGACTTGTTTTCTTCCTGTCTCGAATCTCAGAAATCGGAGACTTAAAGATTGTTTGATTTGGAAGGGACTAAGAGTCCGTAGTCTAATCTAGCTTCATTTACAATTGCAGAAGTTGAGTCACACAAAGGAAATAATTTACCCAGATGGGATAATAGGTCATCAGGCAGGGATAAGACTAGAACCTAGATCTACTGACTTCCAATTCAGTTCTCTTTCCTTTTGACCACACTGCCTCAACTGACTATTGAGTCCTGTCCCCAGCATACCCTAAAAATCCTACCATGTTAGCTACGGCAGGATAACTAGTATATCCCATGTCTCCTAGGGGTAGTATCTCCAACCCACATTGGCCTAACTTCCTGTGCAGGTGCTGGTCAATGCTACGTCCAGTGTATAAAAGGTCTGTCTCCCATCCTATTAGGTGGCAGGCACATACTCAGCCTGGGGTATACAGATGCAAAGAGTCTATCTCTAAAATGAAGAATTCATGACAATGTATTCTTGTACATACTGGCATATTAATGAAAAGAATGAAACTGGCTTTCATAGAAGTTCCATTCTGGGGAGGAAGGATAATAAGAATATTCACAAGTAGTTATGGAATAAATATAAAGAGAATAAATTCAAGGCAGGCACATATAAAGTTCTTTGGGGGGGTGGGAGTCACTGGGAACTGGGGAAAAATGAAAGGTTTCATGCAGAAGGTGGTACTTGGGAAGGATCTCAAATGAAGAAAAGGATTTTGAGGAACAGGCAAGGAGGGAAAGCTTTCTGGACATGGAGGACAGATATTTCTTAGAGCAATAAGCTGAAATAGGCTACAGTAAAATCATCTGAGTATATATAAGAAAGATTGAGTAAAACGGCACCTATTCCACTTTATGTGTACAGTATGAATAACAATAAGGTTTTTTTGTTGTTCTTATAACAATAATGAAAAAATGATAAAATACAAATAAAGGCTAAAATTGACATGGAACTTTATCATGAATTTTAATTGTATTTCAGTTTTGTTTATCTTCATTTGTGCCTTTAATTATAATAACAAAAAAGAATATCATTATCAAACTGAAAATTAAACTTTGATGAAGTATTTCTGTATGAGTATAGGAAGTAACCCATGTACTTATTACATATTATGAAATGAACAAGTAAATCCATTATTTGATTCCTTGAAACTACATGGCAGGGGAACACTAGGAGGCACAGTAGATAGAGCACCTGACCTGGAGTCAGGATGCCTCATCTTCCTGAGTTCAAATCCAGCCTCATACACTTACTGGCTGTGTGACCCTGAGCAAATCTTAATTGTTGCCTCAGTTTCCTCATCTGTAAAATGGCAAACCCATTCAGTATCTTTGCCAAGAAAACCCCAAGGAGTCCCAAAGAGTTAGACACAACTGAAAAATGATGGAACAGCAACTACCTGGCATTTGAGATAGGACAAGTCAAAATAATATTTAATGGAAAAACTCTTTTCAAATATTCCTTTTACCACCCTGACAGATAAGTCCCCTTAAGTATTTAGGAAATGTTTGTAAAAGGCATTTATTCATATCAGAGTACTATTAATTTCCATTTTTCCTTTGACTATCACCTCTGCAAATTTCAGTTCTGTGATGATCGACACCCATTCCACCTCCATGACAACTCCCCCACAAAGGGTATGAGCTGTGTGTCTGGTAAATGCCCCTGAGAAATACCATAATCCTGAATGATGGTTGTGGCACATGCTGTGTGTCAGTGAGTGAAACATTTGCATTTTCTTTTCTTTTTTCAATTTTAATTTAGGTTTATATCTCAGAACTCAAACAATATTAGCACACTCTTAGACAATTAATGTGTGTTTCTTTGTTTTACCAGTAAAAGGAAGGAAAATGTATGCAAGAAAGGAAAGAAGAAAAGATGGAAGGAAGGAACAAAACAAGCATTTATTGAAAGCCTACAATGTGCCAGTCACTGTGATCAGCACTTATAAACCTCTAATCCTTACACCACCCATGGGTGGGTGGTACTATTATTATCTCCAATTTTACAGAAGAAACTGAAGCAGACAGGTTAAATGACTTGCCCAGGGTCACACTAGTAAATGTCTTAGCTGGATTTGAATTTAGGTCTTGATGACTCCGGGTCCAATACTCTAGTCTCCCAAAAAGTGAATTATGGAAAACTCTGTAGTGTTAACAAAATTAAAACTAAATAAGCTAATAAACAGAAATGTGTATTGGTATGGACCTGTTTCCAAAAGAAACATTAGCCACTTACCAACTACAGATAGGAATCACTTTCAGCTAAAGATATGTTCTTGCAAAGTTGGGTTCTTGACATGGTAAAAATGATAAGGTTACATAAATTAATTTGTGTATTCAGCACCATGCAAACAAAATGTTATTTCATAAAACTAGAAAAATAATAAATATACATGACTAAAGCATAATCTTTAAGTTAATAATTTTTTTAAAGGAGGAAGGAAGCAGGTCTAGTGATATTAAATCTGATACTTCATTCCAAAGCAATAATAATTAAAAAATATTTGGTACAAGTTAAAAGAGAGGGAGCTTGATCAGTGGAACAGATTGGGTATACAATATACAGAAAAACCCTCACAGTAAACAAGGTGTTTGATAAGCCCAAAGATTCAATTTGCTAGAAGATAGACTCATTATTTGACAAAAATCTACTTCAAATACTAGAAAGTGATTTGGCATAAACTAAGAATAGCCTAACATCTCTCACTGTACCCTAAGCTAAGCTCCAAATGGATGCATAAGCCAGCCATAAAAGATGACGTTATGGGCAGATTAGGGGAGCAAAGAAGACATAGCCTTGGAACTCATTGGATGGAGAATTGTTTATGACTAAAGCAACAGAGAGGACAGGACAGTAATGTTGATTATATAAAAGTTTTGGCACAAATCTAAGGCAGTTAAAATTAGAAGGAAAAAAGGTAGCCCAGAGAAAAGACTGTGCAGTTCTATTTCTCCAATAAAGTTCTCACATAAGATAAAGAACTGATTCAAATGAATAAGACTAAAAGTCACCCCCCATTATATGGTCAAAACCATTGTTTTCAAAGAAAAAAATCTAATCTACCAATAGCCAGATTAAAAATGTTCCCAACTAATAATAATTTTGTTGTTAGCAATTTTTCAGTTGTACCCAAATCAACCCCATTGGGATTTTCTCAGCAAAGATATTGGAGGTGTTTGAATTTCCTTTTTTGGGTCATTTGTACAGATGAGGAAACTGAGGCAAGCAGGATTAAATGACTTGCCCAGGGTCACACAGCTAGCAAGTGTCTGAGGCCAGGTTTGAACTCCGGAAGCTGAGTCTTCAGACTCCAGACCTGGAGCTCTATCTACTGTGCCACCTAGTTGCTCATTGATATACACATAAACACACTTGTTATCAGGAAAACCTGAGTTCAAATCCATTTGTAAAGTGGGAATAATAAGGTCACCTACCTCCAGGACTTGTTGTGGGAATTATAATATGCATAAAATGCTTTGAAAGCCTTAAAGTCCTATATAAATACCAGCTTTTATTGCTGACCACAAGAGCCATTGCTAGCCAGTAATATCAGTGACCACAGATGATTAATGAATTGCAAATCCAGAGATGTTGCTTTGGATAAGGAAGCATAGTGAGCAGGAGCTACTAGTCACTGCTGTGAGGGGATCACTGTGTTCAGAGAGCCTTCCCTTTGTTTTCCTTATGTGGGAGCTTGATAGGTTAAGTAGGAGATAAGAGATGAGAAATACTGCTCTGAAAGTCATTATTTGAATGCCCCAGGACAGCACTAGTCGCAGCTGTCATCATAATAAATACTCACAGACTCCAATCCACACAGATGAAATTCTTTTGAAGGATAGTAAGAAAGACTAGGAGGTCCAAATCATCAGGGAGCAGGAAGTGGCTCATTCTGTCTGCACCTGGATTTATCCTGGGGATAGCAGAGAAGAGAGCACTGGACTTGGCCTAAAATGGATACAAATACTTATCTCTGAAATTTGATGCAAAAATAAGTGTCTGCTGGGAGCCAAGCTGTGATCACTCTCAGGTCCGTAAAGTAAACTCAGTAGTCTGTATCTGTTACTGACCTTTACTCTTCCCCAGTGCAGTGATTTCTGTTTGTCCCCAAAATATATCTGGTGGTTTTTGACCAGTTTATCACATACTGAAAGCTTGTCAATATTCATCATCCTTTCTGGTAGGGACATGTTCACCTTTCTATAGCTACCTTAGGGGGATGGTCACAGTGTCTTCTAATATTGTACCGAGTTTCATCAGGATCCTTTGTAAATCTGTTGGGATCCATTTTAGAGTTCTGAAAGTGAACACAGAGTCAGATAAAAATCAATGACCAAATGTGAATCTAGAGGTCTGATAATGAAACATGCTACCTACATCCTGAAGACAGAAGATGGTCTCAAGATACAGAATGAGATGTACATTTGTGAATGTTGCATTTGTGGAAATTTATTTTGCTTAATTATTCATATTTATACCAAAGGTTTTTTTTTTCTTTTTTCTTGTTTGAGATGAGAGGGAGAGGAAAATAAATGCTCATTAATAGAAAAAAAGTAAAATAAAAACAATTTTAAAGCATTTATAAAGTGCTTTATGTTTGCAGAGCATGTTACAAATATTATCTCATTTATTTTCATCCATATAACAATCTTGGGAGGTAGATGCTATATCATCTCCATTTTACAGATGAGGAAATTGAGGTGGACATCAAGTGATTTTCCCAGGGTCACACAGTTAGTAAGAATCTGAGGCTGGATTTGAAATCACTTTTCCCTGACTTCAGGACCAGCGCTCTATCCATTGGAACATCTAACTCCCTAAAAGAGAAAGGTGGGGATCTAGCATTCTTCTGAGTTGAAGCTGGCAATGAAGGCTCCTTAATAAAGAATTTGGGATAATACTTATGGATCTGTCTGCTACTCCTCCCTCCTTTCTGGTGTTGCAGAGAAGTCAATCACCTTTTTCTACCAAACTGTTTTGTTACTTGCTGGGTGAACTGTGTTTAAATTTGTTTTTTCTTGTTTGGTTTTATCTAACTCTCATTTTCATTTTGTTGAACTTCTTGTGGTGCTGGACATGGTCAGAAACCCTTTCATCAGACCCAGGGTGGTGTTTGGAAGGGGAGTTCTCTTTCAGCTCCAACATCTTTGCTACTCACAAGTTCCCTGGTGACAATTGAACCATGTTGTCTTGTTTACCTGGTTCTTGGGGCTACTTTTATGTTGGTGTTGCCCTGGCGCTTTGACCACTTGTAATGGCAAGCACAGAAGTAGTTCACACCTTGTTTTAGCTATTGAATTAATACCTTGTTTCAGTTCAAGTTTCTTTTGAACTTTGTATCAATTCTGTTAAGAAACAGGATGTGTGAACCCCACAACTTGTGAGCCCTAGGACTCATGAACTCCTGCAACAGGAAGAGGAGGACCATATATAAGGAAAATTTCTAGGCTAGAGACAGAACTAAAAAGAGGACTTTTATGGTAGCAGAGACAAGGAGAAAACTTGTGGTATCTGAGAACTCTGTTTGTCTATTCTGTCTGTGTTGATGTTTGTTTGTGATACTTTGTACAGAAGCCCTGGGAGAATTACTGGAAGCCCTGAAAGAGGATTTTCTGGTTGTATGTTTACAGAAGTCCTGGAGGAGAGTTTTGGAGGTCCTGGGACTTTACTGATGATTTGTGCTGACCTCTTGGACCTTGTTTGTGGATGTGTTGATTTCTACGTTGCTGTTGACTTCTCAGACCTTGTTGCTGGGTCTGAGTTGATTTCACAGGCAGATAGTGAATTGATGATGGTGTCAGCAATGACTATGAATACTATTGTGGCTCTGTCAAGTTTTGTCTTCCCAGAAACAGGAACTGTGAATGACTTGAGGTGGACTGGACACTGTGAATTTCAATATGGAATGGGAACTGGATGAAGAACTGGACAAGGAACTGGGAGCTGCCTGCCTTTGAACCCAGTTGACAGCTGGAGCTGGGACAATGGAGGAATCATGGAAGCTGAGAGCCAGCCTCAAGTTAAGCTGAAAGAAGACTTTACTTGGATACTGTGTACTGACTGAGAAGATTATGATTTACTGTGACCTAGGGGTGGAGAACTTTGACTTTTATATTTTGTGATTGAATTAAGGATTTTGTGATTGACTAAATGAATGTATTTTGTTTAAAACTATGTGACCACTTTGGTGAAAACTATGTGGCCATTTTAGTGATAAGTGGTTGAGTTGTGACATGATGAATGTTGTATTTTGATTTTCTGTGATAAGTTGTAACATTGTGAGTGCTGTAATTTGATTTTCTGTGAATGTTTTGCTCTGATTTGCTATTGAATAGAGAGTTTGCTATGTTATATAATCAGAATATTGAAAGCTATTTACAGCAGCAGTCCTCTGGAAAGCTGTGGGTGCTTGGCTTTACACCACTGTTCTCAGCAGCTGATGAAGAGAATCTAGAGCCTCTGAGAAGATTGTGTTTTCTGGATCCTGTTTTACATGCTTTTCTCATATTATCTTTGTTTGCACGTTAGAGGGCCAATGTTTTCTCCTGTATATGTGAACCAGCTATTGACAGGTTCTCATACTGGCTTTCTGTAGACCTCCCATGGCTCTTTCAAGTCACTTCTGCCATGGTGGTGTTTGCCACCATCCGTATCCTCTAAGGCCATACCATCAGAACCATGCTTTGCTTCTGATGGCTGGTAAAATGGTAAGGGCTGTTACCATGTGCAGGTCCTGTGATATTTTTGTCATTTCTGTCTGATGTTGTTGAAAATCCTTTTGTTTCTGATGGTAAGAGCAGATAGCAGCTCTAGGGGAATGTTTTGGTCTCTTCCAGATGGTTTGCCAGTTGGATTCATGCTATTATTTGAAACAAGAGGTTTTTTTCAAATTCCAGTTCAAATATAATCATCTCCTTTTAAAAAATCATTTGCAATAGCAGTATTACTTTTCCCCATCTATTTGGTTATTAGGAAAATGTCTGGAGGTAAGGATGTTCAGGGTCATGAAGGCTTACAACTTTGGCCTCTTCTCAAAGCTTCGGTAGAAATGCTGGAGCCTGGAGGTGACTTATTTACTTTGATCTTGGGTCTTCTCTCATCTCAGTCTGCATGTTAATTGCTCTTCAATTTTATCTAATTGAAGATTAGAGTTGAAGTTATGATCATGATAATGATGATAGTAATTATAATTAGCATCAAATTTTGTTGTTTTTTTGTCAATGATTGCCTTTCACTAGTTGTAAGATGGAACATGCTGGTAAATATTTAACAACATGCTCTCTGGAAAAAAAAAAGTACAAGCAGCATGAGTTTAAGTTTAATCTGCATTATTAATATTCACCCTTAAGTCTAGGCAATCAACAAAGGATTACATCAAGCCCTGATTGATGTTTTTGATTTCCAAGGTATAAATCCTCACATTGAAATTTAAAAACCAGCTCTTCTGAGCCATTATGAGTTGACCGTTGACTGCTGAAGAAAGGATTTAGAATTGGGAGGAAATTAAGGAGAAACTAAATTATCCAGACAAGAGGCCATGAGTACCTGAATTTGGGTGATGGGCATTGGAATGAATGGGCAACAAGGTAGTGCAGTGGATAGAGTACTTGGAGCCTGGAATTAGGAAGACTCATCTTCCTGAGTTAAAATCTGGCCTCAGACACTAACTGTATGACTCTAGGCAAATCACCCTACCCTCTTTGCCTCAGTATCCTCATCTATAAAATGAGAAGGAAATGGCAAACTGCTCCAGTATTGTTGCCAAGAAAACCCCCAAAGTAGTCACCAACAGTCAAGCATGACTGAAAAAGCTAAACAACATTAGAGTGAAGAAAAGAGGTTATATCTGAGAGAAATTGTGAACCTGCAAACAAGATTTGCTAGCTGATTGGAAATATGAGGTGACTGAGATTTAGGAGCAAATCAGACTACAGTGCAAAGTAATTGGGATGCTTGGAAGGGGAGTGGGTTTTGGGGGAAAGATAATAAGTAAAGCAAAATAGATAATAAATTAATCATTTTCAAAAGATGATGTCGATTCTCTGACTTTGTACATTTCTGCCATTTTGCTGTCTTATTATTATTTAATGTGGATCTTGTAATGAGAATAATTGAAAAGTCAGGTTGGTTTTGTTTTGGAAGACAGAAATGGGCTCCCTAGAAGGGCTAGAAAACATGTACCTGGCTGAACCCTGGGAGCCAGGGAAGGAATTATAGAAGTGGCATCATCAATTACCATCTCTGGCACCTTCTCGATGTCTAATTTAAAGTAGTACCTTTTGAGAAGAAAAAGATGATGTCAGGAGATAGTAAAACTGAATCCTACTTCCTTAAAACTTCGCTTTTCCCTTTTACTGATTTATTTTAGAAGACTGAAAGGAACTCAGATATTGATATTGCTGAACCCCTTGGCTTCCTACAAAATACTCAAAGCTTACAGTACAGTCTCACGCAAGATGAATAAACACAGACATCAAACAAAAAACCGTATTTCTTTTAAAAGAAGTGAGTCCTTTTAAATTATTGCTTCCTGCTCTCCCCAACCGCCCCATATGGTATCATTTAAGCCATTGCATTCAATAGGATGCCTTTTCAATCAATTTTCTTAATAACTCAGGCCGTGTTTTGTGCCTGAGATGCAGCTAAATAGTTTATCTGTGATTCATAGAGACATTGGTGTTTGCAAATTATTAAATTGTCCACAGCAAATCAGAGAGACAGAAGATTTTCATGTTCACTTCCATTTCCCAAATGTTATAAAGTGGAACATGTAAATGAAATACAAATTTATTAAGTTCATTTGCTTTGAATATTTAGCACATGGTGGGAAAAAATGTTGGCTTCAAAAATTAGTGTAAAAACTGGAAAACAAGCTGGGAGAAATTAGGTTTACCTTGACATCACACGCTATATACTACAAGAATCCCCAAATGAATATTACATGAATGTATACACACACACACACACACACACACACACACACACACACACACACATATATATATATATATGTAAATGGTCAGATGATAAATATATTTGAGGACAAGAGATAGATTTCACAGCTATGGATTGGGGAGAATTCTTGATCAAACACAAGGTAGAGATGATCAGAAAAGATAAAATGATTATTTTTATTTCATAAATGTGATTTTTTTGCACAAACACCATTAGAATGGTTGGAAAGGAAACAAATAGGAAGTGAGAAGATAATGAATTCTGTTTTAGACAAGTTGAGTTTTAGGCATCTGCAGGTCATCCAACTCCAGATGTCCACAAGGTGGTTGGTGAGGGGGAGAGGGAGAGAGAGAGAGAGAGAGAGAGAGAGAGAGAGAGAGAGAGAGAGACAGACTGACTTTCGGGCATATGTAGATTTGGGTATTATCTGCACCCAGCTGATGGTAGAAACCATAGGCAATCACTAAGCAAGATAATACAGAGGAAGAATAGAAGGCAGCCAAGGACAGACCCTTGCTGTATCCCTACAATTTCTGGGTGTAACATGGGTAAAGATACAGCAGCAGAGACTTAGAAAGAACCTTTAGACAGGTAAGGGGTAAAACCAGGAGAGAATTGTGTCACAAAACCTAGACAGAAGAGTGTATCAAAGAGAATCAAGTTATTGAAAGTGTAAAAGGCTGGGGCAGCTAGGTGGCACAGTGAGTAGAGCGCTGGCCCTGGAGCCAGAAGGACCTGAGTTCGGATCCGGCCTCAGACACTTAACACACACACAAACAGAAACTTAGCTGTGTGACCTTGGTTAAGTTACTTAACCCCAATTACCTTCCAAAAAGCAAAAAAAAAAAAAAAAAAGTGTAAAAGGCTGTGGAGAGGTCAAAAAGGAGCAAAACAAAGCCATTAGATTTGGCAATTAAAAGGTAACATGATGACAGGAGTGAAGAAAAAGATAGTGTTGGGTGAGATATGAGTGATTTGAGATGAGGAGGGTAAAAGGAACTTGGTGACATATCTTGTCCTTTTTTATCTGAAGCCTTGGGTAAAGTCCATCCAAGAGGATGGAAGAAGGAATATTGTAGGGGGTGGGAGTAAAAATGAGAATATTTGGAATAGCTGCTGTGATGAGTGGGATAGTGACCTGATTAGAGAAGTAGAAATGAATCGCCTTCCTGCATTGTGTGCCTCATTGAGATGATGGCACATCATTTTAACTGCACCCAGGTAGCAGAATCTGGGGATTTTTCTCTGAATTCCAAAAATATATGTGTCTGACTGCAATTCCCAGGAGGTCCACGATGATGGAGTTGCCCAGTAACAAGGAGAAGCCCATAAGGACCTAGGGCAGAAAGGGAGCCTGGAAATTGAGAAGGCCAAAGAAATTCATGCAGACATAAGGATTCCTTCGTCTCCACACATAGACAAGTGTGATAGTGAAGGCCTGCCCCAAGAAAACTAAGCTCAGGAACAGACCAAAAAAGTCATTAAGAGTCCCCCCAAAAGGAACATAAATACAAAGTCTGCTGTGCAGCCTCAGAAAGAGCCTTCTTTGAGCATTCGGCAGTAATGGTATAAGAAAATCATATTAAGTAAAAAAATTGAATCCAACTGGTCCAAAGAAGAGCATTGCAGAAAGCCTAGTCAACAGAATAAGCAATAGAGAATAAGGTGGCTCTGATCACCAGTACAGACACATGTATAACCATGGGATTGTAAAGATAAGCAAAGAAGTAGTTAACACCTTGTTTCAACTATTTGGTTATTTAGCACCTTGTTTCAGTTTAAGCTTTGACCACGATTATATCAAGACTTTTGTTAAGACATAGAACTTGTCACAACGTATATGTGACGACTAACTTTGATAGACTGGACTCTTCTCACCAATGCAATGTTTTAAGTCAACTCCAAAAGACTCATGAACTAGAAAGAACAGAGTCTGAATACGGATTGAAGCAATCTACCTGCTCTCTTTCTTTTTCCTGTTTGGTTTCCTCTTTCCTATTGTACATTCCATCAGTTACAAGCCTTCTCTATAACCTGACTAATGTCTAATGTGAAAGTATTTGCAGATCCTATATTATTTATTGCATGGTGGGGGTGGGGAGGAGAGAGATGGGAAGAAAATTTGAAACTCAAGGGATTGTGGAACTGAATCTTGTAAACTAAAAGTAAACATACAAATTAATAAAGGCAAAAAAAGAATAACCCATCTGTAATCTCCGCTTTGCTTGACTTAGTACTGAATTGCCTATAAGGATCCGTTTCTGTCTATAAACAAAACAAAACAAAACAAAAAAACCATAGAATTTGTGAACCCCATATTGCTGATGCAACAGGAAGGGGTGGAACAGGGAGGATATTAATGATCATATATAAGGAGAAGCCCAGGCTCTGTGAGAGAAGAATTTTGAAGGGGAACTTTGTGGTGGCCAGGCACTCTGTCTTGTCATTCTGTGTTGATTTTTGTTTGTGATACTTTGTATAGAAGCCCTGGGACCTTACTGGAAGCCCTGAAAGAGGATTTTCTTGTTGTCTGTTTACAGAAGTCCTGGAGGAGGGTTTTAGAGGTTCTAGGACTATACTGAGATTTGTGTTGAGTTCTCAGACCTTGTTGGTGGGTCTGTGTCGATTTCACAGGCAGATAGTGAATTGATGATGGTGCCAGCAATGTATATGAGTGTTATTATGGCTCTTTTAAGCTTTG
The DNA here is from genome assembly GCA_011680675.1 of Gymnobelideus leadbeateri. Classification (NCBI taxonomy): domain Eukaryota; kingdom Metazoa; phylum Chordata; class Mammalia; order Diprotodontia; family Petauridae; genus Gymnobelideus; species Gymnobelideus leadbeateri. The sequence continues at coordinate 172,319 of WOXC01003962.1, forward strand.
TCTTCCCAGAAAAAGGAACTGTGAAGGACTTGAAGTGGATTAGACACTGTGAGCTTCTATATAGAACAGGAACTGGACAAGGGGCTGGATGAGGAGCTGGATGAGTAGTTGCGAGCTGCCTGCCTTTGCACTCAGGTGACAGTTGGGTAGATTCAGGCAGGAGCTGGGACCATGGAAGAAAAACCATGGAATTTGAGGGCCAGCCTTGAGTCAAGATGAAAAGACCTTTCCTTGGGTATTTAATGCAAACTGAGAAGATCAAGATTTACTGTGGCCTAGGGGTGGGAGGATTTTGGACTCTGTATCCTGTACCTCTTCAGGATGATTGAATTAAGGATGATTGGAAACTAATCTCCAATTAAGAAGACTTTTTCCTCAGAGATTACCACAATGTGACCTAGGGGTGGAGAACTTTGACCTTTGTACTTCGTGTTTCTTAAGGAGGCTTGCTTCTTAAGGATGATTGTTAAGGACTTACTAAATGACTGTGCTTTGTTTAAAACTATGTGGCCACTTTGGTGAAAACTGTGTGGCCACTTTAATCATAAGTTGTTAAGTTATAACATTGTGAATGCTGTACGTCAATTTCTGTGAATGTTTTGCTTTAGTTTACTACTGATTAAATATTGAGTTCACTATACTACGTAATCAGAACCTTGAAGCTGTTTACAGTAGCAGTCCTCTGGAAAGCAGGTTGTGCTTGGCTTTAAAGAGTGACACTTTCTAAAAAGACTCCAAAGTACATGTATGAGTGCCTGGAATCGAGGAGGCCCTAAGGAGGGGGGGGTAAAAATGATGGAATATAAGGGGAGGGAACACAGACAGACAGAGAGCTAGACAGACATAGCAAGCTGCCTAGCTAGAGATAGGGACAAAGGACAGGCAGAGACAGAGAGATATAACTGTGCTGTGAGTAGAGAGGAAAAATAAAGGAGAAAGATATATGAGCTGTTACTTCCAATATTCACTAGAGATGAATGAAGAATATCAGCTTCTGAGTTGAAAAACTAGGCCCAGACTAATGAATGTTTAGTGATTAGGCTTCTTTAAATTGAGCCTGCCATCACTAACTGCTACATCAAGGTTTTCTAAGGAATGAGTTTCTCCTTCCAAAGGCTTGCTACCACAGACCACACCACATCTTCCAGGAATATCTGTCCTTGCCAAATCTATGTGCTTTTTGAGGAGAAGTGAACAAATCATTCTGACTCTTGTTTGAGGAGGAATAAATGACACAGTTATCTTTGGTACTCCTACAATGTCTTCTCTCTAGCTGATACTCTCTGGTGACAAGCACTTCCAAGCATTATGTTCCATGTGAGCCATGCACAACTAAACCCAAATGGCCCACACTCTAGGCTTGTCCAGTCCACACTCTTGTTTTATTCAGGGTTGGTTCTTGACACATTCTAGGTCATCTACCTATTCTGGAGCAGGAGGAGGTTAAAGCAGTTTTTGACCAGTCCTTGGAATCAGGAAAGGGATAGTCTGATGGTGCCCAGTAATACTATTTCACCTACTGTTTAGCTTTAGGTCAGTTTTATGGACTAGATCTTTATAGTATGGGTTATCATCATGCTCAATAGATCTGGAATGAATGTCTATTACATTAAAGGTTTTGGAAGTACAATAATGAGGCCTTGTTTCTGCAGCTGAAGGACTCACAGTCCGCACAGGATAAGAGTGTTATGCTTGTAGTCAGCAAGACCTGAATTTAAGTCAGATCTCAGACATTTACAAACTGTGTGACTCTGGGCAAGTCATTTTACTCTGCTTGCCTCAGTTTCCTCATTTGCAAAATGAGTTGGAGAACACAATGGCAAACCATTCCAGTATCTTTGCCAAGGAAATCCCAAATGGGGTCCCAAAGATGCAAACCTGACTGAAAGTGAAGAAGTACAACAATGAGGTTTAAAATGTGAATGTCAGAATCAGAGGGCATCCAGTAAATATAAATAAGGAATGCAGATAGTCTTCATATTCCCCATATGTAAGCACAAGAGGACCTCCATACCAACGTCTCTTTGGCACTGTGTCTATGGAAGCAAAGAAAAATTGAATGGAGGTCATTAGGATGAGTAAACCCTGCCCCGGGGAACACTGAGCTAGGGACCATAACAACTCAACAACGATACATGAGCATTCCACATATTCAATGAGGTCCAAATTCCCCTTACTCAAATACTGCCAAGCCTACAGATGTCACTGGAGTACAAGGATGAGAGGAAAGATTATGGAAATGCTTTGCATAATGATATCCCCAAATTACCAGTGACATAGCCATCAAAGAGGGTGAGGATGACAGTAACACCCCTCCTACTACCACTTCCAGGCCATCTCCACACCCTGCTCATTCACTGAGGCCTCCCTCCTTCTCTCTGTCCACCAGCAGCATCATATACTCTGCCCTGGAACATGTGACTCTGATGAGTGAGGAGTGATCAAGTCCAGGCATTTCCACACTAAGACAACTCCCCGTCCCCACCTTCCCCCCACTAGAAAGTCAGAACCTTGAAAGCAAGTATTATCTTGCTTCCTTCTATTTGTCTAGCCCTGCTTAGCAGAGTACACAGAATGTAGGAAGTTATCTACCGAGTTATGGGTTTGGCCATGCCCCAGTCACCGTGAGGCTGGGCTGAGCTTCTTTGTGATTACTGCTACCTTTCCTAAATGGTGACCTCTGTAGTAGGAAATCCAGGACCTGACACGAGGGAGGGAATAAACATTCATATAGCTCCTATTATATCCTGTTATCCTCACAACTCTATGAAGTGCTATTATTATGCTCATTTTATATTTGAGGAAACTGAGGCAAACAGAAATTAAGTGACTCATCCAGAGTCACATGCTAGCAAATTTCCAAGTCTGGATTTAAACTCAGGTCACCCTGCCTTAGGCCCAGTGGTCACCTCTCCATGGCACCACCTACTTGCCTGGCTGCATTTGGTGAACATATGGTTCATCTATCCTCCACTGTGCAGATTCCACTCTGTTGTTTCTTAAGAGATGGGATGACATTTGGAATTCTCAAGTCCTCTGGTACTGGGCCCATTCTCCATGATTTTCTGAAATTAGTGACAATGGCCTGCAGTTACATGCCAAATAGCTTGGTATGTGCTGAGCCTGGTCACTAGAGCTTTACATGCACATGGAGATGAGGAAGCTGAGCCCATAGGGCTTGACAGCTGATTGGATTTGGGTATTGAGAGAAAGGTTCATCAGACAGCACTCCAGGTGTTCAAGCCACATGTGGCACCAGCAAAGAGAAACCTGCCAAACAGTTCCTCGTTCTGTGTTCAGAAACTCACACAAACAGAACTTAGCTTTAAGTCATATAATGACTTGAGATGGTCAGATATGTCCTCTTGGCTTTGCCAAGTTTACAACAACCCTGGGCCCAAAGCATTAGATTTATTATGATGGGAAGACAATCAAGAAAGGCCTATGAGTAGAGGGAAGTGGAGGTAGCCTGGAGCCTCCCTTAGCCCAGTGAGCAATGAGTCTGCCTTGGGGAGCTGAAGCAGACATCTGGATGGAAACATAAACATGTTGCTGGCATATGGGGACTTCCTAATTTGTAAGTTAACTGACAGAAACTAGAACCAACAGTGTACAAATTTCAGGTTATGATGACAGATTCTTCCTTTTCTCAACTAGTCAGTGGATTATAATGGAGCCATTTTTACAGCCTTGAATGCTGAAAATTAGGAGGTAAGTCCATTTGTGTCCCCAGATGTGCTCATTGTCACTGTCATAGGACGATATTTAATATGAATGTGATAGTGCTTGGACCCCAGGGACACTGATCAAGCTGAGAAAAGAGAAGCTCATGAAATTCAAATTTTAAAAGGATACTGGAATCAAAGCTCATGGATTATGGATAGACAACACAGGCCTGACACTTCAAGAGACATGAGTGATTTACATGAAAACATAAATCATCTCTTTCTGCCAATAAGCATGCCATTGAGACCCTCCCCTGCTTTTTTCCCTATTCTATAATTCATTCACGTAGAGGGGTACAGTAGAGAGATAGCAGGAAAGAAAATCCAAGAAGAATCAAGAAATATCTGGGCTTAAATCCCAGCTCTAATCCTTAGTTACTGTGTGGTCATGAGTAATTATATAATGTCTAAGACCCTCTGTTTTCTCATAAATCTGGAAGGGATCGTTAAATCCCTGGATGAGAGTTAAGATCCCTCCTGCCCCATCATCTCTCAAACCCCATACCAGTTAGATCAATGGGACAGTGAGAATAAGAAGAAAATGAGAAAAATAGAAAACTTTACTCTGTAGTAAAAAAGAAATCAAATTCACAAGCTTATGGAAAATATATGAACATAGCAGATCTTGTTTTATTTTTTTTTTAAATAAAAGATCTGGAAAATCATAGTAGACCACAAGCTAAATGAAAGAGAAATATGCTATGACAATCAAAATATCCCAGTCTTCATCAAGACCCTCACTAAGACCCCGCTAAGATGCTATTGGTCTAACGTATTTGGTTATGACTACCCCACTTCAGGAAAGATGCAGACAAGCCCTAGCATGTCCAAAAGAGGGCAGGTTAGAGCTCAATCACACTGGAGAACATTCCCAAGGGAAGTGCTTGAGACACAAAGAGAGATCTAACCTGAACCAATGAAGGTTCATTCATGCAGATAACTCTCATATTGATTCACCCAAACCTCCCAGCTCCCATAAACTTCATTCTCATCTCCAACTACCTACTAGGCATTTGTAAAGGCAAGTGCAGGGACTGGCACACAGCAGGTGCTTAATAAATGTTTAGAGAATGGATGGATGTCTCATATATTGTATAAACTCAACATGCCCCAGAGAGTTCCTTATCTTTTCCCTAAAATTCCCTTTGCGTTTTCCTACTTACCCTGTTACTGTTCAGGGCATCTCCATCTTCCCAGTCACCTCGATTCACTACATCAGTGCCATCCTCATTGCTCTCACTACCCTCACCTATCCAATCTGTTGCCAATTCCTGTTTTTTCTCTCTGCCACATCAAGCCCACATGCTTCCTTCTCTCCTCTGATGTAGCTACCCTCATTTGGACTATGGCCATAGGCTTCCGTTGGCTTCTGTGCCTCAGTTCCTCTCCCCAGTCCAGTCCAGTTTCTACTCAGCTATCAATTTGCCTAAAGTGTAGGTCTGCTTACATCACCTTATTGTTTTACTCAACAAGCTCCAGAGACTCCCTATTACCCCCAGGATCAAATATACAATGCCACATTTGACTTTTGCAACCCTTCACAGTCTGGCCCCCTGCTGACTTTCCAGTCTTCTTACACTCTATTTCCTGCCTTGCTCTTCACAATTCAATCTCATTGGCCTCCTGGCTGTTCTGAGAATCATACCCTCATGTCTCCCAACTCCCAGCCAATTCCCTGGTGGTGGCTCAAGTCCAGAACATTATTGGCTTCCCTCTGGACTCAGCACCAACCTCACCTTCCCCAAGAGGCTCCTTTCCTTCCCCCAACTCTGAGTTCACCTCCCATTCATCTGCTTTTGTATACTCTATGCACTTGGCTATTTGCATGTTGTCGACACCATTAGAATAATAGCTCCTTGAGAGCAAAGGCTATGTTTCTGCCTTTCTTTGTATTTCTAGTGCTTTGCATGAGACCCACCGTATAGTAGGCACTTAATAAAAGCTTGGTTACTTGACTTGAGTTGTACGTATTATTTGTTCAAGATGGAAGAGATTTTCTTTTCTTCGTTTCAGAGGGTCAAGCTGGAAACAATGGGAAGACATTAAACACAGGAAAACGTAATATAACAGTCTGATAATGAGGTGGCTCAGGAGCTCAGTGGATAGACCACTGGGTCTCAAGTCAGGGGGACTTCTCTTCCTGAGTTCAAATCCAACCTCAGAAATTTACTATCTGTGTGACCCTGGACAAATCACTTAACCCTCTTTGCCACAATTTCCTCATCTGTCAAATGAACTAGAGAAGGAAATGGCAAACTACTCAGTATCCTTGTCAAGAAAACCTCAAACTGGGCCATGAAGAGGGGATACATAACTGAAAAATGACTAAACAATGTAAAAAAGAACCACAATAGTTAAAGTTTATATAGTGCATATCATTTACATTGCACTGTGCTCAGCATTTTACAATTCTTATCCCATTTGGTCTTTACAACATACTCTGGGAGATAGGAGATGTTATTATACCCATTTTACAGAAGAGGAAAATCAGACAATCAGATGTTAAGTGACTTGTCCTGTATCACACACATAGGAAACATTTGAAGCTGGATTTGAACTCAGGTTTTCCTAACTGCAGGCCCAGTCTTCTATCCACTGCCCCATCTGGCTACCCTACCTATCAGTGCAACATAAGGAAATCCTTCTTACTAATGATTGCAACCACCAAAGCAAATGAACTGCTAGGGGAGGTGGGTGGGAACAGTGAGCTGCTCAGCACAGGGATCTCTAGGAAGACGCTGGATGGCCAATGATTGGGGTGGCCAATGTTCCTCCACCAGATGCTCCTTGGATTTATTAGTATTCAGGCTCCCTACCTGCTCTGGTCATATGGAATCAGAAACGAATTTCTACCAATGATGGGCAAATGAAGTGCCAATCATCTCCAGCATCATGGCTTATTAATTTACCTAATTAACTTGTTATACTGCCTCAACATTACAGATAAATAACATGTTTTTGCATAGTAAGAATCTTTAGTTAGGATGTCCATTCTTATTTAGGTAAAAAAATGGGTGGAAAATCATGCGCCAACTAGGAAATGACAAGTCACTGTTCTGGTGCCTGCTGCAGGTGGCAGTTTGGTTTTTGTCCTGTAAACAGATGTAGCCATGTAGACCAAGGTAGTCCAAGAGCAGGGGCAAAACACAAGGACTTGGAGACAGGCGCAGAAGAGCTTTGGCTGGTGAACAGGGGCTGGGCATGGCCATGACTCCATCATCTCCATCTTCCCTTAGTTTTCTACTCAGGAAACATAAAAAAATGGACTAAAAGGAGTGAGTTCAAGGGCCTTAGAACTGACTAGATGTATGACCCTTGACAAGTTGAGGTAATATTTGTTAAAAAGAAAAAAAGCTTAGCAAAGTGTCTGGTACACAGTAAGGCACTTAATACATGCTTATTTCCTTCCTACAATTCTTTATTTCTTTTTTTTAAGCAATTGGGGTTAAGTAACTTGCTCAAGGTTACACGGCCAGTCATTATGTATGTGTGGGTGCTCATTTTCTGAGGCTGGATCTGATCCCGGGTCATCCCGACTCTGGGGCTGACACTCTTACTCACTGCACCACCTAGCTGCCCCACAATTCATTTTTTCTTAACATTCTTTTTTCTATGTGGGATAAACGTGCCAAGTCTGAAGATGCTTCATACCTGATTCATGTATGCTGGGTACCTTGAACTGCCCTCTCCCTGCCCATTTGTCTGCTGTGGAGAATTCCTTTGTCTAGAGGCAGAAATGAAATTGTTCTACACAATTTGGTAATGGTAGCCATCTCTAAGGGGAGGGAGGGAAGAAAAAATAGAAAAAAAAGAAATTTACATGATTGTGTGCAATCATCTTTTTTCTTATACTATGTTACAAAAATGCATGTTTTATTTCATAAATTAAAAAATGAAATGAATCAAAATTTGAAAAAAACAGAAATTGCTCCACAAGGCCCTGAGGTGGGGATAGGATTGAAACACTAAGAACAAAGTTTCCTCCTCACAACCCCAGAATAGTGAATTCAGGGCAAACCTTGAGGAGCAGAAGGAGGTCAAGGACTGGTGAGGTTACTGGGCCCTGTGGTCTCTGTCTAGCCATGCCTAATTAGGCACTGGGTTGGAATAAGAAATAAAACCCATTTGGTAGGCATGCCAAGTCCACATTCTGAATTTTCCAAATCTGCACCTTTGCTCATAAGGCATATTACTGCTGAGAAATATTTGGATGGGATAATACAAATAATAATGTGAAACATCTCCAAAGCTTATTGGAAGCACAACTTTCTCTCCCAAAGGGATGCTTTGATTTAATATTCGTTCTAAACGAAAAGGAGAGGAATTCACAATATGTTCCTTTCCAGAATAATTTTGCTTAGAGAAGGAAACATTTGCCATTCTAAAATTATTCATTGCATATTTCTCCTGCATTCCATAAGAAAGGATTTCTGACACCCTGCAGATTGGTCAGTCAATGAATATTTGTTAAATACTTACTATGTGTCAGTTATTATGCTAAGCATTGAAGACACAGAGAAAAACAAGGCTCTCACAGTCTAGTGGGGAAGACAACATTCAAATAACTGTGTACAAACAAGGTAAAGATGGGAAATTTCAAATAGTCATCATAGAAAAGATCTTCAAATTAAGAGGAGAAGGGGAAGGCTCCCTGTAGAAGGCATGCTCTGTACCAGGATTTGATTCTATCCTCTGGAACATCCCTGTAACATGCCCCACTTCTGTACTCTGACCCTACCAGCCCCTGTGTGCAGGTCTTCCTCACCTTCTGCTTAGCATATGGTAATGTCTTGCTGGTGGGTCTCCCTACCTTGAGTCTCTCCCCACCATTTCCCATGCTCCTGTGCTATCCTCATTCTCCCAGATCTAGATGTGTAAGGGGAATGAGCTGAGTGAAGAACAATTCACTCTAGCTGGGCATGAAAGGTGTAGCTTACCTTGAGCTCCTCTTCCCTGGTCCCATGTTTGAATAAGTATCACAAGCTAGCCCATACAATGGAGCAACAAGAAAGGCTATGAAATTAGAGTTCATTTACCGTCCAGCATGAGCCTGCCTCCTCTTAGTGTAAGAAACGAAGTCCAGCTTTCTCTATCAAACTATCTTATTATACATGGATATTTAGGACTTATATGCATGTGTATATGAACACATGACACAAGGCACATTTTGTCATGGGGAATGGAGGAAATGTCTAACCTCCTGTGTTGTCACCCACATGGCCCAGATCATTGAAGAAATGAAATCTATGTGGAAACCAGTTTGAAGTGGTCTCTGGGAGCACAATAATGCTTGTGAGAGCATCAAGATGGCAGATTAGAGAAGGCAAAGGGCTGCTGAGAGGCTGAGAAGGAAGAGCATTGAGAAAAGGTCATAAATTGGCAACATATAGAGAGCTCATAACTTTGGAGAGAGGAATTTTAGTTGAATGAAGATGTTAAGAGTAAGATGGTGAAATTGAGTGGAAAATGAGCTCATCACCTAACATAGTCTTACACATCTCCAATATAAACCTGAAAATGAGAAGAATGGATGTAGTAAAGAACATAGTATCAGGCAGTCCTGGGTTCAAAGAATGTTTCTAACCATATGAACTATGCAGCCATGCACATATCCCTTAAATTTTCCTCTCCTCCATTTCCTCACCTATGAACTGTGGATAATAACACCTAGAAGAACTAACTCACATGTCTGCTGAGAGGGCCACATCAGGCCATAGGATTGTAGATTGAGTGTTCAAAGGCACCCCAAACATAAATGAGTCAAATGTCCTTACTTTACAGACAAGTAAACTGAGACCGGGGGAGATTGAAATGACTTGGCAAAAGGTCACCCAGGCATGAAAGGCCAGGAGTAGGATTTGAATGTAGGCCCTCTGGCTCCAGAGCCAGGGTTATTTACACTCCATCACATGGTCTCATTGTGTCCTTTGAAGTATTACATAAATTCAAGTTATGATTATTATCTACAGAAAAACATTTTTCTGTTATTATCTCTATTGGAGGAATAACAACAGGACTAGTAGCCTCTGGGAGAAAAAGGCCATTAGGAAACTTTCTGCATCAGATGATAATTATCTTTGTTACTCATAAAATCATATGCTAGTTATTTAGGCCCTGGCCATAAAGAAATTAGCAATCCGACTCGAAAAGCTCTGGGTGATTTCCACAACTACTCAGAGAACATCAAGGATGTGTACCAAGATTAAGCCATAGATGCCTCCAGATATGGCATCTAGAGAGGATTGGGCTTCTCATCACATTTTCAGGAAATTGTTAAGGAAATATGCTTTCATCAATTCCATTAGGAGAATCATTGTTTATGTGCAACATCCTTGAGTGATTTAGCCAGGTAACAATTCTAAAACAATGATGATAATCCTTGTTCCCCAGGTTAATACTTCAGTCACTCCTGCCCTACCATCACTCTCCAAAGGCAAAGGTGTGCAAGATGTGTGGCCTAGTGAAGAATGATGTAGTCTGAATGGGAATAAAATGGACACCTGAACTTTGACCTACTGTTCACTGGTACTATGCATGAATGAGTGTACCAAACTTGCCCATACCAAGCAACAATCAGCAAGGATAAGGAGGTAAGGTTACTTGACCCTCCAACTGGAGTCTGCCTTTTTGTAGTGATAAAGAAAGACAAAGCCTTCCATTATATGACTATCATACAAACACACACACACACACACACACACACACACACACACACACACAAACACAAACATTTTGTTTTGTTTTGTTTTGATCTTTTGCTTTTTGGAGGGCAGTTGCCCAAGACTTGCCCAAGGTCACATGGCTAGTAAGTGTTAAGAGTCTGAGGCTAGGGGGGTGGAGCCAAGACGGCAGAGTAGAAGCAGCTCATCCAAGCCACTCTGCCCCCAGATTCCCCCCAAACGATGTAAAAGGGGACTCTGAACAATTTCTGGAGCCACAGCACCCACAGAACAACACAGAGAAGCTAATATCCTGCTGAGGACAGCCCAGCAGCCCTGCAGGAAGGACCAGCACAGCCTTCTGAGAGTCAGCAGCATGCAGCGCACAGAGCACGGGCAGCCGAGCCGAGCGAAGTCCAGGTCCCCATGAGCCGAAGTTTTAGCCCCAGGGCGGCAGGGCCAGCAGCCAGCCGGAGAGACCCCAGAACACCAGCAGCTGTGGAGATTCCAGAATTATCAACATAGACATGCCTAGGACAAAGTGAGAGGTTAGTGCCCTATGGATTTTGGGACCAGTATTTGGGGAATGCGTCGGCTTCCTCCCCTGGGGACTAGAAGTCTCTGAGGAGACATGACATTTTGTAGTTTTCAGAGGCAGCTCCAGCTCCTGGACTTCCAACTGTAGGGAAATCCAGCGATCAGTCTTGTGGGGTAATAGCTCTTGCTTTAACCTCCCTGGATCTGGATTGTGATCTGGGGTGGAAGTCATGGGTGGGTTTGCAGCTTGCCAGAAATGGAGGTTGCCCTCCCACACGTTCGGGATGAAAATTCCCCTATCTGTTGGCAAAGACATACTGTGGCAACAAGCCCAAAAGTCAAGTAATTAAGTGGCAACATGCCAAGGCAAAGGAAACAGAAAAATGCAACCCTAGACTCCTATTTTGGGGGCATAGAGCGGGAAAAGGACTATGAGGTCAGAGGTCCTGCTCCAAAAGCCCCGGGGGAAAACATGAGCGGGTTGCAGGCCATAGAGGACCTTAAGAAGAACTTTAAAAATCAAATAAGAGAAGTGGAGGAAAAATTGGAAAGAGAAATAAGAAGGATGCAGAAAAAGTATGAAATGGGGGTGAAAAGCCTGACTGAGGAAAACAACACCTTAAAAAATAGACTAACTCAAATGGCAAAGGAGGCCCAAAAGGGCAATAAGGAGAAGAATGCATTAAAAAGGCGAATTTGGAAAGCCACGATCAAGGAAAGAACCTAGAAATCACCCTTCAAGAAATTCTCAAGGAAAACTGCCCTGATGTTTTAGATCCAGAGCTTAAAATGGAGGTTGAAAGAATCCACCGATCACCTCCTGAAAAAGATCCCAAAAAGAAAACTCCCAGAAATATTATAGCCAGGTTCCGGAACCCCCAGATCAAGGAGAAAATACTACAAGCGTCCAGGAAGAAACAATTTCAATATTGTGGAAACACAATCCGAATAGCCCAGGACTTGGCAGCTTCTACACTGAGGGATTGAAGGGCATGGAATATGATATTCCAGAGGGCAAAAGAACTGGGAATGAACCCAAGGGTCACCTACCCAGCAAAACTGAGTATTTTGTTTCAGGAGAAAATATGGTCATTCAGTGGAATAGGGGACTTTCAAGCATTCTTGAGGAAAAAACCAGAATTGAATAGAAAATTTGACATCCAGACACAGGAAGGAAGAGATGCCTGAGAAGGTAATCAGGGAAGAGAGATCAAGGGGAAATTATCAAAGTTGAACTATTTACATTCCTATATGGAAAAGCAATAATTGTGACTGATGATACCTTTCTCACTATTAAAATAATGGAAGAATGGGGTGTGGTCATATGAATACATATGTGAATGTGTGTGCATATGGTTACAGTTATATATGGATAGAGGGCATAGGTTGAATCTGTTGGGAAGGGAGAATACTCAAGGGATGAAATTATGAGGTGAGAGAGGAAAGTGGCAAGAGGAGATGGGGAGAGACAGGGTAGGGTAAACTATCCCATGAAGAAGAAGCAAGTGGAAGTGGTTGCAAAGGAGGGGGAGAATAAAGAAGGCTAAAAAGGCAAAACCACATTCACATTGAATTTGATTCGGGGAGAAAATGACATACATACTAAATGGGATATCTCAACCTGCAGCAGAATAAGGGGAAGGGGGATGAGAGGAGGGATGATGGATGGGAGGGCATCCTTGGGGTGAGGGGAGGTTGGAAGTACCCACTATAGAAGAGGGACAGGATCATGTAGGGAATGGACCAGGTGGGGGGTGGGATGAGTGGGAGGGAATTATAAGCAGCCTTGTACAATATATCTACTATGATAATGTTTTGCATAGCTAGACATGTACAACATATACTGAATTACTTATCTCCCCAGAGGGAATGGGTGACAAGGGAGGAAGGAAATGGATCTGAAATTCGAGGTCTTAACATTAAATGTTTCAAGTATATATAAATACTATTATTAATACTCTTTTGCTTATAATTGGGAGATAAGATGTGCAGGCATTGGGACACAAGATTCACCTTCCTCTAATGGAAAAGTCGAAGGGGGTATGGGAGAAGGTATGGGAGAGAGCAGATTGGAGGAAGCGATATCTTGTGGGACTGCTATTCTGGGAGGTTGGGTAGGGGAATAATGGGGGGAAAATGATTGTAACTCAAAATCTGGTGGAAATGAACGATGTAAAACAGAAGTTAATAAAGCATTTGTTTAAAAAATAAAGAAAGAAAGAAGTCCAACATAAAAAAAAAAACCTGGTCAAGGAAGTTCTAAATTAGAGAAAAGATTGAATAAAATATTTAAGAAATGCAAAAAAAAAAAAAGAAAATAAACATTGGTATTTTAGACCGTTTGTTTTTCCAACAAATTTTGCTTCTATTTTGTCCAACTCTATAAAGTAGCTTTTTGGTAAATTGATTGGTATGGCACTAAATATATAATTTAGTTTGGGTAAAATTGTAATTTTTATTATATTAGTTCGACCCAGCAATGAGCAATTGATATTTTTCCAATTAGTTAGACCAGACTTTATTTGTGTGAGAAGTGTTTTGTAGTTGTGATCATATAGGACCTGGGTTTATTTTGGCAGGTAGATTCCCAAATATTTTATAATGTCTACAGTGACTTTAAATGTGGTTTCTCTTCCTATGTCTTGCTGTTGAATTTCATTAGAGATATATAGGAATGCTGAGGATTTATGTGGGTTTATTTTATATCCTGCAACTATGCCAAATTTATTCATTGTGTCAAGTAGTTTTTTACTTGATTCTCTAGGATTCTCTAAATATATCATCATATCATCTGCAAAGGGTGATAACTTGGTCTCTGCTTAATTTGATTCCTTTGACTTCTTTTTTTTTTTCTCTAATTGCTACTGCTAATGTTTCTTGTACCAGATTGAATAAGAGGGGTGATAGTGGACACCCTTGTTTCACCCCAGATCTTATTGGAAATGCTTCTAGTTTATCCCCATTGCATATAATACTTGCTGATGGTTTAAAATAGATGCTATCTACTATTTTAAGGAAGGCTCCATTTATTCCTATACTTTCTAGTGTTTTTAATAAGAATGGATGTTGTACTTTGTCAAAAGCCTTTTCTGCATCTATTGAGATAATCATGTGGTTACTGCTAGTTTTATTGTTGATATGATTGATTATACTGATAGTTTTCCTAATATTAAACCATCCTTGCATTCCTGGAATAAATTCTACCTGATCAAAGTGTATTACTCTTGTGATAAGTTGTTGTAGTCTTTTAGCTAATATTTTATTTAAACATTTTGCATCTAGATTCATGAGGGAAATTAGTCTATAATTTTCTTTCTCTGTTTTATCTCTTCCTGATTTATGAATCAGTACCATATTTGTGTCATAAAAAGAATTTGGTAGGATTCCTTCACTAATTTTCCCAAATAGTTTGTAGATTATTGGAAACAATTGTTCTTTACATGTTTGATAGAATTCACTAGTAAACCCATCTGGCCCTGGGGATTTTTTCCTAGAGAGTTCATTAATGGCTTGTTTGATTTCTTTTTCTGAGATGGGGTTATCTAGGTAATTCACTTCTTCTTCAGTTAATCTGGGCAACTTCTATTTTTGTAAATGTTCATCCATTTCACTAAAATTGTCATATTTATGTGCATACAGTTGAGAAAAATAATTCCTAATTATTGTTTTGGTTTCCTCTTCATTGGAGGTAGATTCACCCTTTTCATTTTTGATACTCATAATTTGGTTTTCCTCTTTCTTTTTTTATCATATTGACTAAGGGTCTATCAATTTTATTGTTTTTTTTTTTTTTCGTAAAACCAGGCTTTAGTTTTATTTATTAATTCAATAGCTTGCTTAATTTTAATTTTATTAATCTGTCTTTGGTTTTCAATATTTCTGATTTAGTACTAAATTGGGTATTTTCAATTTGTTATTTTTCTAGCTTTTTCATTTGCATGTCCAATTCATTGACCTCCCTTCTCTCTAATTTATTCATGTATGCAGTCAGGGATATAAAACTTCCCCTAAGAACTGCCTTTAATGCATCCCACAAATTTTGGTATGTTATCTCATTATCATTCTCTTGAATGAAATTACTGATTGTTTCTATAATTTCTTGTTTGACCCACTCATTCTTTAGGCTTAAATTATTTAATATCCAATTAGTTTTTAGTCTATCTTTCCATGGCCCTTTACTGCATATAATTTTTATTACATCATGATCTGAGAATAATGCATTTAATATTTCTGCCTTTCTGTGCTGAATTGTGAGGTTTTTATGCCCTAATACATGGTCTGTTTTTCAGTATGTACAATGCACTGCTGAGAAGAAAGTAAATTCCTTTTTATCCCCATTTAGTTTTCTCCAGAGATCTATCATACCTAGTCTCTCTAAAATTCTATTCACCTCCTTAACTTCTTTCTTGTTTATTTTGAGGTTATATTTATCAAATTCAGAAAGGGGGAGATTAAGGTCCCCCACTAGTATAGTTTTCCTATTTATTTCTTCCTCTAAATCCTTTGATTCATATTTGGGATTGGTAAGTCAGCAGGCTGGGGCTTCTTCACTCTCTGGTGCAGTCTGCTTATCTGCTCTCAAGTCTGAGCTGTACAGACCCCATGTGCTCCAAGCTCCCCCTGTCTTGACCCACTGGGCACTTTCCTGGGCTAGATTCTGCCAAGCTTTATCTCCAAGTGGATTCTGTCACTCCAGAGAAATGAAAGGTGGTCCACCTGGCAGCCATTACTGACCTTCAGTGAGTAGCCCAGAAATGTGCTGCCACCTTGATGGATTTATAAAATTCTTTTAGTTCACTTTGCCCTGAGTTTTGCCTTGTTAATCAAGGTGAAATTCCAGTGAAGAATTTTCTCTTTCAACAAAGTGATGGAACAAATATTAATCATGGAGATTGACCTTAAAAGTGTGCTGTGCACACGTCTTTTCCTGTTCTGCTGGAGAGGTGACTGTTAAATATTTACTAGCACATTTCTGATGTATAAATATGTACTTGCTGTTTCCTGTGACAGAATGAAGGTTCCTCAAGGCAAGGATTATTGTGCTGTTTCTTCAGTGTCTACCACACTGTTTGAAGAGGTCTTTAAGCTGATGGCTTCACACAGCTCTGTTTCCTTTCAATCTAATTCACAAGCACAAGTCAAGAACTATTGATCCTCTTCAAGAAAGATTGATCAGTAACAACCACAAGAGCAACAACAACACCCACCATTGCCAACTAACAGGCTGCTTAATTTCATTTTTTTTAAATACATAAAAGGGAATACTAAATTTTATTTTATTTTGTTTTGTTTTGTTTTTTTTAAACAAATGCTTTATTAACTTTTGTTTTACATCATTCATTTCTGCCAGATTTTGAGTTATAATCATTTCCCCCCCATTATTCCCGTACCCAACCTCCCGGAATAGTAGTCCCACAAGATATCGCTTCCTCCAATCTGCTCTCTCCCATACCTTCTCCCATACCCCCATCTATTTTTCCATTAGAGGAAGGTGAATCTTTGTGTCCCAATGCCTGCACATCTTATCTCCCTATTACAAGCAAAAGAGTATTAACAATAGTATATATATATATATATATATATATATATATATATATATATATATATATATATATATATTTGAAATATTTAATGTTAAGACCTCGACTTTCAGATCCATTTCCTTCTTCCCTTGTCCCCCATTCCCTCTGTATATGTTGTACATGTCTAGCTATGCAAAACATTATCATAGCAGATATATTGTACAAGGCTGCTTACAATTCCCTCCCACTCATCCCACCCCCCACCTGGTCCATTCCCCACATGATCCTGTCCCTCTTCTATAGTGGGTACTTCCAACCACCCCTCCCCCCAAGGATGCCCTCCCATCCATCTTCCCTCCTCTCATCCCCCTTCCCCCTATTCTGCTGCAGGTTGAGATATCCCATTTAGTATGTATGTCATTTTCTCCCTGAACCAAATTCAATGTGAATGTGGTTTTGCCTTTTTGGCCTTCCTTATTCTCCCCCTCTTTTGCAACCACTTCCCCTTGCTTCCTCTACATGGGATAGTTTACCCTACCCTGTCTCTCCCCATCTCCTCCTGCCACTTTCCTCTCTCACCTCATAATTTCATCCCTTGAGTATTCTCCCTTCCCAAGAAATTCAACCTATGCCCTCTATCCATATATAACTGTAACCATATACACACATTCACATATGTATTCATATGACCACACACCCTTCTTCCATTATTTTCATAGTGAGAAAGATATCATCAGTCATGGTTATTGCTTTTCCATATAGGAATGTAAATAGTTCAATTTTGATAAGTTCCTTTTGATTTCTTTTCCCTGATTACCTTCTCAGGCATCTCTTACTTCTTGTGTCTGGATGTCAAATTTTCTATTCAACTCTGGTTTTTTCCTCAAGAATGCTTGAAAGTTCTCTATTCCACTGAATGACCATATTTTCCCCTGAAACAAAATGCTCAGTTTTGCTGGGTAGGTGACCCTTGGGTTCATTCCCAGCTCTTTTGCCCTCTGGAATATCATATTCCATGCCCTTTGATCCTTCAGTGTAGAAGCTGCCAGGTCCTGGGCTATTCTGATTGTGTTTCCACAATATTGAAATTGTTTCTTCCTGGCTGCTTGGAGCATTTTCTCCTTGATCTGGGGTTTCTGGAACCTGGCTATAATATTCCTGGGAGTTTTCTTTTTGGGATCTTTTTCAGGAGGTGATCTGTGGATTCTTTCAACCTCTATTTTGCCCTCTGGATCTAAAACATCAGGGCAATTTTCCTTGAGAATTTCTTGAAGGGTGATTTCTAGGTTCTTTCTTTGATCATGGCTCTATTCACTGCGCCACCTAGCCGCCCTCTTATTTGATTTTTAAAGTCCTTCTTAAGGTCCTCTATGGCCTGCCACCCGCTCATGTTTTCCCCTGGGGCTTTTGGAGCAGGACTTCTGACCTCACAGTCCTTTTCCCGCTCTATGCCCCCAAAATACGAGTCTGGGGTTGCATTTTTCTGTTTCCTTTGCCTTGGCATGTTGCCACTTAATTGCTTGACTTTTGGGCTTGTTGCCACACTATGGCTTTAAGGCCAGATAGAGGAATTTTTATCCCGAACGTGTGGGGGGCAACTTCTGTTTCTGGCAAGCTGTAAACCCACCCACGACTTCCACCCTAGATCACAATCCAGATCCAGGGAGGTTAAAGCAAAAGCGATAACCCCCCAAGACTGATCACTGGATCTTCCTACAATTTGCAGGCCGGGAGCTGGAGCTGCCTCTGAAAACTACAAAATGACGTGTCTCCTCAGTGGCTTCTAGCCCCCAGGGGAGGGACCTGGCGCATTCCCTCAATATAGGTCCCAAAGTCCATAGGACAGTAACCTCTTACTTTGTCTTAGGCATGTCTACGTTGATAATTCTGGAGTTGCCACAGCTCCTGGTGTTCTGGGGTTCCTCCAGCCGGCTGCTGGCCCTGCCGCCCTGGGGCTAAAATCTCGGCTCACCAGACATGGGCTTGGCTCGGCTCCTGCGCTCTGTGCTCTGTGCGCTGCATGCTGCCAGGTCCCAGACCGCTGCACTGGTCCTTCCTGCAGGGCTGCTGGGCTGTCCTCAGTGGGAGGTTAGCTTCTCTGTGTAATTCTGTGGGTGCTGGGGCTCCAGAAGTTGTTCAGAGTCCCCTTTTACATAGTTTTGGGGAAATCTGGGGGCAGAGTGTCTTGGAAGAGCTGTTTCTACTCCTAAACTTTCCTTTATTAACTGTTAGACAAGCAATGAGGGGTTCATTTTGTTTCAGTCATAGATTAGAGCCACCAGACCAGTGTGGTATGTTTCGACCCCTTAGACAGGCCTTCCCATTGGTTTGGACACCCATCCACAGCCGCCCTAAGGAACTGGAGCAGGGGCTTCCAAATGCTGTGGCCTTCTCTAAGATCTCTTGACATCATATGGCTCCCTTAGGATCACACATATTCCTCATCTTTGTCCTGAAAAAGCAGCCCATTTCTTATTTCATTTTGTTTGCTGTTACATATCTCTCTGACCACATACATTATACTTTGTCTTCTGGGACTATTTTCCATTTATCATGGGGCATGGCCTGTACCCACTCATCAATTTCTTTGCCTTTGTCCTTTGAGTGACACTAGATTATAAATATTCTAAGGCAGTGGCATTTTATTACTCAGTCATACACCACCATCAGAAAAATATTATTGCTTAAAAGAGGGACTTTTGTTTTAGGGAGAAACCTAAGGTCATTAAATTAACTAATTTTCCAAAGGTATTTGAGCCACCTCTTTTCTCCAAATTCAACTCAGGGCAGGCTGGGGTCAATGTCACTTTGCAGCATCTGTCCAAGATAAATGACATGTTGAGGCAGATCTATGAGTTATCAAATCACTTGTGTATTAAGAGAATGAACAAAGGAGATGTGGGGCAGCTGGGTGGAACAATAGATAAAATACCCACCTTAGAGTCAGGAAGACTCATCTTCCTGAGTTCAAATCTGACCTCAGACACTTACTAGTTTCCTTTATTAACTGTTAGACAAGCAAGTCACTTGGGCAAGTCACCTGGGCAAGTCACTTAAGCCTATTTCACTCAATTCCTCATTTGTAAAATGAGTTGGAGAAGGAAATGGCAAACATCTCCAGTATCTTTGCCGAGAAAATTTCAAAAGGGGTTCATAAAGAGTCAGACATGACTGAAAAACAACAATACGGACATAAACTATTCATCCATATGTGTGTGTGCATGTATATAGATAGATATGTTGATAAATAGTAGAGGACAGCATTTCTCAATATCTTTCCTTTGTACATATATGTGCACATACATACACAAACATACATATGTATATGTGGTAAATGTTGACAAACAAAGCCCTCAAAATATGCACATATGCACTTATGACTACGTTGCAGAGAAACAATACCATCATGGTGCTCTCTCATACATCATTGCTCTGCTGGGTGCACACTATTCTAAGCCAGCTGCTTTTGTTGTTTGCTTTGGTATATTCTGCCTTTTCCATACATTACACTAAGGCCTATGTTGTTGGAATTCACGTGTGGGGGGTTCTATTTTCATTGACTTAGAAAATATTTTATTACAGAAATGTTGATTGTTTTCCCCTCAAGCAACACTCACTGTTATTCTAGCTTCATTTTTAAACGCTTTGTAGCTGACTTAATTTAATTAATCTTTAAATGATAAGTTTTTGGTAAATGCATCTACCCCCAATTCTGATATACATGTTGATATTGCTCATCATCATCTGTTATCTTATTACAAAAGAATTCACAATATCATTTCTTCTAAATTGGTCATGCTCTTCGACAACATGTATCTACATTTGGCTAGAAAGTCAATTGTGCTCTGACTAAAGTACCTCTAAAAATTATAGTTAATAAAATAAAGATAAAAGAGAAACACCACCACAGGTAAAATTTGGTAAAACAAAATAAATAAACCTGAGAGAATAAAGAAAAGAAAAAATCCAATGCCCTCCAAGGAGGACCCAAAGCAATATACAAATACCATGAGATAAAAGAAAGCAAGGTGAAACATTTGAGAAGAAAGAACATTTACAAAACAACTAGATTCTCAAAAGATAGAATGACCTAAGTGTCAAAATTTGCTTTATGGTTAAGAAAATCAATGAGCCATATCTGGAAATCTGGCATCTATGAGAGACATAATAGTACTGAAACATAAAGAAAACATGAGACTCAGCTATTTGAAACATATAAAAAATTTAAATCAGAATCAAATGTTCAAGAAGAAACACAAAAACATAGACAAAAAACACAACAGGATGCATACTTGAGATCTTTGTATACCAAATCATTGTATTTAAAGAAGGACGATCCTGCAAATTTTTTTAAAACAGTCACTATTTAAATCTCATATTCCAGGAAATGATGCAAGAAAAAAATGTCTTAAAGTATTACAAAGAAAGGGAAAAAAAAACACAAATTTATAGATTATATAGACTATCATCACAGAGGAATCCTGTATTTAAATCACTTGGAAATGTAGTCACTAATTTCCAGAGCTTAAATGTTCAGAAGCAAGTAGTAAAACCATTTAGGAAGAAGTAATTAGCATATGATAAAACACTAATTTGAATCATGCAGGATTATTCAATGAGGATGAGAAATACTGACTATATATGCAGTTAGAGAGGATAGAGAGATAAGGCAATGAAAGAAAAAGCATAGAATATATTAATCCCCAAACTCATGTCCTATATTCCAAAGTTGCCAATCTTGCAAAACTGAACACATTCTATCCTGAGAAAAGATGTTTATTATTCTTTACTGAAGACTTCAAATATTTCCTTAAAAGAAAATTAGAGCTGAGCAAGATATTTTTTCATGCAAATCAACTCAGTTGCTGAACTTCATCAGGTAAGCAAGTCTGTAAAGCAGGAATTTTGTGTAATGACGACTTAGTATTTACATCATGTTAGGAAAAGAATATATGATTGTTTCTTTGAAATTTTACAGTATATGAATGTATTTGAGAAAAAAATATTTGGAATTAATGCAAGATTCTCAAATAAGAAATAAATCACCTGAAGAAAGTTTATAGCAAGGGAATATAACTTCTTTAAATTGAACTCCATAGGTGAATTCAAAGGATTAAGAGGTGCAACAGGTGGGGGAGGTAACAAAAATATTTTAAAACTACATTCCCTATTGGGGAAGTATAAAACAAAGACTGAATCAGTAAGACTAGAATCTCAGGTGCTGTGTTTAGTATGGAAAGGAAAAGGGGCTAGATGTTGAATTCTGAGTATGGAGATCATCTTGTAAGAATACAAACAAGATCTTATGTTTCAACAAATACATTGTATTACAATTCTAAATATCAATGAATTCAACTTTTTCATGAAAAAGAACCTCAGTGCTATATGAATTAGAAAACAGAAGGAAGCAATATACTATTAACAGAAAATAAACCCAAAGCATAGGGAAACATGATAAATTCAAAGAAATATAGAAGGACTCACATGAAGTAATATAAAGGCAAGAGAAAAGAAACAGAAGTAAATGATATCCCTCTGTGCGTATTTATATGCACAAACAAATATACATATTTGTTCACACAATTAACTGTTGGCATGGAGACATAAAAAGAAGGAAAAAAAAAACTTGTTCCAATGTAATGAACAACTTTGGTTCTATGTTATTATTTTTAAAACACACACACACACACACACACAGTTCCTCAAATTTGGCGAAGTATGACAGCGTGAGGTTACAAATACTGATAATCTCAATTGCCTTTTTATGTTATTCTGCCTAAAAATTATCCAGAGGGGGTGGAGTTAAGATGGAATAGTAGAAACAGCACTTCCGCCGACCTCCGGCCCACACCACTTCAAAATTATGTAGAAGTGGGACTCTGAACGACCTCTGGAGCACCAGAACTCACAAAATGACACAGAAAAGCTAACCTCCCACTGAGGACAGCCCGGCAGCCCAGCAGCCTGCAGCCTGGCAGGGAGTTGCCAGCACAGTGCTCGGGGAGCTGACCCCAGGACCATGTGAGTCGGAGGTTTTAGCCTCAGTGAGGACAGACCAGCAACAAGCTAGAGGGACCCCAGAATACCAGAAGCTCTGGTGATTCCAGAATGATCAACACATAGATGCCTAGAACAAAGTGAGAGGTCAGTGCCTTATGGACTTTGGTACTGGTTGGGAGAGCACATCAGATTCTTCCCCTGGGGACAAGAAGCCACTGAGGAGCCGGCGCAGCTTGCACAAAGTTGCCACATTGTAGCTTCAGCTCCTGGCCTGCAAATTGTAGGGGGAATCCATCGATCAGTCTGGGGGGTAATCGCTCTTGCTTTACCCTTCTTGGATCTGGATTGTGGTCTGGAGTGGAGGTCTTTTTTAGCTTGCCAGAGTGTGTGGAGGCTTCAGAGAAGCCAATCAACTAATATCTCAGGGAGAAAACCCCAGCATTTGGGATGGAAGCTCCCCTAGCTGGTGGCGGATTCCTACTGTGGCAACAAGCCCAAAAGTCAAGTAATTGAGTGGCAACATGCCTAGGCAAAGGAAACAAAATAAACAGAAAAATGAAACATTAGACCCAAATGAAAATACGAGCTGCTTATAGGCCATAGAGGACCTTAAGAAGCAGATAAGAGAAGTGGGGGGAAAATTGGGAAGAGAAACGAGAAAGATGCAAGAAAAGTATGAAATGACAGTCAACAGCCTGACTGAGGAAAAAATCACCTTCAAATAGACTAACTCAAATGGCAAAAGAAGATCAAAAAGGCAATGAGGAGAAGAATGCCTTAAAAAGCCAAATTTGCCAGATGGAAAAAGAATCTCAAAAGCTCACTGAGGAGAATCATTCCTTCAGAATTAGACTGGAGCAAATGGAAGCTGGTGACTTTATGAGAAATCAAGATACTGTTAAGCAGATCCAAACAAATGAAAGAATAGAAGGCAATGTGAAATATCTCATGGAAAAAACCACTGACCTTGAAAAGAGATCCAGGAGACCCATTCTAAAAATTATTGGACTCCGTAAAAATCATGATGAAAGAAAGAACCTAGAAATCATACTTCAAGAAGTTCTCAAGGAAAACCGCCCTGATGTTTTAGAACCAGAGGGCAAAATGAGGTTGAAAGAACCCACTGATCACCTTCTGAAAAAAAGATCCCAAAAAGAAAACTCCCAGGAATATTATACCTGGTTACAGAATTCCCAGATCAAGGAGAAAATACTACAAGCAGCCAGGAAGAAACACTTTCAATATTGTGGAAACATCAGAATAGCACAGGACCTGGCAGCTTCTACACTGAGGGATCAAAGGGCATGGAATGTGATATTCTTCAGGGAAAAAAGACCTTGGATTAAAACCAAGAATCACATACCCAGCAAAAGTGAATATTTTGTTTCATGGGAAAATATGAACATTCAGTGGAATAGAGGACTTTCAAGCATTCTTGTGGAAAAAACCAGACCTGAATAGAAAATTTGACATTCAGACACAAGAAACAAGAGATGCTTGAGAAGGTAATCAGGGAAAAGAAATGAAAAGGAACTTATCAAAGTTGAACTATTTACATTCCTACATGGAAAAATGATAACTGTAACTGATGAAACCCTTTTCAGTATGAAAATAGTTGAAGAAGGGTATATGGGCATATGAATACATAGGTGAATGTGTGTATATGTTTACAGGTATACTTAGATAGAGGGCACAAGATGAATTTAATGGGAAGGGATGATACTTAAGGGGTGAAATTGAGAGGTGAGAGAAGAACATAACAAGAGGAGATGGGGAGAGACAGAATGGGGTAAACAAAATTTTGCCTCGCAAGGGAAAGTGTTTTCAGGGGAAGGGAAGAACAGGAAGGCACTTAATCCATACAAATTTAATCTTCACCCATCCCCAGTTACATACTCCTGCTTAGCCCTGAACAGACAATTTGGGGATTAATCCACGTAGGTAAGTAAATACATGAACTGTGTAGATTTCCTCATTTTGTTAAAAAAAGGCACAATAAAAAGATGTTATGCTCCCCAGAATTCTGTCTTCAAAATCACATACTCCCAAAGCTGATTGGCATTACTTATTTAGCATGTAAATGACTCCCTTCCTTTCATCAATTCTTGCCTGCAGAGGGGGACAGTTGTGTTGCACAGCTCCACACACATTGTGTGCTAAAGTCCTTGGTGGTGATAATGAATATCTTCTCAATCAGTACTCTACCAATGATGACCCCAATAAAGAAAGGAGAGAGGATGTCATCTACCCAGAGGGGCAGGTTAATAATGACAATGCTAATAAGGATAGTAATTGAGATGCTTATAATATTCCCCATTTCTAGAGCACTTTAAAGTAGATAGAGCCACATATCCTTAATGGCAATGTAGTTTCAGAATGAGAAGAGCCACTTACCAGGACTGCCATTTCCATCAGACAGCACACTAGCTCCTCTAGCCCCTGTAAAACTCCTGGACAATTGTAGATAATTCATAATTGCAGATGGCAAGTGAAAACTGATTTAAGAAGGCAGACCCAGGAGGGAATCAGGGGATACCTCAAGCCTCATCTTTCTTCTGTAAGTTCAAAGACATTTACTTGCTAAAGAAACAAAGATCTTCCTGAAGTCATTGGCAAACTCTTTACAAACTATCAACTATGAAAAAATGTAAATGCCTTATCTTTGCTCCATATCATCACAATCTCTTGACATTCATTGGAAGATCTTCCATTCCCCATATTTTAACTTTTTTTCTTTTTTTTTCTTTTTAAACAAATGCTTTATTAACTTCTGTTTTACATCATTCATTTCCACCAGATTTTGAGTTACAATCATTTTCCCCCCATTATTCCCCTACCCAACCTCCCAGAACAGTAATCCCACAAGATATCGCTTCCTCCAATCTGCTCTCTCCCATACCTTCTCCCATACCCCCATCTACTTTTCCATTATAGGAAGGTGAATCTTTGCATCCCAATGCCTGCACATCTTATCTCCCTATTACAAGAAAAAGAGTATTAATAATAGTATTTATATATATTGGAAACATTTAATGTTATGACCTCAAATTTCAGATCCATTTCCTTCCTCCCTTGTCACCCATTCCCTCTTGGGAGATAAGTAATTCAGTATATGTTGTACATGTCTAGCTATACAAAACATTATCATAGTAGATATATTGTACAAGGCTGCTTATAATTCCTTCCCACTCATCCCACCCCCCACCTGGTCCATTCCCTACATGATCCTGTCCCTCTTCTATAGTGGGTACTTCCAACCTCCCCTCACCCCAAGGATGCCCTCCCATCCATCATCCCTCCTCTCATCCCCCTTCCCCTATCCTGCTGCAGGTTGAGATATCCCATTTAGTATGTATGTCATTTTCTTCCTGAACCAAATTCAATGTGAATGTGGTTTTGCCTTTTTAGCCTTCCTTATTCTCCCCTTCCTTTGCAACCACTTCCCCTACATGAGATAGTTTACCCTACCATGTCTCTCCCCATCTCCTCTTGACACTTTCCTCTCTCACCTCATAATTTCATCCCTTGAGTATTCTCCCTTCCCAACAAATTCAACCTATGCCCTCTATCCATATATAACTGTAACCATATACACACACATTCACATATGTATACATATGACCACACCCCCTTCTTCCATTATTTTCATAGTGAGAAAGATATCATCAGTCACAGTTATTGCTTTTCCATATAGGAATGTAAATAGTACAACTTTGATAAGTTCCTTTTGATTTCTTTTCCCTGATTACCTTCTCAGGCATCTCTTCCTTCTTGTGTCTGGGTGTCAAATTTTCTATTCAATTCTGTTTTTTTCCTCAAGAATGCTTGAAAGTCCTCTATTCCACTGAATGACCATATTTTCCCCTGAAATAAAATACTCAGTTTTGCTGGGTAGGTGATCCGTGGGTTCATTCCCAGTTCTTTTGCCCTCTGGAATATCATATTCCATGCCCTTCGATCCCTCAGTGGAGAAGCTGCCAGGTCCTGGGCTATTCGGATTGTGTTTCCACAATATTGAAATTGTTTCTTCCTGGCTGCTTGTACTATTTTCTCCTTGATCTGGGGATCCTGGAACCTGGCTATAATATTCCTGGGAGTTTTCTTTTTGGGATCTTTTTCAGGAGGTCATCGGTGGATTCTTTCAACCTCTATTTTGCCCTCTGGATCTAAAACATCAGGGCAGTTTTCCTTGAGAATTTCTTGAAGGGTGATTTCTAGGTTCTTTCCTTGATCATGGCTTTCAGGTAGTCCAATGATTTTTAAATTGTCTCTCCTGGATCTATTTTCCAGGTCAGTGGTTTTTCCCATGAGATATTTCACGTTGCCTTCTAATCTTTCATTTGTTTGGATCTGCTTAACAGCATCTTGATTTCTCATAAAGTCACTAGCTTCCATTTGCTCCAGTCTAGCTCTGAAGGAATGAATCTCCTCAGTGAACTTTTGAGATTCTTTTTCCATCTGGCAAATTCGACTTTTTTTTTTTTTTTTTAAAGCAATTGGGGTTAAGTAACTTGCTCAAGGTTACACGGCTAGTCATTTGATTTATGCGTGGGTGCTCATTTTCTGAGGCCGGATCTGATCTCGGGTCATCCAAACTCCGAGGCCGGCACTCTTACTCACTGCGCCACCTAGCCGCCCCTTTAGGGCAATTGGGGCTAAGTAACTTGCCCAAGGTTACACGGCTAGGTTTTTTTGTTCGTATGGATTAAGTGTCAGAGGCCGGCTCCGAACTCAGGGCCTTCTGATTCCAGGGCCGGCGCTCTATTCACTGCGCCACCTAGCCGCCCCCAAATTCGACTTTTTAAGGCATTCTTCTCCTCATTGCCCTTTTGGGCCTCCTTTGCCATCTGAGTTAGTCTATTTTTTAAGGTGTTGTTTTCCTCAGTCAGGCTCTTGACCCTCATTTCATACTTTTCCTGCATCCTTCTCATTTCTCTTTCCAATTTTTCCTCCACTTCTCTTATTTGATTTTTAAAGTCCTTCTGAAGGTCCTCTATGGCCTGCAACCCGCTCATGGTTTCCCCTGGGGCTTTTGGGGCAGGACTTCTGACCTCACAGTCCTTTTCCTGCTCTATGCCCCCAAAATAGGAGTCTAGGGTTGCATTTTTCTGTTTCCTTTGCCTTGGCATGTTGCCACTTAATTACTTGACTTTTGGGCTTGTTGCCACACTATGGCTTTATGGCCAGATAGAGGGATTTTCGTCCCGAACGTGTGGGGGGCACCTTCCATTTCTGGCAAGCTGTAAACCCACCCACGACTTCCACCCTAGATCACAATCCAGATCCAGGGAGGTTAAAGCAAGAGCGACTACCCCCCAAGACTGATCGCTGGATCTCCCTACAAATTTGCAGGCTGGGAGCAGGAGCTGCCTCTGAAAACTACAAAATGGCGTTTGTCCTCAGCGGCTTCTAGCCTCCAGGGGAGGGAGCCGACGCATTCCCTAATACCAGTCCCAAAGTCCATAGGACACTAACCTCTTACTTTGTCCCAGGCAAGTCTATGTTGATAATTCTGGAGTCGCCACAGCTCCTGGTGTTCTGGGGTTCCTCCAGCTGGCTGCTGGCCCTGCCGCCCTGGGGCTAAAACCTCGGCTCATGAGGACCTGGGCTCGGCTCGGCTCCTGCGCTCTGCGCACTGTACACTTCCAGGTCCCAGACCACTGCGCTGGTCCTTCCTGCAGGGCTGCTGGGCTGTCCTCAGCGGGAGTTTAGCTTCTCTGTGTCGTTCTGTGGGTGCTGGGGCTCTAGAAGTTGTTCAGAGTCCCCTTTTACACCGTTTGGGGGGAATGTGGGGGTAGAGTGGCTTGGATGAGCTGTTTCTACTCAGCCATCTTGGCTCCGCCCCGCCCCCCCATATTTTAACTTGATTGTAACATTACTGCACCCTCACATCAAAGATGGCCACTGCTATTGGAGTACCTTGGGTTAGTATAAAATGATATAAATATCTGAATATTTTCTTTTCCTTTCACAAATGCATTTTCATGGCCCCAGGTGCAAGTCACCAATCATCAAGGGGGCTAAGGAATTGCATCATATTATGGTAAGACCCTGTGGATGTTTCATAAACAGATTAATTGGCATATTGGCAAAATACTGTGTCCTGAATGTTAACCGCTGGAGCCCCATTGGCTTTAAATCTCTTTCCCAGGGTATAAGTTCAGTAATTACAAGCTGACTAGGCAGCCCTCTGACACCTGAGGTGCTCCACTATAAATTGTCAGCCTGTACTTTCTTTGCTCCATTCTTCTTAGATGACTATCCATACTCTGGATCACGTGAAGTACACAGTGGGAGGTCATGTTTGAGCATTTGGGTCTTTTCCTTAAAGACTCTTTTCCAGAATCATCTCAAAAGGAATGATATAAACTTTTCTCTATAACATTGCAGATACAAGAATGAGCATGTCTTTTGTACAGTTTTCTGAATGTTTCTAATTCATGTGGAAATGAAATCTATTGATCTCAGAATAAATTAAATCAAGTTAGCAGTGATTTGAAAAGATATTGAAAGGTACTGAAAGGTGTTTAGAAAGGTGGAGAATTGGTTATCCTCCTTTTCACTTGACTAATGTTTAATGTGAAGGTATTTGGAGATCCTGTATTAGATTGCATGTCACCATGGGGGTGGGGAGGGGGGTAAGAGAGGGAGGGGAAGAAAATTAGAAACTCAAGAGATTGTGTAACTTAATGTTGTAAGCTAAAAGTCAGTAAATAATTTTTTTAAAAGGTGGATAAATTATCTCCAAGTGGAATTCACTGATGTCTAGCAAAATAAAGGCCCAAGGAGGTGTCTTTTCCAGAAAACAGGATCCTTTTATTTTGATAGAGATCTTGTCCATGGAAAAATCCAACGTGTTACAATACTTGACAATAACCTAGTTATCTCTGACCTTCTTTGTAATTTCATTGACATAAAGAAACTCCTCTTCACCAAGACAGGTCAGTGCCTTGTCTCCATCTTCTAAATGTAGCGCAATGTTGGCACAGCTAGGTGGCACAGTGAATAGAGTACTGGCCATGGAATCAGGAGGACCTGAGTTTAAATCTGGCCTCAGACACTTGACACACTTACTAGCCATGTGACTTTGGGCAAGTCACTTAACCCCAATTGCCCTCCAAAAAGCAATCAATCAATCAATGAATAAATAAATGTAGGTTATTGCTATGGGTAGTCCATTTCAGCAGTGGCAGTGGTAGTATTGGAACCCAAGCCCTCATGGCTTCCCGGGGGGCTTCCAAACTGCCAGACATTATTACCAGCACCCTATTGGAGGAAGAGGAGGGCATCTAGCATTTTATTAAGTGCCCCTTATATTTATTTATTTATTTATTTATTTGCTCTACGGGAGCCTTTCCCTCAATCACAAATATAACTATAGTGGCTCATCGATGCTTAACACCAACACATGGGTGTTTGATCATATCAATAGAACAATAGACAACAAAACATTTCTACCAGGTGTCAAATATTATTGTCCCATGGCCATAAACTCAGGGAGAGTGTCTGATGCAAACAGGAAAAAATGGGAACATTTCAGCTACATCCTCTTTTGCAACATGGCCATTTCCTGCGGTAGGATTATGATGGGACCTAGAATGGGTAGGTCATTATATGTATGTGTGTGTGTATGTGTATGTGTATATGTGTATATTTCTCACATGAAAAATAGATATGGAGAGTTGTGGGGAATTTATAGGAGATAGCTTTGGCTGGAGGAGATAAGCTTGTCATATAGCAGAAATAAAGAATAATGGGGGATATACCTAGGGATGCACTGGAATGCATAGTATATTGTAGAAGAAGAAATTAGGGTACTGGATGAAAGGAAGGCAAAGGTAGACAGCTCCTTCCAATCCGGGGGGGGCTGTTTTGGCCTTGCTCCCAAGTGGATTTGCTTGGACCAGAGGCAGGCAGAATCTTGGGGGAGAGGTCTGCTTCAAAATAGTCCAGCTTGATACAGCTTAGTCACAGAAATGACATGAAGGAACCATATAAGGGCTAGTATGGATTTTTGGAAGACAACTTAGATTTTTGGAAGATAACTGATGGTGGCAAAGTGTGTGCGTGTGCGTGTGTGTGTGTGTGTGTGTGTGTGTGTGTGTGTGTGAGAGAGAGAGACAGAGAGACAGAGAGAGACAGAGAGAGAGACAAAGAGAGACAGAGACAGAGACAGAGATACAGAGACAGAGAGACAGAGAGACAGAGACAGAGACAGAGACAGATGCCAGGAGCAGGTAGAATGCTATTATGAGCCAAGTAGCTTCTCTAGGTTTTCAGATATATTTCAGGGTATATTATATATTTGTATACATATACATATACATATACATCATATCATATCATATCATATCATATCATATCATCATATCCTATCCTATCCTATCCTATCCTATTATATTATATTATATCATATTATATCATATTATATCATATTATATTATATTATTCAGGTATATATATATATATATATATATATATATATTTCAGGGTATATTTCACAAAGAGGTGGAAGAGATCCTGGGACTAAGGAATAAAAGTCTTGAATAGACCCTTTACTCCTAAAAGTAGAGAAGCTAGCTTAAGACCACATTTGTGGTTCACTCATTTCAATTGTGTCCAAGTCTTCATGTCTCCATTTAAGGTTTTCTTGGCAAAGGTACTGGAATGGTTTGACATTTCCTTCTCAAGCATATTTTAAAGATGAGGAAACTGAGGCAAACAGGGTTAAATGATTTGCCCAGTGCCACATAGTTAGTATCTGAAGCCAAATTTGAACTCACATCTTCCTTAATCCAGGCCTGACTCAATCCGCCATATCACCTAGCTGCTAAGACCCAGATATAGCAAAAAACAATTCTATGATGCCAGCCAACATAGAACATTCTGCTGCTCAGTAGAAGCATAGGAGAAACATTCTCCAGAGGAGTCTACCTTAGTGAGGACAAGTAGCTTAAAGCATTGCCAAACAACAGTGGTAGTGGGGAGAGAGCAAGAAGTGGTTTTAGAGGCAAAAAGAATTCCTTCAAGGACATGACCTCAGGAACTTGGACTGCCCTGGCTGTATGTGTTTCCCATCTTTGCTATTCCTGGTTTTACATATTTCCTGGGCTTTACTCTTTTCCACATAGTTGCAGCAACTTGTGGAAGAATGTACCCCTATGATAAAAAGGGAAGGGATTGATCTTGTAGCGTATTTCATTTTGCTATTTAATAAGATATTTGGTTGTTTGCTTTATCATGAACTAAAATATCTTCTACTTGACTAGCAAAAAACAGATTAGTGAGGGCTCTTCTGGCATGAATTTCAGTGGATGCCTTACCACAACATGCCTGGAACGTAGGGTAATTTTCAAGGGCTGATTGAGTGAGTGTGCAGAAAGTTTAAAAGCTAGAAGGTATCCTCCAACACAAGGAGGATTCTCTTCCACAAAGGTGCTTTTGTCTTTAGCACTGCCAATGCAGCATCCAAAAAATTTTGGCAAAGGATTTCTTTCTGTTCATTCATTTGTGACAGGGTAGTGGAAAGATAAGTCACCTTATTTTGTCATGCAAAATGAGGTGTCTTTTGTATCTTCCCCAAGTCCAGGTTCTTCATTTTTAAAATTTCCCATTATGAATTGGAAGTGAATTTCTGGCATAGATTTTGTTGTCATTAGACTTTTTTGTAACTAAAAGAATTTCAATGAACTCCCTGATGAGAATGGAATGGAGGAGAGACTGCAGACTGAATATTGGGGTGGTGGTGGTGGTGGTGGTAGGAAAGCTGAAAAGGACTTCAGGAGGCCTTCAATGAAAGGACACTGTGGGATTCTCAAGGGAAAAGGACCCCCAGTAAAATGATAGGTACAGACGGGCCACCTTCATGTCTAATATCCAGAATGGCATCCTACTATGAGAAAAAGCATCAAGGTACTGGATGGTAGGGGAGATCCACATCCATTTTGTGCATTCTCACCATGAGACCCCTGACTAGACTTCTGTTGGTGGTACAGGGTGCAATAAGCACTCAGACATATTGTCTCCTGCCTTCCTTTACGTGTAAGTTTAGGCTGAATCTCTAGGGAACAGAACTGGTCAGTCCTGAAATCTTCCCCATCCCTAAAGCTAACTATCTCCCACTCTAAGCTCAATGAAGGCAGGGAAAATGAATTATTTTTATGCATTTCACATGCAAAATTGTTCATCCTTTTTTCAGATCTATTGTAGTTGCATTTTGTAACCAATACTCACATATGAATCAAATGATAATAATGACTTCTCTCATTCCAATTTATAATAAAATTTATCATAAAAAGCAATTCTTTTAGGGATGCATAGATAATATTTCTGGGTGTGACTCATATTCCAGGAACAAGTATTTCCCACAAATTCCTTTTTACTGGATGAGATCCTAAAAAAGGTATTGGCAGGACACAGATTAAATACATTACAACTCTTTATTTTGACATCATGAAGGATAAAGATGATTACTGCATATCTTCATTTTCAGGTTGTTCCCAGCCACTATTGTGGACACTTCATTAGAATCCTTAGAACCGACATTCTGAAATGTGCACATTAGGGGGCTTTTCACTAAAATAAAATAAGAAAATTAAATGATTATGACTGTTGTTATTATGAAAATGTCAAAGAATAAGAACAGGCTTTAGCTCTTTGAAGTAACTAGTATAGGTAATTTCAATATTCTTCCATTAGAGCAATTAGGATCATAGACAATGCTAGATGGATTCTTAGAGGTCATTGGGTCCAACATCACCATTTACAAAAGAGAAAGCTGAGGTTTGGCAGGTCAATATGATTGACTCAAGGTCACAAGGGTAGTAAATACCAGAACTCCCTGGTCTCTTGTCATCATGACAGGGGGGTGACCCTAGGATCTCAAAAATTATTTAAAAATATCAGAGCCCATCTTCTTGTAGTTTCTATCAATGTGGAAAACCACTAAGCCTGGGTCCAATGAAGAGCTTTGTGTCTATTGTCAGAGGTGTAGTCTAATGAAATGTGGGAATAGGCTTCCTTGGTGGATGGGTGTCATGTCACTAAAGATGAAAGATTAGATGCTTTATTCAAACAACTTCAATCCTCTGATCCTTCATAAAAAGTAATTATACACCATATGTAGAATAATTACATCAAAATTTAAGGGGGGTAGCTATGTGGTTTGGTGGATAGAGTGCTGGGTCAAGAGTAAGGAAGATTTGAGTTTAAACCCAGCCATGGGTACTAACTGACTAGCTGCAGGACTTGGATCAAATTATTATTTAACCTCTGTTTGCCTATTGAGTCATCTGTAAAATGGATATAGATATAAGCACTTACCTCCCACAGCTATCATGAGGATCAAACAAGGTAATATTCATGAAAAATTTTACAAAGCTTAAAGTGAAGTGTAAGTACTGGCTAGCAGAGTAGCTAAATAAGAGAGATCTCTGCCAAGATAAAACCAGGAGCTTCCTAGGTGAGATGTGATGTCAGTTTGCATTTAGTGGGAGCTCAATAAATAGAGAGCAGGGATTGGAAGAGGAAGCTATGGGAGAAGTAGAAATAGCAGGAGCTAATGATATATAGAGTGAGCAAGTTGGAGGAGTCTAGAATAAAGCCAAGGCTACAAAACAGGGGATCCAATAAGGATACTCATGGCTTGGACAAAACAGGAACTTGGGAAGAGCAACTTGTTGAGTTCCACATGTCTCTGGGACATTCATTTTAAACTATCTAGTAGGCAACAGGTGATGCAGCCCTGAAAGCTAAAGAGAGAGACTGGACTGGACACTGATGAACATATACATACATACACATGCACACGGATGATTAGATAGAAGAATCCTAAGGAAATGCAAAACTCTTTCAAAAATGTCAAAATTCAATGCAAAAAAATCAAAACTAGATGAAACACGGAGCCCTTGAGACTCCTGAAAGGAACAACAACCAGAAGTTGTTTTAAAAATTGTTTTAAGGAAGAGAGAGAGCTAAGACAGCAGAGTAAAAGCAGGAACTTGCTTGAACCTCTACTCCAAACACCTCCAATACCTGTAAAAAATGCCTCTAGGGGGTGGATAAAAGATGGAAGAGTAGTACAAACCTGGCATGGGTGCCCACTCTAATCATTTCCAATACATGTAAAAAATGACTCTAAACAAAGTTTAGAGCTATAGAACACCAAAAGTGACAGAGAGAAAAAAATCTCCCACTGAAAGCAGATTGGCAGGCTGACAGGAAGGGTCTATCACACTGAGCTGGGAGTCTAGCACAGTGAGTGTGAGCCACACAGTTCTGGCCCCACAGCACCCCCAACCAGCAGCAGCCAAAGCAGACTTCAGGAAAAAGAATCATCAGCACCTGTGGCAGCTTCCAGACTTCTCAACCCATAAATACCAAGGACAAAGTAAAAGGTCAATGTGGAAATCTGCTGGAACAGAAGGGGACAGAAGAGCATGGTCTGGTCCCCACCCCTGGGGTGAGAAGCTGCAGAGGTGCAGCAGCTGCTGTGTGGCTGCCTCAGGAGTTCCTGGCCTGCAGATTGTAGGGGGACCAAACAACCATACAGAGGGTAAGCATTCTTGCTTTAACCTGATTGGATCTGGATAATGGTCTTGGGTGGTGGTCCTGGAATGTGTGGCCAGTAAGCCAGAGGTTGTGTGGGCTGTAGAGAGGGCACCCTCCTAATAGCTCCAGCAGTTATGAATACACCAGTGATTTGGGACAAAGTTTTCTCCCTTTTGGAAGCAGAGCAGGCAAAGAACTCAAAAGTCAAGTAATTGGATGACTATATGAGCAAGCAGAGGAAGCACAAACAGACCATAGAATCCTTTTTGGGGGACAAAGAGGATAAATACATGGAACCAGATGTCAACGAAGTAAAAACTCCTTCAGCAAAAGCTTCCAAGAATAATATGAACTGGTTACAGGCCATGGAGAGCTCAAGAAGGATTTTGAAAATCAAGGAAGAAAAGTGGAAGAAAAATAAGGAAGAAAAATGAGAATGAAGCAAGAAAATCATTAAAAACAAGTCAACAGCCTT
This sequence comes from Gymnobelideus leadbeateri, assembly GCA_011680675.1. Classification (NCBI taxonomy): domain Eukaryota; kingdom Metazoa; phylum Chordata; class Mammalia; order Diprotodontia; family Petauridae; genus Gymnobelideus; species Gymnobelideus leadbeateri. The sequence goes on from WOXC01003962.1 coordinate 207,786, forward strand.
CTAAAGGAGACCCAAAAATACACTGAAGAAAATAACACCTTAAAAATAGACTAAGTCAAATGGCAAAAGAGACTCAAAAAGCCAGTGAGGAAAAGAATGCCTTAAGGAAAAGGAATTTCAAAAACTCACTGAAGAGAATAACTCCTTCAAAATTAGATTGGATCAATTGGAAGCAAATGACTTTATGAGAAATCAACATACTATTAAACAGATCCAAATAAATGAAAAAATAAAAGGCATTGTGAAATATCTCATTGGAAAAAATCACTGGCCTGGAAAATAGATACAGTAGAGATATTATAAAATTATTGGATTACTTGAAAGCCGTGGTCAAAAAAAGAGCCTAGACACCACATTTCAAGAAATTATCAATCAAAATTGCCCTGACATTCTCGAACCAGAAGGCAAAATAGACATTGAAATAATTCACCATTGGCCTATTGAGAAAAGATCCCTAAAAGTAAACTCCTAGGAATATTATAGCCAGGTTTTGGAGTTCCCAGATCAAGAAGAATATACTGTAAGAAGTCAGGAAGAAATAATTTGAGTATTGTAGAAACACAATCAGGATAACACAAGATGTAGCAGCTCCTACATTAAGGGACTGAAGGACTTAGAATATGATATTCTGGAGGATGAAGGAGCTAGAACTAAGACCAAGAAATCAGCTACCAAACAAAACTGAGTATAATGCTGCAGGGGGAAATATGGCCATTCAATGAAATATAGGATTTTCAAGCATTCTTTTTTTTTTTTTTTTTTGATTCAGTTGATCTATTTATTCCCTGTGCAACTTTGGACAAATCAGGTCTTCCTTCTGGACCTCGGTTTCTTCATCTGAAAATAATCTCTAGATCATCTCTAAAATCCCTCCCACCTCTAAATACTATAGTGGAAAAAGAGAACCACACATAGAAGGGCAGTGGCAGAACCAACCAGTCCACCTGGTGTGAGAAGAGGAAGCCAGGAGATTGCACAGGAGATCTGTAGGGTTGGAGATGGTGGAGAAGAGATGGGAGCTATAACATGGGAGACAGAAAAACAGAGAGGGAAGAAGACGAAACCCTGATGCCTGCTCCTTGGCAATTTATTTCTACCCTAACTCCCTCAGACACTGGACCTAGAAGTCAAGATTACTCTTAACACTGGCCTTCCTCCAGTGGGGAGGCTCCATGTGGAGGAGAGTGAGGTGCTTTGGGATTGGGAAGTCCAAGGGCTGCAGGGGGGCATGACAGAAATAAGCAGGAGGCATCTTGCTAGGAGAAAAGGAGAAGTAGGGGTGAGGCTCTGGGCCCCACAAGTTGCCTCATTTGTAGCTGCCCAAGATGGGAGGTTGTAGAACATGTGATTCTCCGTCCATCCGGGGCAGTGTCACAACTGTCCCTCTGCCACATCGTAGTAGTCTAACGAGAAAGTAACTCTCTTGGTACAGGGAAAAGAGAAGGGGCAGAAAAGTCTACAGCTGGATTGTGGGTAGAGAAAGGGACCTGCATGGGCAACCAGCTAGGAAGAGTGAAAGGGAATAAAGTTCCCTTTCAGCATGCAGTTCATCTTGCCAAGTCAGTGGGCACAACCACACTGAGAATGGGAAGAGTGCATTTGGTAGACCCCAAATATTATCCCTGAAGCTTAAAGCTAGGTTTTTCTTTTACGCATTCTTGATTCCAGTCCTGACTCTTCCCAACTTTGCCACATGGGGAGGGCTGAAAAATGGGCTGGGGCAAAGCCCTACCTGAAGCAGGTGGTACATCGGCACCCACTGTCCCTGTGGCACTGGGAGGTGGGGGTGGAGGTACTCCTCTCCTGGATTAAGGGAGAGGAAAGACGAAGAGTGGTCAAGGAGTATCGGAGGTCTCTTACATTCAACCTCACAATCTGTTCTTGCCAATCCCTACCCCAGGTGACCTTTCCAAACCCCGTGCTCTAGCAAAGAACCTTTTCCATCACTTTACACTTATAGCATCATCTATCCCTCTTCCCCTCAAACTTCAACCATGTATCCTACAACCTGGTAGATGGTATGATCTGTGAGTCTCGAGGGAGATTCCTAATTTCTGGGGTCTCTGGGAGCCACGAGTGACGTGGGTCTGGCACTGGACAGGGAAGCAGGGGGACCAGGGCTGGAGCTGACCAAGGCAGGTAATGGTGGTGAAACACTAGTATCTCCTCCTCTTCTTCCTCTTCTTCCTGCAGGTTCAGCATGTTGACCTGGGAAGTCAGGAGCCTGGAGTCAAGAGCACTCATTGTCAGGCGACTCATGAGCAGCTGGTGCATTTGAATATTCTGTAGCATCATCAGTGACAGCAGGTCCCTGGGGCTTGGAGCTGAGAAACCTGAGCGCCAGGGTCCGCGGAGCTCCAGCCATCTCTCCAGGCCATGGCGAGACCTCTACCAGGCAGGCGGTTACCATCGATTTTCAAGCATTCTTGATGAAAAAGACAGAGTTGGACAGAAAATTTGACTTTCAAATATAAGAAGCAAGAGAAGAATGAGAAGATAAACAGGAGAAAGAAATCATAAGGAAGTTATTAAAGTTGAACTACTTACATTCCTATGTGGAAAAATGATAATTATTAACTCATGAGATTTTTCCTCAGTCTGAAGATAGTTGAAGGGAATATATACATTATATACATACATATATATATATATGTATATGTATAAGAGGGTGTAACTGTATGTAAATATATATGAGTGTATCTATATGTGTGTACATGTATACATACACAGAAAGCACGGGATGAATTCAAAATGAAGGGATAATATCTAAAAAATAAAATTAAGAGGAAGAGAGGAATATATTGGGAGAAGGAGGAAGGGAGAGATAGAATAGGGTAAATTATCTCATATGAAGACGTAAGAGAAAACTGTTACAATGGAGGGGAAGAGCAGGAAGGTGAAAGGAAATGAGTCAGTCTTACTCTCACTGGATTTGGCTTAAAGAGGGAATAATATACACACTTAATTGGGTATCTTACCTTACAGGAAAGTGGGGGGAAGGGGATAAGAGGGGGATGACTGGAGGGAGGGCAGATTGGGGGAGAGGGTAGTTAGAAGTACAAAGTTAAATCTATGAAATCTATGAAATTTTGTTTTTACTAAGTGAAATCTAAAAGGAAAGACATTGAAAATAAAAATATGTGATATATTAGAACTCTGAGTCCATATTTAAAATCTCGATTAGCAAGTAAAAAACTATGAACCTAAACCAAACAAAAAGTTAAGAAAAATTTGCTAACTCCCACCTTGATGGCCTGGTGAACAGAGACATTAGGGACTACTAGACTTGCAGAATAACATGGTCAAAACCCAAAAGCAAATAATTTCCAATGACAAATCCCCCAATTCTATAATTCAGCACACAACACATGGCAATGACCTGGACCATCCTTATAAAGGAAACAAAGCACCAATCAAGGGTGTCCAAAGATCACCCACCCCCCACCCCCCACAAAAAAGCAAAAAAGTGCTTGATCTCCATGAAACATAGTGATTAAATTTAGTGATTTCATTGCCAAACAACATATGTGGTCAGGGGCAGGTAAAAGATCTTCAAATAGAAAAAAGAACACATTCAAGCCACTCAAAATTTTTCCATTACTAATAGACATGGACAAGGACAACAACAACAACAACAAACAATGCTGCAGGGAATTGAACACAGCGTTTGGGCAGAAAATTACATTTTTGATGCTGTTACATTAGAGATAAAGGAATTTAGATGGCGGAGTAGAAACAGCATGCCCAATGCACTCTCCCGCCAGATCACCTCCAAACTGTGTAAAAAGGGCCTCTGAACAACTTCTGGAGCCCCAGCACCCACAGAACAACACAGAAAAGCTAACTTCCCGCTGAGGACAGCCCAGCAGCCTTGCAGGAAGGACTAGCGCAGTGCTCTGGGAGCCAGAAGCACAGTGTGGAGAGCCGAGCCCAGGTCCGCCTGAGCTGCAGTTTTAGCCCCAGGGTGGCCAGGCCAGCAGCTGGCTAGAGGGACCCCAGAACACCAGCAGCTGTGGCGATTCCAGAATTATCAACATAGACATACCTAGGACAAAGGGAGAGGTTAGTGCCCTATGCACTTTGGGACCAGTATTTGGGGAACGTGTCGGCTTCCTCCCCTGGGGACTAGAAGCCGTTGAGGAGACATGTCATTTTGTAGTTTTCAGTGGTGGTTTTAGCTCCTGGCCTGTGAACTGTAGGGAGATCCAGCGATCAATCTTGGGGGGGGGGGTTGCTTTAACCTCCCTGGATCTGGATTGTGATCTGGGGTGGAGGTGGTGGGCTGGGTATCCAGCTTGCCAGAAACGGAAGTTGTCCCCCCACATGTTCGGGACAGAAGCTCCCCTGTCTGGCGGCAGAGTCCTACTGTAGTAACAAGCCCAAAAGTCAAGTAATTAAGTGGCAACATGCCAAGGCAAAGGAAACAAATTAAACAGAAAAATGCAACCTACGAATCTGAGCATGAACATTAATGTGGAAAGTTGGAGAGACTTCCAGATGGGGGTAAATATGACACTTTTCCTCATCGCCACTAATTCTCCATCCTCTTTCAGAATAAGAATTTTGATATAAAAGGTAGAAGAATTTTGAAAGATCACTTATTAGTCTTTTGAACTAATGTGAGAGAATGTTAATCCCTAAAGCTCTCCCTCTGTCACCCAACACACACAACACAATCAACCTCCACACTCCTGGCAAGGAGACACAACCAGAAAAAAAAAAAAAACTGATCCAATTGTCCAGTAGCTTCATGTGTGCCTGTTAACCTCACTCCCTACCCACCCATCAATGACAACAAATAAAAGAAATTGTAGCCATCTAGTCAAATTAGAGGAGAGGGAATAGTTCCTTCTGTCTGGGGCAGCTCCTATATTAGCCATATATTAAGTTGCTGAAAAAATGTCAAGAACGTCTTTCTAGCCCTCCCTCAATCTTTGTCAAACAGTAAGCTGCTGATTCAGGCCCAAGAAGAGAAGAGCCAAGGGAAAAACTAGGCCAAGGTGCCAGTTTGAATGGCTATACTGGGCTGGACAGAAGAAGACTTTGAATTTATAATTTTCAAATATTAGTATAAAAGTTCAATTAATAAAATAGAAAATGTATTGATAAAGGGTGCTTTTGTCAAAGAAGAGGTGAACAGCTTTGGAATATAAAAAATAATGAAATTAGTGAATATCTGACAGAAGGAGGATGAAAGGAAATCATGTTAAAAGAAGACATTTTTTGTATAAAAGACAAAGCTTTTGACCTCTAAGACAGGACTTGAAAGGACAACTTAAAGATCATAAATCTCTCAGAAGAACATGAGCAATTTGTAGAAAATAAAATAAAACAAAAAACTGAATAGTACAATGTACTTGCAAGAAAAATACCCACTTTCAGAATTTAGAAGACAATGCAATAGCCTAAAGAATCCATAGATCACCTTCATGAAAACACCAGCAAAACCAAAGGAAACAAAATCATACGCTGAGACATAGTAGTGCCATCTAAGAATTCCAATGACAAACAGTAATTCCTACAGATTTCCAAGAGAAATATTCTAAAATACAAAAAGACAGGTAATTAAAGTAACACAAGCCTACTCCACACCCATTTAGAAATTTCATAAGGGAATGGAATCAAATATACTGAAAAGCAGAGGCATTCAAGATGCCACCTAAAGACATTTATTTCAAAATTGAGTCATATTATTATCAACTAAAAAAGTGTAACGCTACAAAAGGCAATGGTTTGAGGCATCTTAGCAAAAAAAGACATAAGTAGAATATTCAAATTGCAAACAACGAAAACAACAGAAATATAACAAAAGCTGTGAGGTTGCTGAGCAGGTAAAGTTTCAGGCTAGGAGTCAGGAAGACTCATCTTCCTGAGTTCAAATCTGGCCTCAGACACTTGATAGTTGTGTCACCCCGGGCAAGTCATTAAGCCCTGTTTGCTTTAGTTTCCTCATCTGTGAAAAGAGCTGCAGAAGGAAATGGCAAACCCCTCCAGTATCTTTGCCAAGAAACCCCAAATCGAGGCATGATGAGTCAGACATGGCTGAAACAACTGAATTACATTTTTTTTTAAATGGCTGAAAAACAACAATGTGACAAGAGGAAAAAAAAGAGGAAGACAAAAGGACAACATAGAGAACTAAATAAAAATGAAAGAAAAGAAGTCAATAATTTCAATTCTACAGACAATGATTAAGCACCCACAGTGTGCCAGGCACTGCTAATTGCTGGGGAATACCAAAAGAGGCAAAAGAGAGTTCCTGTTCTCATGGAGTTTGCAATCCAATAATATTAACAGTAACATTCAAATAACTATATACAAAGCAAGCTATATACAGGATTAATAGGTAATAAGGGAGGGAAGCTATGTCAGGAAACTCTTCCTAGAGAAGGCGGGACTTTAGCTGGTAATTAGAGAAAGCCACAGACATTAGGAGTTAGAATGGAAGAGGGAGAGCATTCCAGCTGTGGGAGAAAATCAGACAAAATGCTAAAACTGAGACAAAGAGTATCTGTGGGGACACTCTAGAGGCCATTGTTATCAAATTAAATTGAAAGGTATTTGTTAGGAAGTAATATGTAAGAAGACTGTAAAGGAAGGAGGTGGCAGATTTTAGGACATTGAGTGCTAAATAAAATGTTTTTGTATTAGCTCCTAAGATCAATAGATAGTTACTTAACTTTACTGAGTAGAAAAATTTGAAAATAAAAATATATGTTAGGGTGGCTAGGTGTCACAGTGGATAGAGTACCCTCTTTGGAGTCAGAAGGACCTGAGTTCAAATCCAACCTCAGACACTTAAAACAAAAGTACCTGGGACAGAGTCAAGATGGCAGAGTAGAAACAGCTCTTTTGTGCAGCTCCTGCTCCCAAAATTTCCAAATTGACGTAAAAGGGGACTCTAAACAACCTCTGGACTGCCAGAACCCACAAAATAACACAGAGAAGATGACCTCCCACTGAGGTCATCAGCCCAGCAGCCTGGAAGGGAACAGCCAGCACAGCACTCTGGGAGCCAGCCCAGGCCCACCTGAGTCCGAGGTTTTAGCCCCAGGGTGGCCTGACCAGAAACCACCTAGAGAGACTCCAGATCACCAGCAGCTATGGCGTTTCCAGAATTACCAACACATAGATTCCATGGACAAAGTGAGAGGTTAGTGCAATATGGACTTTGGGACTCAGTTGGGAGAGCACGCACTCTTTCCCTGGAGGTGAGAAGCCACTGAGAAGCTTCAATGTAGCCACAGAAATAAACAGCAGCTTCAGTTCCTGCCCTCCTAACTGTAGGGGAATCCAGTGATAAGTCTGGGGTGTAATTGCTCTTGCTTTACCCTTCTTGGGTCTGGATTGTGGTCTGGGGTGGAGGTCTTGGAGTGTGTGACCAGCTTGCCAGAGTGTGTGGGGGCTTCAGAGAGGGAATCCAACTAATACCTCTGCCAGTTGGAAAAAACCAAGCTTTTGGGACTGAAGCTCCCCTGGCTTGTGGCAGAGTCCTACTGTGACAACAAGCCCAAATGTCAAGTAATTAAGTGGCAACGTGCCTAGGCAAAGGAGACAAAATAAACAGGAAAATTCAACATTAGACTCCTATTTGGGGGGCAAAAAGGATCAAAGCATGGAATAGGAGGAGGACAGTGAGGTCAGAATTCCTGCACCAAAAGCTTCAAATGAAAATACAATCTGGTTAGAGGCCATAGAAGAGCTTAAAATGATTTTGAAAATCAAACAAGAGAAGTGGAGGAAAATTGGAAAGAGAAATGAAAATGATACAGAAAATTATGAAAGGAGAGTCAACAGCCTTACTGAGGAAAACAACACCCTAAAAATAAACTAAATCAAATGGCAAAAGAGGCTGGAAAAGGCAATGAGGAGAGGAATGCCCTAAAAAGCCAAATTTGCCAGATAGAAAAAAGAATCTCAAAGGCTCACTCAGGAGAATCTTTCCTTGAGATTTAGAATGGACCAAAGGGAAGTTAGTGAGTTTGTGAGAAATGAAGATGCTGTTAAACAGATCTAAACAAATGAAAGAATAGAAGGCAATGTGGAATATATCATGGGAAAAACCACTGAACTGGAAAATAGATCCAGAAGAGATAATTTAAAAATTGTTGGACTCCCTGAAAACCATGATCAAAGAAAACACCTAGAAATCATCCTTCAAGAAATTCTCCAGGAAAACTGCCCTGATGTTTTAGAACCAGAGGGCAAAATAGAGGTTGAAATGATCCACTGATCACCTCCTGAAAAAGATCCCAAACAGAAAACTCCTAGGTATATTGTAGCCAGGTTCCAAAATCCGCAGATCAAGGAGAGAATATCACAAGCAGCCAGGAAGAAACAATTTGAATAGTGTGGAAATGCAATCAGGATAGAGCAGGTTCTGGCAGCTTTTACACTGGGTGACTGAAGGACTTGGAATATTATATTTTGGAGAGCAAAGGAGATGGGATTAAACGAAGAATCACCTACTCAGCAAAACTAAGTATCATGTTTCAGGGGGAAATTTGGTCATTCAGTGGAATAGAGGAGTTTCAAGCATTCTTGATTAAAAAAAAACAGAGTTGAATAGAAAATTTGACATTCAGATACAAGAAGCAAGAGATGCTTGAGAAGGTGAACAGGGAAAAGAAGTCATAATGAACTTATCAAAGTTGAACTATTTACATTTCTACACTGGAAAACAATAACTGTAACTCATGAAACTTTTCTTGGTATGAAAATAGTTGAAAAGGGTATATGGGCATATGAATACGTATGTGAATATGTGTATACATGTTTACAGTTATACATAGATAAAGGACACAGGTCGAATTTAATAGGAAGGGATGATACTTAAAAGGTGAAATAAAGGGGTGAAAGAGGAATATAACGAGGGGAGATGGAGACAGAAAGAATGGGGTAAACTCTCTCATAGAGAAGAGGCAGGGGAATATGGTCACAATGGAAGGGAAGAACAAGAAGGCAAAACCTTATTCTCATTGAATTTTGATCAGGGAGAGAATAACATACATACTAAACAGGACACCTCACCCTACAGGAGAGGAGGGGGGAAGGGGATGAGAGGGGGATGATGGAATGGAGGGTAGGAGGGAAGGGGGGGGAGGGAAATCCGAAGAACCCACTTGTGAAAAGGGAAAGGATCAAAGTAGGGAATAGACCAAATGTGAAGTGGGATAGGAGAGAGGGAAATATAGTCAGTCTTTTACAATGTATCTAATATGGTAATGTTTTGCATAGCTACACATGCACAACATATACTGAATTGCTTATCTTCCTAATAAGGGTGGGTGACAAGGGAGGAAGAGAATGAATCTGCAATTCAAATTTTAAAATCAAATGTGTAAATATATATATATATATATATATATATATATATATAAATACTATTATTAATACTATTTTACATATAATTGGGAAATAAGATATCCAGACATCGGGGCACAGAGATTCACCTTGCCCTACTGAAATAGTCGAAGGGGGTATGGGAGAAGATATAAGAGAGAGCAGATTTGACAAGGGGATATGCTGTGGGACTGCTATTCTGGGGTGGGGGGTAGGGAAAAATGGGGAAAAATTGTAACTCAAAATCTGGCAGAAATGAATGATGTCCCACAATTTAATAAAGTAATTGGGGAAAAAAAGGAGCCATGTGACCTTGGGAAAGTCACTGGACCCCAATTGCTCTACCTTCACCCCTCCAAAGAGCAAAAAATAAAAATATGTAAAATATTAAAACTCTGAGATAGTGAGGAAGCTAGGGTGACTCTGACATTGGAAACCTTAGATACTAGAAGTGTCCCTCTTCAGTAATAGAGAAGGAAGGAGGGGAGAGTGTTGAGGGTAAAAGAAAATGACTTCAGTTTTAGACACACTGAATTTATGGATGTGTACTGGACATTCAGCTCAAGATGTCTGAAATACAGGTAGAGATGCAAGATTGTAAGTGGACAGTGAGAGTGCGGTAAGAAAGGTAAAGGTAAGAAAGGTAGAATCAGAAGAAAAATGGTAATCAAATCCATGGGAGCTGATGAGATTGCCAAGTAGAGTAGTATAGAGGAAGAAAAGAAGAGGACCAAGGACAGAACCCTGGGGATCACCTTTGGCTAGAGTGTGTGGTCTGGAAGAGGATCCAGCAAAGAAGAGAGAAAGGAGCAAGCAGGTAGATAGGAGGAAAATGAGGAGAGAGTGGTATTCTAAAAGTAGGGAAAGGGTTGACAATACTAGTAGCAGGAAGTGGTGTAAGAAGCTAGGAAGAATAGGGTTACAACAAATATTTTAATAAAACCTAGTTGTAGGTACAAAATATTGGTTTAGAGGAATGGGATTTTTTTTAAAGTAATACTAGATACATAAGTGTAGGAAAACATAAACCTAAATCTCATAACTTTAAAGGTAAATAGACCAATAATAATCCAATAAGTTAAGAGAGTGGCAGAATGGATAAGAAAATGTTATAATCTGTTGCTAATAAGAAACTCATCTAAAAAGCAAAGACATACATAAAATCAAAACAAGAAGTGAGAACAAAATTTACTGTGCATCTCATGAATCCACCAAAGCAGTAGTTGAAATCTTTCATTAGACAAAGTAATAATAGTAATATCAATAGAAATAAACTTGAGTATATTATAGTCAACTTAAAATAACCATACCTACACCGACATTAAATTTCTATTACCAAATAACATAAAATTTAAATTCATAAAGTAAAATTATTTAATTGCAAAAAGTTTTGATAATAAAATATCAGTTGGAGAAAGAATTGCATAAACTTAACCAAAAGTTAGTTAACAAGGAAAAAACCAAAATTCAACAAACAGCTAGAATATTTTTAAGTACAAAAATGTAATGGTAACTCTTGAATGGTGCCATTAAAGAGTGTACATGCTCTTCAATGTGACATGGATTTAAAAAGAAAAAACATGGATTAAAGCAAATTGAAAGTAACTGTAAAAACATGGCTACTAAACATGCCCTTTATAAATCATAACACAACAAAGATGAATATTAAATAAATCTGGGACCAAAAACAAAAGGAGAGACTTAATAACAAAATCCCAAATAGTGTGGATTAAAATGAAAAGAAAAATATCTATTACAATGTTAATGCCAAGATAACATAATAACATTTTTAAGATGTAGCTAATTAAATCCTCAAAGTGGAAGGAGACCCTAAATTACAATAAAAATAGAAAACCAGACTTAATAAATTGAATATGATTTATTAAGAAATTGTAATCCAGAAAGTTAGCAAACATAAAATAAACACAAAAAAGGAAATCTTAAAAATTAGAGGAAATACCTTGAAAAATAAATGATGGAAAATTGATAAGATAAGCCTAGTGTTGGGAGATGAAGTGTCTTGTGTAAATAGACAAAACATTAGGATAGCTGGGTGCCAACCTTGTCTAGGGAGGACAAAATATATAATGAAGATAACTGGAAACCTAAGTGAGAAGGGCCCTCAAAACTAAATGAAAAGCATTTAAATTTTATCCTAAGGTCAATAGCAAATCCCTAGGGATGGCTGTGAAGAATTGTCACTACTCAGCTCTTCCTTAATGAACATTCCTTTGGCAGTAGTGTGTTATATGAACTAGAGCAGGGCGATATTTGAGGCAGGGAGTCCAATTAAGACGTTCTTACAATAATCTCAGCCAGCAGTTCTGAGAGGCCAAAACTATTCTCAAATAATACTAAGACATTTATATTTCCAATATAAACATCAACAGATGCATCCCACATGGACCTTTGGGATCCTTAGACATTTTTAAGGTTGCAGAGGGATCTCAAGATGCAAAGTTTGAGACCTGCTGATCTGAGGAAGAAGCAATGAGAGCCTGACTTAAAAGTGTTTTTGTGGAAGATCAAAACATTCGTATTTGCTCACTGATTGGCTATGCGAGTTTAGGGAGTATGAGGAGACCAGGAGAACATGGAGATTTCCAAAAGTGAGACTAGAAGGGTGGTGGTGGGCTTGACAGAAATGGGGACATCTGAATGAGATACACTAAGATAAACAGAGAAGGTTAGTGATAAAAGGGGCAGAAAAAAAGTTTTAAGTAAATAAAGAGATTTATATTGTCAAAAGATATAAGATATTGCCACCGCTATAAATGGTCACTTTGATACCTTATAGGAGTAGGAAATAATCTTTTAAAAACATATCTGCTTACTAATATATGTGTATGAAGAAATTATGACCTTGCTAACACTCCATATCTCTACCTCACACCCTGAACAATGTTTTGGAGATACTTGTATATTAAAAAATCAACAAGGATACTAAAGAAACTGCTGTGTACCAAGCAATGTCCAGACAGTGAGGGATACACTTTTGTGGTCTAACAATTGTGGGGGGCTTTCCCTCTTTTACCCATTTCCCACATTAAAGAGAAGGAAATTACTAAGTAAAATCACTGGTCAGTTGAATTATGAAAAAAAGAGCTTTGAGAAAATCTTTTATTAAAGAGCCAGAGAGAAAAAAGAGTTGGGTTGGACATTCAGAAAATCCCTTCCTCCTCATCCTTGGGGCGATCAACGTCTGGCTATAGTTTTCACTTCATTATTCCCATCAGTTTGCCTTGGACCCTTGAAAATAGGCATCAAAGTAGGGCCATGCCACCCAACTCTCATATGGGGTTAGACAAGATAGATCCCATCTCCCTCTCTCCTTCCCACTCTGCCAGGTACCATGTCATGCATATTTGAATTCTATATGTATACGGGGGATTCTAGCTCTAGTCTGCTTACTGATCAAGGATCTGCCTTCCTGGATCTCACATTCCAATGTTTCCACAATAATGGAAGTTAGTGGGGATGGGTGAAGCTACATATGATGATGAAGGAAAGTGACCCAGTGATGCCTGGAGACAACCCAGAAATCATGACAGAACAGCAGTAAATTTTCAAATTGTTCAAAATAGAAAATTCATCAAGGAAGACTTGGAACTAATCTATGCAGTTTAATCAATCAACCATTAATTAGGGCTTGGGATAAAAATATAAAGAATGAAACCATCCCTGATCTCAAGGAATTTACAGTCTACTAGGAGAGACAACATGTACATGTGCAGGAGTGCATGCTCAGAGCTGTTCTGCCTGCTTTCAGTTTAGCACATATACTGAGGCAGTGTTGGGTCACTGTGGGGATGGAAGGGTGAACTGCATGGCTTCTTCCTGCTGGCCAGGTGGGACTAAGTACATGGGCACTTTGGAAACAACAAATCATTCCCTTTTTGGCTACCAGGCATTAAACAGCAAGAGGATCTGCTATCTCCAAAATACCCAAGCATTGGGCTTCTTCAGGTAGGAGGAGATAATGATTCTGTCCATGTCCTCCTATTGAACCTCTGGTAACAGAAGACTGTAGAGTGTAATGGTATTTGACACGTAACCATACAAGTGAGTGTTAGCCACTTCAGAGATGCTGGGAACCTACTCCTAAGCAACAAGAGGAGGGAAGAATATGTGCATCTTCTGTGTTGGATTATCACATGATTGGGAACAGCCCATTTCCCACTGGCTGTGTAGCCAGAACTGCCTGAATTTTTACCTGATCTGACTAAAGACTAAAACTGAAAAGCAATATATTTTTTCCTTAATATGAGGCTAGAGGGCATGCCTCATTCCCTTCCAGCACACAATGCCCTATGGTAAGGGGGGAGGTCTGAAGGACAACCCCCTCTCCCTTTGCCTTGTGTCCCTGAGAAATGGGTTGAGATGTGGATGTATTTCACTTGCTCTTTTCAATTCCAGGGGAAGAAAGTATAGCCCTAACTTGGGAGCTGTAGATTCACACTGGATGCTATATTCAGACCAACAGGGCATCCCCAAGGCTCCAGCATGTTTTTCAGTTCCAGGTGCAGGAAGTGCAGCCCAAATGCAGGAGCTCAAGATTCAGGCTGGATGCTACATTCAGATCAACAAGGAATCCCAAGAGTCCACCATTCCAGGATGCTAACCCAGTGAGGTGCTGGTTTAAGCTTGGTGGGACTGAAGCTAAGAACTGAATCAGGCTGAAAGCCAAGTATCCACCACACTTCTACAGAGGCTGATGAGCTCTAGGGGTGACTAAGCCCCTAAGATACTGGGGAAGATGCTTGTTTGTTCTTGATGTACTTTGAAGTAAGTGTTACTTTGTAAAAGCTAAACTGGGGTTAAGAGGTTAAATGTGGTAGAAGTTATAGTTACTGCACCCCTAAAATTTGGGGGGATGCAATCCATATGGGTTCTAGCCAATGGCAGAGAGTAGAAATCCCATCCTAAGGGAAATAGAGAAATAGCTGTGGAAATATAACAGACTAGAGCTCAGACAGTGTGGGAAGAGCCAACACATGTTTCACTGGAACAAAAAAGATTTTTTAAAGATACACTCTAGTTAAGGAGGAAGGGCAGTCACTGTCAGGTACACTAAGAAAAACATACCCACACAGAAGGTAGACAGCTATATCTTGAAATAAAAGAGAGATTCCATAAGTTGGAGAAAGGGAGAAGTATATCCCAGGCATGGCATAATGACCAGTACAAAAGCATGGAGATAGGACATGGCCTGCTGTGTGTGAGGAACAAAAAATAGAGCAGTTTGATGGACTGTATCATGTGTTAAATTAAACAATGGACAATGAGGCTGAAATGCAAGGCAGAGGACAAGTTAGGAAGGGCTTAGAAACTGAAAATCAACATAGAGCCAGCTGACTTCATTACTATCAGAGCTCTGAAGGCAAACATTCAAATATTCAGTGGAGAGGGGTGGGTTGTTATTTTAGTGTAAAATAAGCAAGTGAATTCATCATACAGAATACTTGCAAAGAATGCTAAGCCTTCTATGTGTGTGTGTGTGTGTGTGTGTGTGTGTGTGTGTGTATGTGTGTGTGTGTGTGTGTGTGTGTGTGTGTGTGTGTGTGTGTAAGGAAACCAGAGAGACACAGAGAAAGGGAGAGATAGAGACAGAGAAAGCATCCAATTGACAATTTATAACTAAAGAGAAGGAAAATTTCCCAAACGAGAAGGTAGCAGTAAAAAGAGGACTAACATTGGCAACAGAGAAACTGAGTTCAAATCCTGACTCAGCCACTTTTAATCATATGACTTTGGCTTTGGCATCTACTCACTCTGAGCCTTTGGAGTCTCAGGAATAAAATGAAAGAGATAGACTTAAAATTTTCAAGGTCACTTTTGCATTAAAATATGTAAACAAACAAAACCAAAATCGGGCAGGATCAGGGAAGAGACACACAGAGTCAGTAGATGCCAAATCACTGACCTTGGAAACAACATGCACAGAGCTACTTATGTGCAATGGTCTGCTAAAAGACAGTGGCAACAGCAGAATGCAGAAAAAGCCAAAAGCACTGTCCAGAATTGATTACAGAAAACAAACAATTGGTCAAGATAATTCATGGATCAGTTCCCAACAAAACATTCTCCTTGGCTTTAAATTCCAAATGAACAGTTATTAAATTGAACAATTTCAATGACAATTAATAATGCAAGCAGACAGGAAAAAGACACTTTTCCATATAAATCAAACACCTACAGATGAATCATCATATTTTATGGGAGGGAAAGAGCAAATGAGAGATTGCATAAATAGAGAAGAAAGGGTGGGGATATTGAGGGATGGGAGATCTACCAATGCTAAGCCATGGGTGAAAAGTGAAGGAATGGGGACTCACAAAGACCCTCAAAAAGAAGTAAAGTTTGTGGGAAAATATGATCAAGATTGTGGTGGAAAATTTTGGAAGCACTGAGAGAAATTATTATTTCTCTATTGTATTTAATACCTAATTATTGAATTAGGACCAATCCGTTTTCTACTTCCTCATCCAGCAATGTACTAATATGGGAAATCCTACTCAAAGACTTACACTGCCAGGAAAGCTATGATCTAATCACAGATTGTAAAGAAATTCTAAGTTTAGCAGAACAGGTGGATTCCTGCTCATTGTGTTTATTCAAACAAATCTGGGAAAACATGTGTTCTCCCTTTTGTCAAATGGGAGCTATGGAAATTGATCAATCTCAGTGTCATGTATCCTGAGCCCTTCATTGGAATAAGTCCAGCTCTCATTATAATTTTCACTCTCTCATTATTTTTTAATCTGAGTCAATTGCCACCTTCAGGAACTCCCACGCTTCCAAAGGCATATAAGCATTGAGTGAGTTCCATGAGGGGTCTTTGGCAATTGAGAGTGTTATTCACACCTTTCATTGATAAAAATGCTAGCATTATTAATTAAATGATTAATTATCAAGAAAGTATGTCTCTTGAACGTTTTAAACAGCACACTGGGAAGGATGAGAATTCTTATTTCAGATAGAAAGGAAAGTATGTCTCTGAAGAGTATTCCCATGGGGGAAGGGGGTGTGTATATACATGAACATGAATGTATACACAAACCTGATGACCTTTAGGTACCATACTTGGAGTAAGTTTACACTCTGGGTAGTGAAAGAGAATGTATAGCCAGAAGTGGTGTGTCAGAGCCTTTAAAAGAGAGAAAGATCATGAAGAGGGTAGGGCTAATCCTCAATTTCTGGACACAGGACGAAAAATGGCAGGAAAAAAAGAGATGATGTGGTAAGATCTAAAAGGGTAATAACACAGGAATGAGATAGAAAGAGAGAAAGAGAGAGAGAGAGAGAGAGAGAGAGAGAGAGAGAGAGAGAGAGAGAGAGTTCAAACCTGATTTTATATGAGGTTTAAACCCAGGGGGAGCACACACATTATAAAGAAGAAAGCAATAAGGTTAGAACCCATAAACCAGAAAACAGAATTTCCAATGTATTGGAAGGGAAGAGAAATCATGAGGAGGAAAAAAAAAGAAAATATCTTTAACAAGGAAATTCTTGAAGAGAGTTATGAAAATTAGAAGATCAGGTAGAAGGTACAAAAATTATGAACTACTGGCTTAACTGGATGAGAGAGAAAGATGGACAAAGAGGAAAAGGAATAGGAAAGGAGGGAAGGAAGAAATAAAGCAACAGGGAAATAGAAAAAGAAAGAAAGGAAGGGAGGAAGAAGGGAGAAAGGCAGGGAGGGACAGAGGTAAGGAAAATAGATAATTTAAATAAAGTTCGATACCTTAGATTAAAGTAGGCAAACAGGTGGAGGGAAAGGAAAGAGTCTGTGGAAAGAAATTAATCTGAAAACAGTACAGCAAAAACTAATTTCATAAAGTACTGATATAAGAGAAAAGGCATAAAATGAACACAAAAGGAAGAAAATAGAAGCTAATATAACTTCTGATATCAGAGATTTCAATAATCTAATAAAGCAAAAGAGAATGACAAAATATTAAATTAGACCCCAAAGCTAACCACAAACAATAACACATCTAAGAAGGTAGAGCCAAGATGGAGGAGTAATAACTGGACCTTTGCGTGGCTCCAGCTCCCACCACCTCCGATATTATGTTAAAAATTACTCTAAACAAATTTTAGAGCTACAGAACCCACAAAGTGACAGAGAAAAAACAAATCTCCCACTGAAGGCAGCCTGGCAGGCTGATAGGAAGGGTACGCACAGAGCTGGGAGGTGAGCACAATCCCACATGAGCCGCTGGGTTCCAGCGCCAAGGCAGCGCCAACCAGTGGCAGCCAGAGCAGACTTCAGGAGAGTGAATCACTAGCACCTATGGCAGTTTCCAGACTTCACAACCCATAAATGCCAAAAAGAAAGTAAAAGGTCATTTGGGAACTCTGTCAAAAGCGTGAAGAAAGAGCATGGTCTGGCCCCTTTCCCCAGGGGGAGAAGTGGAGGAGGGCTGGCAACCTTGTTGCTGCCTCCAGAAGTGCTAGCTTGCAGATTGTAGGGGGACAAAGGAACCATTCAGAGGGTAATCACTCTTATTTTAACCTTATTGGATCTGGATCACAGTCTTGGGTGGTAGTCCTGGGTTGTGTGGCCAGTGTGCTAGAGCTTGTGGGGTCTCCAGAGACGGCACCCTCCTAATAGCTCCAGAAGTTGCAAAAACCCCAGCTATTTGGGACATATCTGTCTGAAATCTGGAAGCATAGTTCCACCATTGCAGAGAGCTTAAAAGTCAAGTATTTGGCTGGCAATAGTGAGCAGAGAAAGCACAAACAGACTATAGAATCCTTTTGTGCCAAAAGGATCAAAGCATTAAATGGGAGGAAGACAACAAAGTCAAAACTCCTGTATCAAAAGCTTCCAAGAAAAATAAGAGTTGGCTACAGGCCATAGAGGAGCTCAGGAAGGGTATGAAAAATTGTGAAGATAAATGAGAATGATGAAATAAAATCATGAAAAGGAGTCAACAGCCTGCTAAAGGAGACCCAAAAAATACTGAAGAAAATAACACCTTTAAAAAATAAAATAACCCAAATGACAAAGGAGACAGAAAAAGCCAATAAGAAGAAGAATTCCTTAAAAAGCCAAATTTGCCATATGGAAAAGGAATTTAAAAAACTCACTGAAGAGAATAACTCCTTCAAAATTAGATTGGAGCAATTGGAAGCTAATGATATTATGAGAAATGGAGACACTATAAAACAGAGCCAAAAAAAAAAAAGATAGAAAGCAATGTGAAATATTTCATAGGAAAAACAACTGGCCTGGAAAATAGATCCAGGAGAGAGAATTTTAAAAGTATTGGACTACCTGAAAGCCATGATCAAAAAAGGAGTCTAGACAACTTCTTTCAAGAAATTATCAAGGAAAATTTCCCTGATATTCTAGAACCAGAGGGCACTATAGAAATGGAAAGAATTCACCTATCACTTCTTGAAAAAGATCCCAAAAGGAAAACTCCTAGGAATATTATAGCCAAATTTAAGTGTTCCCAGGTCAAGGAAAAAATACTGCAAGCAGTCAGAAAGAAACAATTTGAGTATTGTGGAAACACAATCAAGATAACACAAGACCTAGCAGCTTCTACATTAAGGGACTGAAGGGCTTGGGATATGATATTCTGGTTGTCAAAGGAGCTAGGATTAAAACCAAGAATCATCTACCCAGCAAAACTGAATATAATGCTTCAGGGAAAAATGTGGTCATTCAATGAAATAGATGATTTTCAAGTATTCTTAATGAAAAAACAGAGCTGAACAGAAAATTTGACTTTCAAATACAAAAAGCAAGAGAAGCATGAGAAACTATGAGAAAAATAAACCATAAGGAACTTATTAAAAGTGAGGTATTTACATTCCTATATGGAAAAACATTCATTGCAACTCATAAGACTTTTCTCAATATGGGGATAGTTGAAGGGGATATATGTGTGTGTATGCATATGTATGTATGTATGTATGTATACATACATACATATATATGTATAGGAGGGTGTATATTAGTATAAATATATACTTGAGTGTGTGCATATGTATGTACATGTATACATGGACTGAGGGCACAGGATAGTTGAATATGAAGGAATGATATTAAAAAAATAAAATTGGGGCAGCTAGGTGGTGCAGTGAGTAGAGCGTTGGCCCTAGAGTCAGAAGGACCTGAGTTCGGATCCAACCTCAGACACTTAATGCACACACAAACAATAATGTAGCTGTGTGACGTTGGGCAAGTTACTTAACCCCAATTGCCCTCCAAAAATTAAAAATAAATTAAAAATAAAATTAAGAGGTAAAAGGAATATATTGGGAAAAGGATAAAGGGAGAGATAAATTATGATAAATTATCTTATATAAGAGAGACAAGGGAAAACAGCTACAATGGAGGGGAAGAGCAGGAAGATGCAAGGGAATGGCACAACCTTACTCTCACTGAATTTGGCTTAAGGAGAGAATAACATATTAAGGAGAGAATAGACACTCAACTGAGTGTCTAACCCTAAAGGAAAATAGTGGGGAAGGGGATAAATGAGGGGGAAGTGATAGAAGGGAGGGCCGACTGGGGGACAGGGTAGTTAGAAGCACATGCTTTTGAAAAGGGACATAGTCAAAGGAGAAAATAGAATAAGTGGGGGACGGGATAGGATGGAGGGAATTATGGTTAGTCTTTCACAATATAATTACTATGAAAATGTTTTGGGTAACTACACCTATAACTACCTATATTGAAATGCTTGTCTTCCCAGTGGGGGTGGGAGAGGAGGGAAGGGGGGAAAAAAATCTGGAACTCAAAGTTTTAAAAACAAATATTAAAAAAAGACATGAGGAGCAGATAGACTTTAGAATAACCTGAAAAGACTTATATGAACTGATGCTGAGTGAGGAGAACAGAACCAGGAGATTATTGTACACAATTCAGACACACCGTAATCTGTGATGACTAACTTGGATAGACTGGGCTCCTCTCAGCAATACAAGGTTCCAAGACAACACCAAAAGACTCATGTCAGAAATAGCTATCCATATCCAGAAAAATAATTTCAGAGTCTGAATTTAGATTGAAACAAGCTATTTTCTTTGTTTTGTTTCTTCTTTCTGATGGTTCATTCCATTGGTTGTAATTCTTATTTATAACATGTCTAAAGTGAAAATATATTTAATGTGTAGGTATATGTAGAACCTATATCAATTTGCATGCCATCTTGGGGGGATAAGAGGGAAGGGGAGAAAATTTGGAACTCAAAAGCTTGTGGAACTTAATGTTGTAAATTAAAAATAAATAAATAAATAGACTTATTGGAAAAAAAAAACACATCTAAAATGGAGACACGCAGAATAGACCTGAAGGTACAGAATACCACTTTCCTCTGCAGTGGAGAGTTCCCAAAATCAGAAGTTGTAAGTTCACTGTCTGACAAAGCAAAATAAAACCTCTCATTTCTTGGAGATATAAATAGGCAAGCAGATTTATATTGAAAAGAAACTCACACTAATCCAATCTCAATATCAGACATGCATAGATGTGATGGCACAATGTCTCTACACATTAGAGGAAAGTTGGAGACATCACAACTAGCAGAGGTGATAAGTAGAAGCTACAGACAGAACCAGACTGACTTCAACATTCTTGGCAGTTGGGTGAACAAATTTCACTGAAACAGAAAATAAAGAATTTAACAAACTGCCAAAAGCCAGTCTGGAAGATATTTGATGTTTGCTAAATAAAGCCTCAAAGAAAAAACCATAATCCTCTGAATCACATTATAATTTCACAAAAAAAGACCATGTGCTCAGTCACAAAGAAATGATTAATAAATACAAAACAAATATTAAACATCTAGTTTGTAGACCACAGGGACCTGTGTTCTCTCTGGTATAAGGGACTCTAGATAGAGAAGTTCTTTCCACTACACAGGTAGTAATTTCTTTACAATGTATTTAACTTAGAAAAGTCCCCAGCATATTGAGAGGATAAGCAACTCGCTGACAATAACAGAGTCAGTTGTGTTTAAGGTCGGATTTGAATCAGGCATCTCTGCTATTTTTTTATTAACTTATTTTTTATTTTATTTTTTTTCAAATGCTTTATTAACTTCTGGTTTACATCATTCATTTCCACCAGATTTTGAGTTACAATTTTTCCCCATTTTTCCCCTACCCACCACCCCAGAATACCAGTCCTACAGGATATTCCCTCATCCAATTTGCTCTCTCCCATCTCTTCTCCCATACCCCCTTTAACTTTTCCAGTAGGGAAAGGAGAATCCTCATGCCCCAATGGCTGCAAATCTTATCTCCCAATTATATGCAAAATAATATTAGTCATAGTATTGTATATTTTTTAAGAATTTGATTTTAGGGGTGGCTAATTGGTGCAGTGAGTAGAGTGTCGGCCCTGGAGTCAGAAGGACTTGAGTTCAGGTCTGGGCTCAGAAACTTAATGCACACAAACAAAAAACCTAGCAATGTGACCTTGGGCAATTTACTTAACCCCAATTGCCCTCCAAAAAGCAAAAAAAAAAATTGATTTTAAAAGGAAGATAAGCCACTCAGTATATACTGTACATGTGTAGCTATGGAAAACATTACCATAGTAGATATATTGTAAAAGACTGACTATATTTCCCTCCCTCCTATGCCACCTCTCACCTGATCCACTCCCCAGACTGGTCCTGTCCTTTTTCAAAAGGGGGTGCCTCCAATTCCCCCCATCCTGCCCACCCTTCCATTGTCCCCCTTCTCCCCAACTCTCCTGTAGGGTGAGAAACCCTATTTAGTATGTATGTCATTCTCTCCCTGATCCAAATTCAATGAGAATAAGGTTTTGTCTTTTTGTCTTCCTGTTTTTCCCCTCCCCTGCTACTACTTCCCGTTGCCTCTCCTACATGAGATAGTTTACCCTACCCTGTCTCTCTCCATCTCTTGCCACTTTCCTCTCTCACCTCTTAACTTCACCACTTAAATATCATCCCTTCCCACCAAATTCAACCTGTGAACTCTATCCATGTATACCTGTAAACATATATACACACATTCACATATGTATTCATATGCCCATATACCCTTCTTCAGTTATTTTCATAATGAGGAAGGTTTCATCAGTCACAATTATTGTTTTTCCATGTAGAAATGTAAATAGTTCAACTTTGATAAGTTCCTTTTGATTTTTTTCCCCCTGATTACCTTCTCAAGCATCTCTTGCTTCTTGTGTCTGAATGTCGAATTTTCTATTCAACTCTGGTTTTGTCCTCAAGAATGCTTGAAAGTCCTCGATAACACTGGATGACAATATTTTTTCCCTGAAACATGATACTCAGTTTTGCTGGGTAGGTGATTCTTGGTTTTAATCATTTGCTCTCCAGAATATCTTATTCCATGCCCTTTGATCCCTCAGTGTAGAAGGTGGCAGATCCTGTGCTATCCTGATTGTGTTTCCACAATATTGAAATTTTTTCTTCCTGGTTGTTTGATATATTCTCTCCTTGATCTAGGAATTCTGGAACCTGGCTACAATATTCCAAGGAGTTTTCTTTTTGGGATCTTTTCCAGGAGGTGATCAGTGGATTCTTTCTACCTCTATTTTGCCCTCTGGTTCTAAAATATCAGGGCAATTTTCCTGGAGAATTTCTTGAAGGATGATTTCTCGATTCTTTCTTTGATTATGGTTTTCAGGTAGTCCAACAATTTTTAGATTCTCTCTCCTGGATCTATTTTCCAGGTCAGTGGTTTTTCCCATGAGATATTTCACATTGCCTTCTATTCTTTCATTTGTTTGGATCTGCTTAATAGCATCTTGATTTCTCATAGAGTCACTAGGTTCCATTTGATCTAGTCTAATTCTTTTTTTTTAAGCAATTGGGGTTAAGTAACTTGCTCAAGGTTACACGGTTAGTCATTATTTATGTGTGGGTGCTCATTTTCTGAGGCCGGATTTGATCTCGGGTCATCCCAACTCCGAGGCTGGCCCTCTTACTCACTGCGCCACCTAGCCACCCCTTTTAGGGCAATTGGGGTTAAGTAACTTGCCCAAGGTCACACGGCTAGGATTTTGTGTGTGTGTGTGTGGGTTAAGTGTCTGAGGCCGGATCTGAACTCAGGTCCTTCTGACTCCAGGGCTGGCGCTCTACTCATTGCGCCACCTAGCCGTCCCTATAGTCTAATTCTGAAAGAATGAATCTCCTCAGTGAGCTTTTGAGATTCTTTTTCCATCTGGCAAATTCGGCTTTTTAAGCCATTCTTTTCCTAACTAACTTTTTGAGCCTCTTTTGCCATTTGACTTAGTCTATTTTTCAAGGTCTTATTTTCCTCAGTGAGGATGTTAACTCTGATTTCATATTTTTCTTCCATCTTTCTCATTTCTCTACCCAATTTTCCCCCACTTCTCTTATCTACTTCTTAAAGTCCTCTATGGCCTGTAACCAGGTCACATTTCCATTTGGGTCTTTTGGTGCATTATTTCTGATGTCATAGTCCTCTTCCTTTTCCATACTTTGATCCTCTTTGCCCCCCAAATAGGAGTCCAATATTGAATTTTTCTGTTTATTTTGTTTCCTTTGCCTAGGCATGTTGCCACTCAATTACTTGATTTTGGGCTTGTTACCACAGTAGCACTCTGCCACCAGCCAGGGGTGCTTCTGTCCCAAATGATGGGATTTTCTCAACTGCCTGAGGTATTAGTTGGGTGGCCTCTGTGAAGCCACCACACATTCTGTCAAGCTGGTCACAAACGACCTCCACCCCAAACCACAATCCAGATCCAAGAACAGCAAAGCAAAAGCTATTAGACCCCTGACTGATTGCTGGATCCCCCTACAGTTCATAGGACAGGAGCTGAAGCTGCAAAGTTGAAATGTGGTGCAAGCTGTGCCAGCTACTCAGCAGCTTCTCCCCCCCA
Source organism: Gymnobelideus leadbeateri (assembly GCA_011680675.1). NCBI lineage: Eukaryota > Metazoa > Chordata > Mammalia > Diprotodontia > Petauridae > Gymnobelideus > Gymnobelideus leadbeateri. Next base: position 231,991 of record WOXC01003962.1, read on the forward strand.
GGGGAAAGAGGCCACTTGCCCTCCCAACCAGTCCCAAAGTCCATAGGGCACTGACCTCTCACTTTGTCCTCAGCATCTATGTGTTGATAATTCTGGAAACACCACAGCTGCTGGTGTTCTGGGGTCCCTCCAGCTGGCTGCTGGTTCAGCCATCCTGGGGCTAATACCTCGGACTCATGCAGATCTGGGCTGGGCTCCCAGAGTGCTGTCCTGGCCACTCCCTGTTGGACTGCTGGGCTGCCCTCATTGGGAGGTTAGCTTTTCTAAATCATTTTGTGCATTCTTGAGCTCCAGAGGTCATTCAGAGTCCCCCTTTTACACAATTTTGAAGTGGTGTGGGTGAGAGCTCTGTGGAAGTGCTGTTTCTACTCTGCCAAATTGATTCCTTCTGGACTCTCTGCTTTTAAGGCTGATGCTCTAGACAGTCTGTCAAACTGCCTCACCACAATGTGCTCAAAATCAAAATTGATTTAAGATATAACAGAGTAAAAGGTACACATTTAAAGGACATGTATAAATGACATCCTGAAAAGTAAATGTCTTTAAAAAGATTATGTTAATAACCATGTGAAATAGCATGATAACTATGAGACTATACACATATCTTTCTACCATCTATCATCTATTTCTCTGTCTGTCTAAGGGCAGTTACTTGGCACAGTAGATAGAGTGCTGGGCTGGGAATCAGGAAGACTCTTCTTGAGCTCATATCTGGCCTCAGGAAATTCCTAGCTGTGTGACCCTGTGCAAGTCACTTCACCCTGAATACCTCGGTTTCCTCATCTGTCATATGAGCTGGAGAAGGAAATGGCAAAGTATTCCAGTACCATACTAAGAAAACTTCAAATAGTGTCATAGAGTGTTGCACATGACTGAAATGACTAAACAACAAAATATATATTATATATCTACCTGAGATGAAACTAAAGGAGATTTAAAAAAGAAAAGTAATATCTCTGAAACATGCATTAACCGTGAAGAAAAAGGAAAGATTAGAAAACTCCACATACAATTAAACAAAAGGAAAATTAACAAATAATAAAAGAAAATAAGCATAAATTAGAACACCTTAATATTAGAGGAATGTGAAATGAAATGGAAAACAAAATAAATTATAGAAATCTTGGCCAAAACTAAAAATACACAGTTTTGAAAATATTAATAAAATAAGTCAATCTTGAGGGAGGGAGAGATCCAGTCAACAAAATAACAAGTAAAAAAGGTGAAACCACAAAAGAGAGAATTGAATTATTACTGTATGTAACATGTTTTAGAAAAACTGAGTATTTAGAGGAAATGAAGAATTAACAATAAAGGACCACATTAAGAAAACATAAAATTGAAATTTTAAACAACTCAGTCTCAGAAATGAAAAGGAATCAAAAATAAAGGAAGCAAATTGTCTTTACCCACACTCTAGTAGAGGCCAATTTTATCAAACCTAAAAGAACACATTTCCCTATTCTACATAGATGAAGCTCAAAACCAAAAAAGAAAGCATTTCCCTAAGCACCCACTTCCATTCTTTCATTTGTTTGGATCTGCTTAACAGCATCTTGATTTCTCATAAAGTCACTAGCTTCCATTTGCTCCAGTCTAATTCTGAAGGAATTATTTTTCTCAGTGAGCTTTTGAGATTCTTTTTCCATCTGGAAAATTTGGCTTTTTAAGGCTTTCTTCTCCTCATTGCCTTTTTGAGCCTCTTTTGCCATTTGAGTTAGTCTATTTTTAAGGTGTTGTTTTCCTCAGTCAGGCAGTTGACTCTCATTTCATACTTTTCTTGCAACTTTCTCATTTCCCTTCCCAATTTTTCCTCCACTTTTCTTATTTGATTTTCAAAATCATTTTTAAGCTCATCTATGGCCTGTAACCAGCTCGTATTTTCAGTTGGGGATTTTGGTGGAGGAGTTCTGACCTCCCAATCCTCCTCCTGTTCCATGCTTTGGTCCTCTTTGCCCCCAAAATAGGAGTCTAATGTTGCATGTTTCTGTTTATTTTGTTTCCTTTGCCTAGGCATGTTGCCACTCAATTACTTGACTTTGGGGCTTGTTGCCACAGTACGACTCTGCCACCAGCCAGGGGAGCGTCTGTCCTAAACACTGGTGTTTTCTCAGCTATGGGAGGTATTAGTTGGATGGCCTCTGTGAAGCCTCCACACACTCTGGCAAGCTGGTCACACACCCCACGACCTCCACCCCTGACCACAATCCAGATCCAAGAAGGTTAAAGCAAGAGCAATTACCACCAAGATTGATCATCAGTTACCCTACAGTTCGCAGGCCAGGAACTGAAGCTGCAACATGGTGTCTCCGCCATGTCTACCTACAGGCTTCTTGCCCGCAGGAAAAGAGGCCAACATGCTCTCCCAACCAGTTCCAAATTCCATGCCCCATTGATCTCTCACTTTGTCATTGGCATCTATGTGTTGATAATTCCGGAAATACCACATCTGGTGGTGTTTTTGGAGTCCCTCTCGCCAGTTGCTGGTCAGGCCACCCTGAGGCTAAAACCTCTGACTCAGGTGGGCCTAGGCTCAGCTCCCAGAGTACTATGCTGACTGCTCCCTGCAGAGCTGCCACACTGTCCTCAGCAGGAGGTTATCTTCCCTTTTTTCCATTTTGTGGGTTCTGGAGCTCTAGAATGCACCAAAGGGAAGCTAGTGCTGTTAAACAGATCCAAACAAATGAATGAGTAGAAGGCAATGTGAAATATCTCATGGGAAAACCACTGACCTGGAAAATAGATCCAGGAGAGATAATTTAAAAATTATTGGACTACCTGAAAACCATCATCAAAGAAATAACCTAGAAATTATCCTTCAAGAAATTCTCCAGGGAAATTGCCCTGACATTTTGATACCAAAGGGCAAAATAGAGGTTGAAAGAATCCACAGATCACCTCCTGGAAAAGATCCCAAAAAGAAAACTTCTAGGAATAATGTAGCCAGTTTCCAGAATTGCCAGATCAAGGAGAAAATATAACAAGCAGCCAGAAAGAAACAATTTGAATACTGTGGAAATGCAATCAGAATAGCACAGGATCTGGCAGCATCTACACTGAGGCATCTATGGGTTTGGAATATGATATTCTGGAGAGCAAAGGAGCTGGTATTAAAACCAAGAATCACCTACCCAGCAAAACTGAGTAACATGTTTCAGGGGAAATATGCTCATTCAGTGGAATAGAGGACTTTCAAGCATTCTTGAGAAAAAACCAGAGTTGAATAGAAAATTGACATTCAGATACAAGAAGCAAGAGATGATTGAGAAGGTAAATATGGAAAATAAATCATTATGAAACTTATCAAAGTTGAACTATTTACATTCCTACAGGGAAAAACGATAACTGTAACTGACAAAACCTTTTTTTAGTATGAAAATAGTTGAAGAAGGGTATATGGGTATATGAATACATATGTGAATGTGTGCATATATGTGTACTGGTGTACATAGAGGGCACAGTTCAAATTTAATAGGAAAGGATGATACTTAAAGATGAAATCAAGAGGTGAGAGAGGGGTATAACAAGAGAAAATGGGGAGAGACATTTTGGGGTGGACTATCTCATATTGAAGAGGCCAGGAAAATGGTTACAAAGGAGGGTAAGAACAGGAAGGCAAAAAGGCAAAACCTTGTTCTCATTGAATTTGGCTCAGGGAGAGAACGACATACATAATAAATACGATATCTCACCCTATAGGAGAGTACGGGCTAGGGGATAACAGGGAAGATGATGGAAGGGAGTATGGGACGGAAGGAGGGAGGGAAGTTGACAGCAACCACTTTTGAAAAGGGACAGCATCAAAGTAGGGCATAGACCAAGTGGGATATGGGATAGGAGGGAGGGAAATATAGTCAGTCTTTTATAATTTATCTACTATTGGGGTGTTTTGCATAGCTACACATGTGCAATATATACTGAATTGCTTGTCTTCTCAGTAAGGGTGGGTGACAAGGGAGGAAGGGAATGAATCTGGAAATTCAAGTTTCAAAATCACATGTTTTAAAATATATAAATACTATTATTAATACTATTTTACATATAATTTTGAAATAAGACATACAGGCATTGGGGCACAGAGATTTACCTTGCCCTATTGGAAAAGTCAAAGGGGGCATGAGAGAAGAAATGGGAGAGAGCAGATTGGATGAGGGGATATCCTGTGCAACTGCTATTCTGAGGTGGTGGGTGGGGGGAAAATGGGGAAAAATTGTAACACAAAACCTGGCGGAAATGAATGATGTAAACTGAAAGTTAATAAAGCTTTTGGGGAAAAAATAAAAGCTCAGGAAAAGATTATACTCATGTACACATATGTAAGCACATAAAAATAATTAAATATGATGTAATATAACTACACATACATTTTTCTTCTAAGAATGCATATTTGCATTAGGAACACGCTGATCAAAAAAATACAAGGAAATTTCAACTTCCTCAGAAAAGGAATCGTTGCCTAGGAAAAACAATTACAATAATAAATCATATTAAAATTAAAACAAAATCCCATATCACTTGATTATACCAATGGATGCAAAAAAAGTCTTTGAGTGTAATGGTTACATAAACCAAAAATTTTAATAAGCATTCAATTTAGGCAACCTCAGAGAATTAGGAATCAAGAAAGTAATTGAGAAGATGTATAGTTCCAGTAAAATAGCAATTCATAAAATGAATTCACATCCTTGATAGCATTTCTATATAGCAATAACAAAATCCAGGAGAAAATGATAGCAAGGGAAATCTCCTGTAAATAGCTACAAACAGCATAAAACATCTAGGAATCAATCTCCCAAGGCACCTGGAGACTTACATAAGTAAAGTGAAAGAACACTATGTTAAGACTTAAAGAGACATAAAGCAAACATATTCCATTTTCGCAATGTAGCTTTGAATGCATAAGAAAAATGATCAAACCATTTAAATTAATTTATATATTTATGTGGTAACAACTCAGACTCAAGGAGGCATTTTGCAGAGCTAGGCAAAATGTAAAATTCATCTGGAGGAATGAAACTAGAATCTCAAAAGAAATATTAAATAATAAAATAGGTGGAATCACACTTCCAGACCTGTATTTATTATAAGGCTGTAATCAAGGAAACTAGTTGGTATTAGTTAAAAATAGAAAAGTAGCTAAGTGGAACAGATAAGAGAGGGAGGAATCAAAAACAATTGAACTCCATAACCCAGTGTTTTATACACTCAAGAAAATAAGTTACTTTGGTAGGTGAAGAAAAAACAAACACTGCTGGGAAAATTCCAAAGCAGTTTGATAGACATTACATTTTAAATAAACTCTTACATCCTTTAGAATAAGCTCAACGTGCTTGAAAAGCTCAAAACACAATCTTGAGATGAGATCATACTATTTTAAAAAAATGAGAGGTACATGAGCAGGTTCCATTAACACCTCTCACTACAGAGAGAGTTCTTAACAAAACAAGGGATTATAGTGATCATGAGAGAAAATGTAGCTAATGCCAATTATGTGAAATTGAAAACCTTTTCCCCCCAAATAAATCTGGTGGCTAGGCAAAGACATACTAATATTAATACTCGCTTGTAATTAGGAGATAAGATGTGCAGGCATTGGGGCACAGAGATTCACCTTGCTCTAATGGAAAAGTCAAAGGGGGTATGGGAGAAGATATGGGAGACAGCAGATTGGAGGAAGCGATATCCTGTGGGACTGCTATTCTGGGATGGTGGGTAGGGGAAAAACGGGGAGAAAAATTGTAACTCAAAATCTAGTGGAAATTATGTAAAACAGAAAAAAATAAAATTTTGAATGTGAAGGCAAAAAAAAAAAAAGAAATCAACCCCCTTCCCTCTTATCTCAGGAAACATCAAGAAATCATCCATATAGCCATTGATTGGGAATGGTGGCACAGGACTGCAATGGATTATCCATTGTACCAAAAGAAACAATGACTGAAAAGTTCAGAGAAACATAGGAAGATTTAAATAAAGCAGCTCACAGTGAAGTCATCTAAACTAGGAAAATATCTCTCCAGTGTTACCAGTCACTAAAAGAAAGAACCACAATAGCAAACATTAACTAAACATAGCAATTTTTCCTGTTCAAATATAGTCTCAGAGAAGAGTTGAGGAAATGCACCTGACAGTCATGGTATGGTAAATGTTACATTTAAGGCTGAACTTTTTATATGAGCTGATGACCTACTTTGCACTGTGATTGTTTTGTCATTTTTAATCTTTATCTTATCAGATAGCTGACTAGTTAAAGGAGGAAGTTTTACCTATATTTAGAAATATACACCATCAGTGGTATAAAAATAAAAACTATTATTGTATTTTTACTGAAATGATGTCATTTGGCTTGTGTTAAGGTCACAGAGAGTTCAACTATAAAACTTAACTCACAAAAAATTTTAAAGTATTCTCTCTTGATGGTTGAAAAGGAGTGTGTATACTTTAAAACAATAAAAACAGGGGTGGAGCGAGGATGGCAGCACAGAAGCAGGAAAACTCCCTGTACTCCCCACCGTAATCACCTCAAATACCTATAAAAATGACTCTAAACAAACTTTAGGGATACGGAATCCACAAAGTGACAGAGAGAAACAAATCTCCTGCTGAAGGCAGAGTGACAGGCTGACAGGAAAGGTTCACGAGAGCCCACTGGGAGCAGAGGGCAGCCCCGCTTGAGCCCACAGTTTTAGCCTCAGGGCAGCACAACCACCCCCGGCTAGGGGGACATCAGGGAATAGATCAACAGCAGCTATGGTGGTTTCTAGAATTATCAACTCATAAATGCAAAGTGAAATGTCAGTGTAGACTGGAAATGAGTCTGGGAGTGTAGTCCAGTCTCTGCTCATCATACATCAGGGAACAGATCAACAGCAGCTATGGTGGTTTCTAGAATTATCAACTCATAAATGCAAAGTGAAATGTCAGTGTAGACTGGAAACAAGTCTGGGAGTGTAGTCCAGTCTCTGCTCCCCCCCCCCCCGCCACCCCAGAGGAAGAAGTGGCTGAGGTGTGGAGGTTGCCACCATGTCACTGCTTCTGAGATCTTGGTATGCAGATTGTAGGGGGACCAAGCAAGCATTATGAGGGGTAATCACTCTTGCTTTAACCTGCTTGGAGCTGGATTGCTCTCAAGAGTGGAGGTCCTGGGGTTCGTGACCAGGTGCCAGAGCTTGTGGTGGTTTCAGAGAAGGCAGCCAACCAACAGCTCCAGGAGCTGCTAAAACCCCAGCAATTTGGGACAAAGCTCTCTCCACTCAGGAAGCAGAGTTCTATTGTAACAAAAAGCTCAAAAGTCAAGTAATTGAGTGGCAACATGAGCAAGCAAAGGAAGCAAAGCAATCACAGCAATCCTATATTGTGTACAACCTATATTGTCTTTCTCCCCAATAAGGGTAGGTAATGAGGGAGGAAGAGAAAGAACCTGGAATTCAAAGTTTTAAAATCAAATGTCATACACATACACACACATATATGTATGTATGTATATATAATTTTTTTTTTCTTTTTACATGCAACTGGGAAATAAGATATACAGGCACTGGGGTATAGAGATCCATCTTGACCTACTGGAAAATTGGAGGGGGTATGGCATAGGATATAGGAGAGAGTAGATTGGGGGAGGGTGTATACAGTGGGGTCACTGTTTTGGGGTGGTGGGTAGGGGAAGGACGGGAAGAATATTTGTATCTTGAAATCTTGTGGAAATGAATGATGTAAACTAAAAATAAACATAAAATTTAATTAAAAAAATAAAGATGGATCTCCCTTAAAAAATACAATCAGAACAAACCCCATTTCAACTAGTTTGCTTATTCTGGATAGATAGCTCAAGAGATGGAGTGGAGTTGCATTTTAGATAAAACAAGGAGCATAAAGGTGGAGGGGGAAGAAAAGGATCTCTTCTTTTTTTGTTGAAGAAGATGCAATGTAAACCTCCTCCTTTATAATAAGGAAACGAGAAATGAAATCCCTTAAGCCTTCCTCTCCACAGCAGTGGCCTGAAATCAACTCTTGCTGCATTCTTAGGGGGACTTCTAGATCTCTGGGGTTCAAGAAGCTTAAATTTTTTTGCCAAGTATGAAACTATTAAACATTATAAACATTTCTTCTTAGAAAGGTGATAAAGGAGCTGAGTAGTCACATGTTACTATGATGAGTATGCCCTGATAAAACCCAGAAAGAAACACAGCATTTTGAGACACATGCCTTTAATTAAGTTAGAGACAGTTACCCAAAGCTGAAAAAAGGTACTTTGATATAATTTAAATAGCTTTACAAAATGTATATTGTCATAATTGCCCATTGAAGCTCATAATGAGCTCAAAGAATTTTTATTTTTCTCTCTCTTTCTTCTTTTCAATGCTTGAATAGAACAGATTATGCTTAATTAGAAACTACAGTCAGAAAATACTCAGATTGAAATCAATAATAACCAGCACTACTCACATAGTCATAGTCCAAATCAAAATACCTTTCCTTGCTAAGTATATTCTCAGTGGTATAGAAATCCTCTTAGCTGATAAGTCAAGTTTAAGAAAAAAGGGTTAGCAGCTTCCTATGTCTTCCTTTAAGATCTCCAAAATACTTTAGAATTCTTATCTCATTTAGTTCTTCACAATGACTCTGCAAGGTATGTTTGAAAATTATCCCCATATTTACAGGGGAGGAAACCAAGGCAAACAGAAATTAACTTGCAGAGTGCATCATAGATTGCCATTCCATGTCCAAACTCAGTTTATTCATTGTTGTCATTCCTTTCGATTCCACTGTATATCATGAACATTGTCTGCTCAGACTACTGAGAGAAGATCCATGGAAAAACTCTCAGTGAATCTGGGAATGGCTCTTTTTCTTCAGAACCACAAATATTATCAGACTTAACACAAATTCATCATCCCAAAGCAACTCAAAGGAAAATAAGCAAAAATCAGAAAGGCATTTTTTTCTTCTTTATTATATATGTAATCTTCAACAAACACAAAATTTCTTCTGTTGCAAAACTGGGTGTTAGTAGGTTCTGGATTATGTGAACAACAAGGTAGTGGAATATTCTTTTTTAAAAGAAAGAAATTATACATGAGATACAGGAAATTTAAAGTTCAATATACAAAGACAACCAATTGAGAGCCCTGCAAAGATCAAATTCTTATGAATTATAAGTAGAGAGAAGAGTGTTCCTTAAAATGTTCCTGCGGTGCCTTTCCTGACAATATCCAGGATTTAGGCGTAAGAGAATTAATGGGGCTAATGAAGGGGAGGGTAGATTACAGAAGCTCTAGTCAGAAGCAATACACTGTTGAGGATGGACTGGGGGAAAGGAGAGAGAGAGTAGGATAAAGGGGAGAAGAGGAGGGAGGGAAATACACAATAATCATAACAGTGAAAAAAATTTTGCAATAAATTTCTCTGTTAAAGGCTTCATTTCTCAAATCTACAGAGTACTGAGTAAAGTTAATAAAAATAAAACCTATTCTCCAATTGATAAATAGTCAAGGGATATGAATAGGTAGTTTTTGGCAGTAATCAAAGCTATCTAAAATCTTACAAAAAGATGCTCTAACTCACTACTGATTAGGGAAATGCAAATTAATTCAGCTCTGAGGCACTAGTTCATACCTATCAGATTCACTAATATGACTAGAAGGAAATGACAAATGCTGGAGACATTAATGCATTGTAACTTATGCATAAACTATATCAAATTGCTTACCTTCTCAATGAGGGGGGAAAGGGAGTGAGGGAGAAAAGAAAATTTGGAGTAAAAAATTAAAAAAAATTAAGATTGGTTTTATATATAATTGGGGGAAAATAAACTATTAAATATATATTGTAGAAAGATGTGGGTTGACTTGAAATTGTACCCTGACCTGTTCTCAGTAAACTGACTGGGGTGCAAATACCACCTTAACCTTTTTCCCTCATTCCACAACTTTTTCATGGCTCATAGAGGAAATAAACCATTATCCATTCAAATATCTCCCCAAAGAGCTAGTACTAAAGAATCCCAACAAAATACATCTGACAGCTCTGTATGGCCTCTCAAATGCCACACTAAAAACAAACAAAAACCCAAATAAAACCTCCAACAATTCCATTAGCATTGTTGTCAAAAGAATCCTCAAAGCACAAGAATGTGCCTAGGCTTGCATTCTCTCATTGCTAGTGTCTCTTTAGTCACCCTTCTATTCACTGGCAAAGTTCATTGTCTCTAAGACTGAGAAGTACTTCTTCAGAGCCACTGTTGGCCACTTCTAGGTGCAGAGACAAAATGGTGAAACAGAGGTAACACTATAGCTGAGCCCTCCCAACAGTCCAATCCAAATTACTTTAAAACAATGCCTCAAATTAAATTCTGAGTGACAAAGCCAGGAAATGGTCTAGGTGAAATATATTGTAGCCCAAGACAACTTAGGAGGTTGGAATAACAGGTCTGTGATACCAGAATGGGGGCTGGCCAGGAGTTTATATAGCTGGTGGGAACATCAGCTATTGGCCTTGAAGATGGCAATAGCAACAGTAGCAGCTCCAGAAACACCCAAGAGATGGTAAAAATGCTCCAGCAGCTGGTCAGTTAGCAATTACAGGGGTTTCCTTTCCTAGCAAAAGGCACAGAACAGGGTACTGTTTGACAACTCCATTTGCTATACCTACTTCTAAGCCATAGTGCCAGGGAAGAGAGCAGTGCTTGGAGTTCCACTGAAGCAGGAGTCCTGAGGAACAGTATTGATTTGGATTGTAAGCAAGTAGTAACTATACCTATGGCCAGATCACACCACCCTGGAAGTACTAAAGACTTTAAAACTGATGGAACTTGTTACAAAAACAGCAGTGTGCAAGGGCCTGAAGCTTGGGACTGTGCATCCCTGGTAAACAGAGCCCAACTTTAAAATAAAATTCAAAATCAAGAAATATGTATCAAAAAAAATGAGCAAACAGCAACAACAACAAAACCTTGACCATAAAAAGCTAGCATGGTGACAGGAAAGATCAAGACACAAATTCAGAAGACAACAATGTCAAAACAGCTACTAACAACAAAGCCTCAAAGGAAAAAAGAAGTTGGTCACAGGTTCAACAAGAATTTCTAAAGTGATTTTAAAAAAAGATTGAAAAAATCAAATGAGAATTGGTAGAAGAAAAATCAGGAAAGGAAATGAAAGTGATGAAAGAAACTGGAGAGTAATTAACAGCATGGTAAAAGAATCACAAAAAATACTGAAGAAAATAACACTTTAAAAAGAATTGGGCAAATGATAAAAGAAGTACAAAACTTTACTAAAGAAGATAATTCATTAAAAATTTGAATTGGGGCAGCTGGGAAGAAACAATTTCAATATTGTGGAAACACAATCAGAATAGCCCAGGACCTGGAAGCTTTGACACTGAGGGATCAAAGGGCATGGAATATGATATTCCAGAGGTCAAAATAGCTGAGATCACCTACCAGTTCCAAGAATCACCTACCCAGCAAAACTGAGTATCTTGTTTCAGGGGAAAATATGGTCATTCAGTGGAATAGAGGACTTTCAAGCATTCTTGAGGAAAAAACCAGAGTTGAATACAAAATTTGACATTCAGACACAAGAAGCAAGAGATACTTGAGAAGGCAATGAGAGCTGGAGTAGTCCAAGAAGGCTTCCTGGAGTAGATGACACCCCCTACATTCCAGAGAATAGTTCATGAGTAGCTTTCCCACCTCCTTGGGGGCATCCCCTCCTCCCCATCCCTCATCCAATGAGGGGATCCCCATGCTATAGGCATTTATTTAACCTTACCTAGCAGATCTAGTTTTGAGTTCTCTAAGAGCTAACCCTAAATATGAATCCTGACCCCTTTCAGCGATTTATTCCTTCCCATGTCTGACAGTTCCCATCTCAACCTCCTCTTGGTAATCCTGCTCCAAGTGCCTTTTGATTGGGGGGGGGCGTGACTTCTTTTGTTCTGGTCTCTTCTAATCAGATGATGCCACAGTCCTGTTTGGAGCAAAACTGTAACCAGACTGGCTATGTCCTTTGCTTGGATAAATAAACTCAGTCAGGAGGAGGGAAAGGAAACATCTCATGTCAGTGATGGGTATAGGTTCCAAAGGAGCTAGGCTCAGAAAGATTGGGTACAACATTTCTCCCTTGGGCCAGGAGACCCTTGTTTTGTCTAGGAGAAAATCATTGTATTTGGGGTCAGAGGACCTGGGTTTTAATCCCATCTGTTACTTACTACCCATGTGACCTTGAGCAAGTCACATATCCCCTCTCTATGCCCAAGTTTCCTCATCTGTAAAATGAATTGGACTGGACTACCTGCCTCTACAGTCTCTGATTTTCTCTCCCTTATCCATACTGTATTGCTGACTCTTTCTCTCTTTGAGTTAACCAGTGCCTAACTGCAAGCAGTTAATGAGGGGCAGGAGATCCGGTGACATCTGGAGTTGATTAGGAGGGCATTAGCTCTTCATGGGGATGTTTTGACTGGACTCTTCAATAGGATTTCTTGTCCTTTATCAGTGTTTATTTTCTAATATAGATCCAGACTTTAAATAAAAAAAAAATTAGAATTGGTCAAGGGAAAGTAACAACTCCATGAGACAACAAGAAACATTAAAAGAAAGTCAATAGAATAAAAAAAAATAGAAGAAAATATGAAAAATTAAATCAGAAAAACAACTGACCTGGAAAATAGATAGAAAGGGGATAATTTAAAAATTATTGAACTCCCTGAAAGTCACAATCAAAAATAAAGTCTACACATTATAATTCTTTTTTCTTATTTTATACATTTATTTATTTATTTTTTAGTTTTCAACATTCACTTCCATAAGATTTAGAGTCACAGATTTTCTCCCCATCTCCTCCCATCCCAAGATAGTAAGCATACTGAATACCATTCCTGCATTTTGTTCTCTCTTATGTCATTCCCCCAAGCCCCTTGCCTTTTTGGGAGGCAAGGTGTATTTCTATACCCCACTGCCTGTATATCTTATTTCCTGGTTGCATGCAAAAAGAAATTTTTAAAATTTGTTTTTAAAGCTTTGATTTCCACATTCATTCCCTTCTTTCCTCCTCACCCACCTCCACTGGAAAGACAAGAAATTCAATATTGGTTGTACTAGTGTAGTTACACAAAACATTTCTATAGTAGTTATATTGTTAAAGACTAACTATATTTCACTCCATCCAATCCTGCTCCCCCTCCCCATTTATTCTATTTTCTACTTTGACCTTGTCCCTTTTCAAAAGTGTGTGCTTTTAACTACTCTCACTCCTAATCTGACTTCCTTTCTCTTATCCCCCTTATATCCCCTTCCCCCCTACTTGCCTGTAGGGTAAGATACACAATTGAGTGTGTATATTACTCTGTTCTAAAGCCAAATCCAAAGAGAGTGTGGTTGACTCATTCCCTTTCACCTTTCTGCTCTTCCCCTCCATTGTTAGCGGCTTTCTCTTGCCTCTTTTATGTGAGATAATTTACCCTATTCTAACTCTCTGCCCTTCCTTCTCCCAATATATTCCTCTCTCACCTACTAATTTTATTTTTTAGATATTTCCCCTTCACATTCGGCTCATCCTGTGCTCTCTGTCTCTGTATACATGTACACACATAATCATACACTCAATATCCTATACATACATATATGTATATATGTATACACAAACACACACATATATTCCATTCAACCATTCTCATACTGAAAAAAGTCTCATGAGTTACAATTATAATTTTTTCTATGTAGGAATGTAAATAGTTCTACTTTAATAAATTCCTTTTGATTTCTCCTTCCTGTTTACCTTTTTGTGCTTCTCTTATGTCTTCTATTAAAAAGTCAAATTTTCTGTTAAGATCTGGTTTTGTTTGTTTGTTTTTGTTTTATCAAGAATGCTTGAGCCCTCCAGGGAGCCAAGATGTCAGAAAGGAAGCAGTAACTACACTAAGCTCCTCTGTCACTAAACCTTAAAAAGTGAATCTGAACGGATTCTGGAATAACTATATCCACTCTGAGATGGAGCCTGGCAGAATCCATCACAGGAAATTGCGCAGAGCTCGTGGGGTCTGCACAGATCAGACTTAAGAGCAGACAAGCAGAATACACCAGAGAGAGAAGAAGTCCCAGTCTGCAGACTTACCAAGAATAAATTGCAGTCACGTCACCCTCATTTCATGAGAGGACAGGAGGAATCATTGGAGCCAGGTAGGAGAGTTGGGCCCCCAGCGGAGATAGCAGTTTCTCCTGCAGTGTTTGGCCCTCAGACTGGAAGTTTAGAAACTGCCTGCCTGTATAATACAGGGGCTAGAATGGCAAAGTGAATTCTGGTTGCTCCTATCCTCCCATCCCTCCTTCATGAAGTAGAAAACCCAAAGATAAGTCTCCCACCCAGATTGAAATCCCAAGTTAATGGAAATAGCCTCAGGCTTAGGAGTCTCCAAGAAGGGGTGTCACTGAGACAGCCAGGAGTGTGAAGAGAGGAGAGGGAGGGGTCCCAACAAGCCCCACCTCACCTCACAAACAAAAGCCTGCTTATAGCCCAGAGGTATAGAGGCAGAAATGAAGTGGTCAGATGCATTACCTTCACAGACTACTCTGTACACAGCTACATTCCTCTCTGACATTCCTGCCTTAGCCACAAACTAGACACCCAGAGGCTACAGCATAAAAAGTCAACTACCAGGCCCTTAGCTCACAACCTGAGAAATTAAGAAAGAGGAAATCATAATGGGAAGGAAGAAAGCTGAGAAGGAGAAGGGGAAGGCAAGAAAATAGATCCAAGCTTACTATATAGGTCAAGAACAATCAAATACACAGGACAATTTGGACTCACTACCCACACCTGAGATCACAGAAGGAAATATGAACTGGTTTCAAGCCCAAAGAGCATTCTTGGAGGAGCTTAAGAACGATTTTAAAGACCAAATCAGGGAGGCAGTGACCAACTTGGAAAAAAGTCTCAGTGAAGTAATTGGAGAAAATACTTCCCTTAAAAAGGACCTTTAAAAACTAACTGAAGACTATAATTTGCTAAAAATTAGAATCAATCGAATTGAAATTCAGAATTCTATGATGCACCAAGAGTCAATCAAACAAAACATGACAATTGAAAAATTGGAAGAAAATGTAAAATATCTCACTGAACAAACAACTGACCTAGAGAACAGATCCAGGAGACATAACTTAAGAATTATTGGTCTCCCAGAAAACCATGATGAAAAAAGCAGCCTAGACAACATCCTCCAAGAGATCATCAAAGAAAACTGTCCTGAAGTCCTGGAATCAGAAGATAAAATAGTTAACGAAAGAATCACCAGACTCCTCCTGAAAGAGATCCCTAATTGAAAATTCCAAGAAATAGAGTAGCCAAATTCCAGAATTACAAGATTAAAGAAAAAATTCTACAAGCAGCCAGAAAGAAACAATTCAAATATCAAGGAACGGCAGTTAGGATCACACAGGACCTAGCAGCTTCTACATTAAAAGAGCAGGGGTGGGGTGGGTGGAGCCAAGATGGCGGAGTAGAAACAGCCTGTCCAAGCCACTCTGCCCCCAGATTCCCCCCAAACTATGTAAAAGGGGACTCTGAACAACTTCTGGAGCCCCAGCACCCACAGAACGACACAGAAAAGCTAACCTCCCACTGAGGACAGCTCAGCAGCCCTGCAGGAAAGACCAGTGCAGCGCTCTGGGAGCTGGCAGCAAGCAGCCCGCAGAGCACACGGAGCCGAGCCAAGAGGAGCCCAAGTCCCCATGTGCAGAGGTTTTAGCCCCAGGGCGGCAGGGCCAGCAGCCGGCTGGAGAGACACCAGAACACCAGCAGCTGTGGCAACTCCAGAATTATCAACATAGGCATGCCTAGGACAAAGTAAGAGGTTAGTGCCCTATGGACTTTGGGACCAGTATTTGGGGAATGCGTAGGCTCCCTCCCCTGGGGGCTAGAAGCCGCTGAGGAGACACGCCATTTTGTAGTTTTCAGAGGCAGCTCCAGCTCCTGGCTGGAGTCCTGCGAACTGTAGGGAGATCCAGCGATCTGTCTTGGGGTGTAATTGCTCTTGCTTTAACCTCCCAGGATCTGGATTGTGATCTGGGGTGGAAGTCGTGGGTGGTTTTACAGCTTGCCAGAAACAGAAGTAGCCCCCCACATGTTCGGGACGAAAATTCCTCTATCTGGCCTTAAAGCCATAGTGTGGCAACAAGCCCAAAAGTCAAGCAATTAAGTGGCAACATGACAAGGCAAAGGAAACAGAAAAATGCAACACTAGACTCCTATTGTGGGTGCATAGAGCAGGAAAAGGACTGTGAGGTCAGAAGTCCTGCTCCAAAAGCCCCAGGGGAAAACATGAGAGGGTTGCAGGCCATAGAGGACCTTGAGAAGGACTTTAAAAATCAAATAAGAGAAGTGGAGGAAAAATTAGAAAGAGAAATGAGAAGGATGCAGGAAAAGTATGAAATGAGGGTCAAGAGCCTGACTGAGGAGAACAACACCTTAAAAAATAGACTAACTCAAATGGCAAAGGAGGCCCAAAAGGGCAATGAGGAGAAGAATGCCTTAAAAAGTCGAATTTGCCAGATGAATTTGCCAGTTCACTGAGGAAATTCATTCCTTCAGAGTTAGACTGGAGCAAATGGAAGCTAATGACTTTATGAGAAATCAAGATGCAGTTAAGCAGATACAAACAAATGAAAGATTAGAAGACAATGTGAACTATCTCATGGGAAAAACCACTGACCTGGAAAATAGATCCAGGAGAGACAATTTAAAAATTATTGGACTACCTGAAAGCCATGATCAAGGAAAGAACCTAGAAATCACCCTTCAAGAAATTCTCAAGGAAAATTGCCCTGATGTTTTAGATCCAGAGGGCAAAATAGAGGTTGAAAGAATCCACGGATCACCTCCTGAAAAAGATCCCAAAAAGAAAACTCCCAGGAATATTATAGCCCGGTCCCATAATCCCCAGATCAAGGAGAAAATACTCCAAGCAGCCAGGAAGAAACAATTTCAATATTGTGGAAACACAATCAGAATAACCCAGGACCCGGCAGCTTCTACACTGAGGGATCGAAGGGCATGGAATATGATATTCCAGAGGGCAAAAGAGTTGGGAATGAATCCAAGGGTCACCTACCCAGCAAAACTGAGTATTTTGTTTCAGGGGAAAATATGGTCATTCAGTGGAATAGAGGACTTTCAAGTATTCTTGAGGAAAAAACCAGAATTGAATAGAAAATTTGACATCCATACACAAGAAGGAAGAGATGCCTGAGAAGGTAATCAGGGAAAAGACATCAAAAGGAACTTATCAAACTTGAACTATTTACATTCCTATATGGAAAAACAATAACTGTGACTGATGATATCTTTCTCATGATGAAAATAATGGAAGAAGGGTGTGTGGTCATATGAATACATATGTGAATGTGTGTGTATATGGTTACAGTTATATATGGATAGAGGGCATTGGTTGAATCTGTTGGGAAGGGAGAATACTCAAGGGATGAAATTATGAGGTGAGAGAGGAAAGTGGCAAGAGGAGATGGGGAGAGACAGGGTAGGGTAAACTATCACATGTAGAAGAAGCAAGGGGAAGTGGTTGCAAGGGAGAGGGAGAATAGGAAGGCATAAAGGCAAAACTACATTCTCATTGAATTTGGTTCAAGGAGAGAATGACATACATACTAAATGGGATATCTCACAGATATGTATCAGACGGATTGTATCAGATGGAGTGAAAAATGGTAAAGAGGAAACAAAACCAAACAAGAAAAAGAAAAAGATAAAGTAGTTTGCTTCAATCTGAATTTAAACTCAGTTCTTTCTGGTTCTTTCTCTGGATGTAGACATCTATCTCCCTCATGAGTCTTTTGGGATTGAAATATCACTGCATTGCTGAGAGGAGTCCAGTCCAACAAAGTTGGTCATCACACATATGTTGTGTTTGTAATTGTGTACAATTTTTTCTTGGTTGTACTCTTCTCAGTCAGCATCAGTTCTTAAATCATGGTTATACTGGCTTTGTTTGTACAGAACTTTTTCAATTTAATGTAATCAAAACTATCCATTTTGCATTGTATAATGCTCTCTAATACTTGTTTGGTCATAAAGTCTTTCCCTCTCCACAAATCTGACAGGTAAACTATTCCTTGCTTTCACAAATTGTTACGTTGGTCAATAATTTTCTTTCTCTGTTTTATCTCTTCCTGATTTAGGAATCAATACCATATATTCTGTTGTAGAAAGAATTTTGTAAGACTCCTTTTTCACTAATTTTCCCAAATACTTTGTAGAGTTTTGGAATTATTTGTTCTTTAAATGTTTGATAGAATTCACTAGTAAATCCATCTGGCCCTTGAGATTTTTTCTAGGGAGTTCACTGATGACTTGTTTGTTTTCTTTTTCTGAGATGGGGTTATTTAAGTAATTAACTTCCTCTTCAGTTAATCTGGGCAACTTGTATTTTGGTAAATATTCACCCATTTCACTAAAATTGTCAAATTAATGTGCATACAATTGGGAAAAATAATTCCTAATTATTTTTTATTTCCTTTCCATTGGAGGTAGATTCACCCTTTTCACTTTTGATACTCATAATTTGGATTTCTTCCTTCTTTTTTCATCATATTGACTAAGGGTCTATCAATTTCATTGTTGTTTATTTTTCATAAAACCAGCTCTTTGTTTTATTCATTAATTCAATAGTTTTCTTAATTTTAATTTTATTAATCTCTCATTTGGTTTTCAGTATTTCTAATTTAGTATTTAATTGGGGATTTTCAATTTGTTCTTTTTCTAGCTTTTTCAATTGCATGCCCAATTCATTGACTCCCTTTTCTCTAATTTATTCATGTATGCACTCAGGGATATACAACTTCTCCTAAGAACTGCTTTTGCTGCATCTCACAAATTTTGGTATATTGTCTCATTATTGTCATTCTCTTGAATGAAATTACTGATTGTTTCTATAATTTCTTGTTTGACCCACTCATTCTTTAGGATTAAATTATTTAATTTCCAATTACTTTTTAGTCTATCTTTCCATGGCCCTTTATTGCATATAATTTTTATTACATCATGATTGAGAAGGATGTATTTAATATTTCTGCCTTTCTGCACTGAATTGTGAGGTTTTTACGACCTAGTACATGGTCTATTTTTGAGTATATGCCATGCACTGCTGAGAAGAAAGTAAATTTCTTTTTATCCCCATTCAGTTTCCTCCAGAAATCTATCATATCTAGTCTCTCTAAAATTCTATTTGCCTTCTTAAGTTCTTTCTTGGTTTTTTTTTTTTTTTTGAGGTCAGATTTATCAAGCTCAGAGATGGGGACATTAACGTCCCCCACTAGGATAGTTTTGCTATCTATTTCTTCCTCTAATTCCCTTAACTTCTCCTCTAGGAATTTGGGCACCATTACACTTGGTGCATATATGTTAAGTAATGATATTACTTCATTCTCGGTGGTGCAGGATATAATCTCCTTCTTTATCTCTTTTAATTAGATCTATTTTTTGCTTTTGCTTTATGTGAGATAATGATTGCTACCCCTGCTTTTTTTTTTATTTTATCTGAGCCATAATATATTCTACTCCAGCCTTTTACCTTTACTCTGTGGGTATTCCTTTGTTTGAAATGTGTTTCTTGTAGACAGCATATTTTAGGATTATGGTTTTTAATCCATTCTGTTATCAGTCTCTGTTTTATGGGAGAATTCATCCCATACACATTCACTGTAATGATGACTATCTGTCTCTTTCCCTCCATCCTATTCTCTCCCCCACTTATGTTTTTGTTTTGTCCTTCTCCCTTCCCCTTCTTAAAGATTTTCCTTTTGACCACCACCTCCCTCAGTGTTCCCTCCTGGTGACCCCCCCCCCTTCTTTAGCTCTCCTCTTACTACTCTTTCCCTACCCTCTATTGTCCCATTTTATCCTCCCTTTACCCTCCTACTTCCTATAAGACACAATAGATTTTATACTTATCAGAGTACCTAATTCCCTCTTTGATCGCAAACCAATGAGAGTAAATTTCACACAGCGCTCATCTCCCTCCCTCCTTTCCCTCTATTAAATGAGTTTTCATGTCTTTTCATGTTAGAATCTTAAACCTAACTGATTATGTTGATCCCTCTTTGAACCAAAACCAGTTAAAATAATGTTCAAATGATGTTCCTCTCCCTCTTTCCTTCCCCTCTACTACAGTGTCTTTGTATGCCTCTTCATATGGCATAATTTACCTTTTGCTGTCTCATTCTTTCCTTTTATCCCATTACAGTCCTTTTCACCCACTTAAGAAGGTTTTTTTTTTATCATCAGATTAGTTCATTAACACCTATACCCTCTATCTATGTATAACTCTTTTAACGGTAATGATAATCATATAAATTTCTATATTTACAGTAATCAGCTTCTCAAATAGGGATGTAAACATTTTGCTTTTATTACATGCCCCTCCATCCTATTCCCTCCCCTGTTTATGTTTATGTTTCTTCCTTCTCCCTTCCCCTCTGTGAAGTTTTCACTTTTGAACGCCCCTCCCTCAGTGTTCTCACCTGATGACTCCCCTTCTTAACATACCTTCTCCCCTTACTACTCTTTCCCTCCCCTCTAAGCCCCCCCCTTTAGTCTCCTCCTTTTTACCCCCCCCCCTTACCCTCCCACTACCTACAGGAAACAATTTTTTTTCACAGATGCTTTAACTTCTGGTTTACATATTCATTTCCACCAGATTTTGAGTTATAATTTTTTCCCCATTTTTCCCCACCCACCACCCCAGAATAGCAGTCCTACAAGATATCCCATCATCCAATCTGCTTTCTCCCATATCTTCTCCCAAACCCCCTTCGACTTTACCATTAGGGCGAGGTGAATCTCTGTGCCCCAATGCCTGCACATCTTATCTACCAATTCATGCAAAATAGTATTAATAATAGTATTTATATATATTTGAAACATTTAATTTTAAAACTTTGAATTTTAGATCCAATCCCTTACTCCCTTGTCACCCATTCCCTCTGGGAAGATAAGCAATTCAACACGTGTTGTACATGTATAGCTATGCAAAACATTACCATAGTAGATATATTGTAAAAGGCTGCTTATACTTCACTCCCACCCATCCCACCCCCCACCTGGTCAATTCCCTACTTTGATTCTGTCCCTCTTCGAAAGTGGCTACTTCCAACCTCCCCTCCCCCCAGAATGCCCTCCTCTCCATCATCCCCCCTCTCATTCCCCTTCCCCCTACTCTCCAGCAGGGTGATATATCCCATTTAGTACATATGTCATTTTCTCCCTGAGCCAAATTATATGAGAATTTGGTTTTGCCTTTTTGCCTTCCTGTTCTTCCCCCCGCTCCCCTCAGCCACTCCCCCTTGCTTCTTCTACATGAGATAGTTTACCCTCCCCATATCCTCTTGGAACTTTTCTCTCCCTCACCCTGGGCCTAAAACTTGGGTCATGCAGACCTGGGTGTGGCTCCTCTTGTGCTTCGCTGTCCGCTCCCAGAGAGATGTGCTGGCCACTCCCTGCAGGGTTTCTGGGCTGTCCTCAGCGGGAGGTTAGCTACTCTTGTCGTTCTGTGGGTGCTGGGGTTCCAGAGGTTGTTCAGAGTCCCCTTTTTCATTGTTTGGAAGTGGTCTAGGGGAAGAGCACCTTGGAAGTGCTGTTTCTACTCCCAACATATGGGTTTTCAAAGCCAGGGGCTCTCAACAGCTGCCCAGAGTTTCACCTCGTCAAATCACACAACACTTCTCAAAGTGAGCCCCCAACACAATAAATTTTTATACTTGTCAGAATAAGTTACTCCCCATTTGACTCTAAACCAATGAGAGTAAATTTCAAACAGTGCTCCTCTCCCTCCCTCCTTTTCCTCCAATAAATTAATTTATATGTCTATTCACATAAGAATCTTAAACTCCACTGATTAAGTTGATCTCTCTTTGAACCAGAACCAGTAAAAATAGAGTTTAAATTATGTTCCTCTTCCTCTTTCTTTACCCTCTACTATAGTTTGTTTTAGTGCCTTTTCGCATGGCATATTTTACCTTTTCCTGTCTCATCTTTTCCTTTTTCCCATTACAGTCCCTTTGATCCCTTTAATAAGTTTTTTTTTAAGTCTTTGGGTTACTGCATTCATACCCACCCCTCTGTCTAAGTATAACCCTTTTGAAGGTCATGATAATCATAAAATTTTCTATATTGACAGTTATCAGATCCTCATGTAGGGATGTGAACATTTTGCTCTTGTTGCATCCCAAATAATGAGCATGTGTGTATGAGTGTGGGTGTGTGCACATATATATGTGTAGGTCCGTGTTTTCCTTGTTTACCTTTTTATGTCTTTTTTAGTCTTGTAATTGGAGATCAAATTTTCAATTGAACTCTGCTTTGTTCATCAGGAAAGTCTGGAAGTCCCTTATTTCATTAAACTACTATCTCCTTGCCTGAAAAATTATGCTCAGTTTTGACGGGTAGTTAATCCTTGGTTGTAGTCCTAGCTCTTTTGCCCTATGAAATATCAAATTCCAGTCCCTCTGCTCTTTTAATGTAGAAGCTGATAGGTCCTGTGTGATCCTAACTGTAGTTCCTCAATATTTGAATTGTGTCTTTTTAGCTGCTTGTAGAATTTTTTCTATAATCTTGTAATTCTAGAATTTGGCTACTATATTTTTTGGAGTTTTCAATTTGGGATCTCTTTCAGGAGGAGCCCGGTGTATTCTATCGATAGCTATTTTATCTTCTGATTCCAGGACCTCAGGACAGTTTTCTTTGACAATCTCTTGGAAGATGTTGTCTAGGCTGCTTTTTTCATCATGGATTTCTGGTAGACTAATAAATCTTAAGTTGTCTCTCCTGGATCTGTTCTCTAGGTCAGTTGTTTTTTCAGTGAGATATTTTACATTTTCTTCCAATTTTTCAATTGTCATGTTTTGTTTGATTGACTCTTGGTCCATCATAGAATTATGAATTTCAATTTGATTGATTCTAATTTTTAGCAAATTATAGTTTTCGGTTAGTTTTTGAAGGTCCTTTTTTAGGGAGGGATTTTCTCCAATTTCTTCACTAATTTTACTTTTTAAGGATTTGTTTCCTTCAGTGAAACTTTTTTCCAAGTTGGTCACTGCCTCCCTGATTTGGTCTTTAAAATCTTTCTTAAGCTCCTCCAATAATGCTATTGGGGCTTGAGACCAATTCATATTTCCTTCTGTGGTCTCAGGTATGAATAAAGGGTCCAAGTTATCCCAAGTATTTGGTTGTTCTTGACCTACATAGTAAGCTTGGATTGATTTTCTTGCCTTCTGCTTCTCCTTCTCAGCTTCCTTCCTTCCCATTGTGATTTCCTCTTTCTTAATTTCTCAGGCTGTGAGCTAAGGGCCTGGTAGTTGACTTTGAATGCTGTAGCCTCTGGGTGTCTAGTTTGTGCCTAAGGTAGAGTCTCAGAGAGGTATGTAGATGGACACAGAGTAGTCTGTGGAAGTTGGACAATCTGACCACTTCAGATTTCTGTCTCTATATCCCTGGGCTATAGGCAGGCTTTGTTGGTCAGGTGAGGTGGGGCTTGTTGGGACCCCTCCCTCTCTTCTCTTCAGACACCTGGCTGTCTCAGTTACATCCCTTCTTGAAGACTCCCAGGCATGAGGCTTCTTCCACTAATTTAGGATTTCAGTCTGGGTAGGAGACTTATCTTTGGTTTTTTTACTTCATGAAGGAGGGATTGGATCAACTAGAATTTACTTTGCCATTCTAGCCCCTACATATATAGGCAGGCAATTTCTAATCTTCCAGGCTGGGGGCTGATTGTCCCAGGAGAAGCTGCTGTCTCTGCTGGGGGCCCCAATCCCTCTCTTACCTGGACCCAATGATTCTTCCTTTCCCCTCATCAGATTACGGTGAAATGACTGTGATTCGTCTTGGTAAGTCTGCAGGCTGGGGCTTCCTCTCTCTCTTGTGTAGTTTGCTTGTCTGCTCTCAAGTTTGAGCTGTACAGACCCCACGTGTTCTGCCTTCCCCCTGTCTGGACCCACTGGGCACCTTCCTGGGCTGGATTCTGCCACACTCCATCTCCAAGTGGATACTGTCACTCCACAATCCTTTCAGATTTGCTTTTTAATGTTTAGTGATGGGATTCATGGAAGAGCTTAGAGAAGTTACTGCTTCCTTTCTGCCATCTTGGCTCCACCCCCTGGCACATCTTTCTTATAGGTACCATAGACAATGAAGTAATATCAACATTAAATTATATATGCGCCAAACAGCATAGCCTCCAAATTCTTAAAGGAATAATCAAATGAGCTATAGAGGGAAATAATAAAACCATACTAGTGGGGGACATCTTTTCCCTCTCAAAGTAAGATAAATCTAGCCATAAAAAATGAGAAAGAAGTTAAGGAGATGACTAGAATTTTAGAAAATTTAGTTATGATAGACCTCTGGAAAAAAATGATTAGGACCAGAAAGGAACATAATATTTTCAGCTGTATAGGGCACACTCACAAAAATTGACCATGAAGGTATAAAAATTTTGCAAAAAAATGTATAAAAGCAGATATATTAAATGTACCCTTTTTAGACTATAATGGAACAAAAATAACATACAGTGAAGGGCAGTGGAAAGTACAGATAAAAATTAATTGGAAGTAAATAATCTAATTCTAAAGAGTGAGTCAAGTAACAATTTATTGAAATAACCAAAAGTTTCATTAAAGAAAATGTTAATAATGAGATAACACACCAGAATTTGTGAGAAACAGTCAAAGCAGTATTTATTGGAAAATTTATATCTCTAAATTCACACATCAGTATAAAAAAAGAGGAAATCAATGGATTCGGCATGCAACTAAAAAGGAAACTAGAAAAGAGCAAATTAAAGATCTCCAATTAAAAGAAAAAATTTTGAAAATCAAAGAAGACATTAAAAATAGAAAAGAAAAAACATTGAACTAATAAATAAAAGTAGGAACTGGTTTCATGAAAAGAAAACCAATAAAATAGACGATCTATAGAATAATTTGATTTAAAAAAAACGAAAGAAGGAAATAAAATTACCAGTATCAAAAAGCAAATAGGATGAGAAGATGTGAGAAAATTGGAACACTAATGCACTGCTGGTGGAGTTGTGAATTGATATAAGCATTCTGGAGAGCAATTTGGAACAATATCCAAAGGGCTATAAAAATGTGCATACCCTTTGATTTAGCATTACCACTTCTAGGGCTGTATCCCAATGAGATACAAAGAGATTATACAAGTGGGAAAAGGACCCACATGTACAAACATATTTATAGTAGCTCTTTTGGGGGTGTTAAACAATTGGAAACTGAGGGGAGGCCCATCCGTTGTGGAATGGCTAAATAAGTTGCTGTATAATGGTATGTATAATGTGTAATGGTATACTAGTGGGCTATAAGAAATGATGAGCAGGCAGATATCAGAAAAACCTGGAAAGACTTATATGAACTGATGCTAAGTAAAATGAGCAGAATCAGGAGAACATTGTATACATTAACGGTTATATCATATTTATATACATTGTATACAGTAACATTTACATCAATGACTAACTAAATGCAAGGATCTAAGACAACTCCAAAAGATACATGATGGAAGATGCTATCCATATCTAGGAAAGGATCTATGTAGTATGAATGCAGATAGAAGCATATTATTTGCTCTCTCTCTATTTTCATTTATTTCTTCTTTCTCATGATTGCTCCTATTGGTCTAACACTTCTTTACAATATGACTAATGTGAAAATAGGTTTAATATGAATGTATATGTAGAGTCTACATCAAATTACATGCTGTCTTGGTGTGGGGGCAGCAGAGAGATGGGGAGAAAATTTGGAATCAAAATCTTATGGCAGTGAATGTTGAAAACCAAAAATAAACAAATAAATGGATGAGTGAATTGTTGGTGCAGAATAATGTGAAACCATGCACAAAGGGCTATCAAACTGTCCATATACTCTGACCTGGCAATACCACTACTAGATCTAAACCCAAAAAAGATCAAAGAAAAAGGAAAAGGACCTGTATGTACAAAAACATTTATAGCAAAATATATTTCTAAAAATTTTTATTTTGTGGTGGCAAAGAATCGGAAACTGAGGGGATATTCGTCAATTGGGTAAATAAGTTGTGGCATATGACTATGATGTAATATTGTTGTGCTATTAGAAATAATGAAGGAGATAGTTTCAGGAGAAAAAAAATACCTGGCAAGACCTACATGAACTAATATAAAGTGAGAAGAACTGAGAGACCCTTCTGCACAGAGGCAACAATGTTTTAATGATGACCAACTGGGAAAAAACTTGGCTCCACTGACCCATACAGTAATCCAAGACAGTCACAAAGGACTCAGGATAAAAAATGCTACCCATCTCCAGAGCAAGAATTGATGTACTATGAGACCAAAGTAAAGAATACTTTTCTTACTTAAAAAAAAAAAAAAAAAAAAACTAAGAGGTTGAATGCACCACCAATGAAGATGAAATTAAAACAATTATTTGGAGCTATTCCCTATGTATATGTCTACAAAACTGGTCTTCTATGTGAAATGGGTGAATATTTTCAAACTGCAAGTTGCTCAGATTAACAGAAGTGGAAATAGAATATTTAAGTAACCTTATCTTAAAAAAAGAAATTGAACAAACCTTAAATGCTCTTGCTAACAACAACAACAACAAAATTCCCAGGACTCAATGGAATTACAAGTGAATTTTGCCAAACACTCAAGGAACAATCAATTCTAAAAACTCTGAAAAAATAGGTAATTGAGTCCCTCCAAATTCCTTTTATGACACAAATATAGTTTTGATACCTAAACTAAGGAGCATAAAAAGAAAAAAGAAATCTATAGACCAAATTTCCTTAATGAATATTGATGTAAAAATCTTAAATAAAAATTTAGAATGGAGATTACAATAATATATCAATATCAATATCAATATCATAAGGCTGGATTTATACCAGGAATACAGGGCTGTTCAATATTAGGAATTCTATCAGTTTATTGATTATATCAATAAAAAAACCCACAAAAATTACATGATTATATCATTAGATGCAGAAAAAAAAGCTTTTGACAAAATGCAACACCCATTCTTATTAAAAACATAAAAAAATAGGAATCACTAGAGCCTGTCTTAAAATGATAAGTAGTATCTATCTAAAAATAAGAGCCCACATTATCTCTAACGGGGATAAACTAGTAGCCTTTCCAATAATATTAGTGATGAAGTAAGCACTATTATCCATATTGCATTAGAAATGCTACCTATAGCAATGAGAGAAGGAAAAGTAGCCAGAATAAAAATAGTCAGGGAGGAAACAGAAACATCACTTTTTCCAGATATGATTATTTTAAAGAGAACTTGAGAGAATCAACTAAAAATAGTTGAATCAATAAACATCTTTAGCAAAGTTTAAGAATATGAAATAAATCAACCTAAATCATTGACATTTCTATATATCATTGACAAACCTAAGTAGGAAGATATATAAAAAGAAATACCATTTGAAACAAGTGCAGACAATATAAAATATTTGGAAGAGT
This sequence comes from Gymnobelideus leadbeateri, assembly GCA_011680675.1. NCBI lineage: Eukaryota > Metazoa > Chordata > Mammalia > Diprotodontia > Petauridae > Gymnobelideus > Gymnobelideus leadbeateri. The sequence goes on from WOXC01003962.1 coordinate 259,525, forward strand.
ACCTGCCAAGAGAAACCAAGGCACTATATGAACACAATGACAAAATGCTTTTTATCCCACAGAGACAGATCTAAGCAGGTGTAAATATAGTAAGTGATCATGAATAGGCTGTCAAAAAAAAAATAAAAACAACAATTCCACCTAAATGAACTTAATTACTCATGCTATATCAATTAAACTACCAAAGATTATATAACAAAATTTATTTGGAAGAAAAAAATGAAGAATATTGAGGAATTAAATTCAAAGTGAATGAGAAAGTAGTCAGTCTAGGAATACCAGATTTCAAACAATATTACAAAGTAGCAACTATCAAAAACAATCTAATATAGCTACAGATCAGTGGTTTAGAATAAGAACACAATACACAGTAGTAAATGGCCAAAGTAATCTAGTGTGTGATAAACCCAAAGATCCAAGCATGGGGGGCAAAATCATCAAAATCGTTGGGAAAGCTAGAAAGTAATTTCAAAGGAACAAAGCACAGAACATCTCATACTAGAGACTAAAAAGAAGACCAAAATGGGCTCATGATTTATACATAAAGCATGATATAAGCAAATTAGGGGAGTATGGAAAAATTTACCTGCCAGGCTTAGGGATGAGGGAAGGTTATGACCAAACAAGACATAGAGGACCACAGAAATTGAAAAAGGTTTTGCACAAACAAAAACAAAGTAGCTAAAATTAGAATGAAAACTGGAAACTGGGGTAAATTTTTTACATAGATACACACATAAAATTGAGCTATTCTCCAATTCAAAAATGGTGAAAAGATATGAACATGCAATTTTCAAAAGAAGAAATCAAAGTTATCAATAGTCTCATTAAAATGTTCTATATTGCTATTGATTAGAGAAATGAAAAGAAATCTGAGGTGTGACCAAAGACCCATCTGACTGAATAACATGACAGATAAAGAAAATGATAAATTCTTTAAGCATGTGGAAAAATCAGGATACTATTGCAATGTTAGTGGGGTTGTGAACAATTGCAACCATCCTGAAAAATAATTTTGTTCTATGTCAAAGGGTTATACAACTGCATACAGATGCACCCAGCAACACCACAATTAGGTCTGTATTCCAAAGAGATTTTTTTTAATGAAAAGGACCTAAATGCACAAAAGTATCTACAGGAGGTTTTTTTTTTTTTTTTTGGTGGTGGTGGTAAAGGATTAGAAATTAAAGGGATGCCCATCAATTGGCGAACGGCTAAAGAACTTGTATATGGTAATGATGAAAAACTATTGTGCCATAAGAAATAATGAGAAGGGTAGTTTCAGAAAATCTGAGGAGATGGATTTGAAAACAAAATGTTAAGTGAGAAGAATGAGGAGAATGTTGTACACAGTAGCAGCAATCCCATAACGATGATCAACTGAAAATTTTAGCTACTCAGATCAAGAAAATGATCCAAGACAATTTCAGAGGACCCAACCACCTCTAGAGAGAGAATTGATAAACTCAGTGAGACTGAAGCAAAGTTTCTGCAACTTTATTTTGCTTTTTAAACTGTTTTTTCAACATGGTTAACATGAAAATATACTTCAAATGACCACATACATAATTTATATTTTATTGTCATGGTTTTCAATAGATGAGGAGGGCCAAGAGGAAGGAAAAAAAAATTGGAACTCAAAGTTGTTTTTTTTTAAAGACTGTTATAAATAAAAAAGAAACTTTATCACATGCAAAAAAATCCTTTAAAACCACACAATTCTTTCCCCATTCACATAGAAATCTGACTCCCCTAAAGCTTGGAGAGTCCTTTCACTAAGCTGCCCAGAAGGTAAGTAGAAAGGATATCTAATTCATAGGTATTTATCCTTTTATGTAAGTACCTGTGTTTGTGCATGCCTGTGAGTTCATGTACATGTGTGTGTATTTGTTCTTTGTAAGTCTTCAAAATTCATTTTTAACTTTCTGTGGTTTCCATTTAATCTGTCTTCATCATCATGTATTGGACCTGCTTACTTCATTCTCAATCAATTCATGTGAATCTTCCCAAAATTCTCTCCATTTATCAAATCTGCCTTGTCTAATCATGTAAGAAGGGAAGAAGGGATGTTTTTTTCTCTCCCCTCCACCCCAGATCTCAGCCATGGGTCATGTCATCCAGCAGCAAGATGCTTAGTGGGAAACACCCATTCAATAGATAGGGAATTCATTGATGTTAACTATATTTCAAACCAGGAGCAAGAAATGAAGGACAAACTGGATCCAGAGAGAATTGTCACTCTGTGGTAGGAAAGGCAGGGTGTTTCTCTCTCCTTCTCTTCCCTCACTAGCAATATTACTTTGAAGTAGGGTCACTCAGCTGGTAGGGGATGCTGTGTCCCATCATCAGGAAGCAGAGAAACACAGCACCCTATAGATAAGACATAGATAAAGAAAGGTCATCCCTGAAAGGAGAAAGGAAGCAATTTTGAGGAATGGAAGCAGAGTCTGAGAACCCAGTACAAAAACTCTACAAAGATAGAAAGGACTTCCCAGAGCTTCAGGAGCTGTGGGCTGTTTTTGTCCTAAGTGAATCCTCAGGATGATTATACTCTAAATATGAGATCAATCCTCTAAACGATATTGTGAGTATTTGAAGGAACCTGTACACCAGACTTTTGAGGAAATTTTTCATAGATTCTTTTTTTCCTATGTTATTTTATCAGTTGAGAACAGATTTACTACTTCTGCATTGGAGAGAGAGAGACAGAGAGAGACAGAGAGAGAGAGACAGAGAGAGAGAGAGAGAGAGAGAGAGAGAGAGAGACAGAGAGAGAGAGACAGAGAGAGAGAGAGACAGAGAGAAGTTCTCCTTATGGGTTGGCTTTTTTACTTAGTCCACCTTTAATCTATATAAGTGACCTGAATCTTAATCCCTTGAGCCAATAAAGTCTCAAATAACACTTAAAGGAAAAACTACCCTAGTATACATAAAAGATATTGTTCCAAGCACAGACATACTAGTAAATGCCTTTGCTAACAGTTAATTGTGCTAATCAGTTAATTGTTAAGGTGAAACACACTAGTGGAGGCTCATGAGTTATAGTGTTAAAAGTAACACTACAAATGTAAGAATGAAAAAGTAGTTACTTTTACCTGGGGAGGTAGTCCAAAGAGGATGCTACTTTCTGGGTAGTGGTGTACACAGATAGGGGACAGCAATGGCCAAAGCACCTCTCATCTCTAAATACAACAAGGCCTTTTGCTCTTCAAAGAGCTTTCATTCAATTTCCTTGGTTGAGCTTCTTTCATGGGTCAATTGCTAATGTTGTTTCCCAGCGTCTGATCCTCTTTCTAGTTAACTCTCACAATCCCAGGTCTATCTCTCTTTGGAGTTCATAGCTGGCTCTCTTCTTGTCTACTAAGGTTCCCATTTCTCAAAGCTGCCTCTTTCCTTGAATTCCTGCCTTTCCACATTTTATCTGTGCCTGAACTCTGTCTAAAACTTCTCTTCCCCAAAAGAAAAAAAAACTATCTAATTTCACAACAAGGTGGAGTGTCTCCCTCTGGGTGGGTTGCTGCTAGATACTTTGGCATAGGCAGACAAGAAAGGATAAAGACTTCATTTCTAGCAAGAGTAATACTCCACAAAGTAACCCTGGATTTGCACAGCCCCCCTCCCCAGGACTTAGCTTTCTAGGAGTGTGACTGATATGCTCAGCCAACATAGTTGCTCCCTTTAATTCATTTGATGGATTTGTTGGTACCTCATAAAGAGATCACTGGGCATCAACACCTTGTTTGTACATCAGTGTCTTAATGTGCTTTATTACATCAACAGACCTAGGGCCTGGGTATTGACCTAGGTATTACTAACAATCAAGAACTCCAACAGCAGATCTCAAATTCCAATCCTTTATTCCAGGCTATTCCATTCCATTTTCTTTATGAAACTACCAACTGCAGGAGGTCCCATGGATAGGGGAAGGAGGGGGGTATCAAAAAAGGAGTCCTTAATTTTGAGGGATTTTAGCCATTAGTTTTTGCAAATGATTATATCAGGAGGAAATACTTCAATTCAATTAGGCAAAAGCTAATTCAACATCCACATAGCATATACAAAGTTTTGTGATGGAAAAGTAAAGCTGAATGGTCTCTGCCCTTGAAGCAGTTGGATGATAGTTGTTTCCTTAACATAGGAAGCTAACTCAGTCCTTTCAGTCCTTCGACCAACAAGTAATCTCATCAGCCATGAGGACACAAAGAAAAAAGGAGAAAGTCTTAACCCTAAAGAGCTTCCATTATTCGGGGTGAATGAGAGAAGGGATGTAATACATACACAGATTAGTACACATAAGCTACGCACAAAATAAATCCACAGTAGTTGGGTGAATCAGGAAAGGCTTTCTTTTTTTTTTTTTTTTTTAAGCAATTGGGGTTAAGTAACTTGCTCAAGGTTACACGGCTAGTCATTATTTATGTATGGGTGCTCATTTTCTGAGGCCGGATTTGATCTCGGGTCATCCCAACTCCGAGGCCGGCGCTCTTACTCACTGTGCCACCTAGCCGCCCCCAGGAAAGGCTTTCTAAAGGAGACATTTGTTCTTCCAGAACAAACATCAGCCTTATAGAATCAGGCTATTAATCTTATAGAATCAGATTGATCAAGAAAGAGGGAAGTACAACTTCTAACTTTTTTTTTGCCTTTTGGAGGGCAATTGGGGTTAAGTAACTTGCCCAAGGTCACACAGCTAGGTTTTTGTTTTGTGTGTGCATTAAGTGTCTGAGGCTTGATCTGAACTCAGGTCCTTCTGACTCCAGGGCCAGCGCTCTACTCACTGTGCCACATAGCTGCCCCAACTTCTAACTGCTAAGAGTCTAACATCTCTTCCATGTGACAGCTTTTCAAACACTACAAGGCAATCTTCATGTCTTCCTTGAGTTTCTGCTTTTTCTGTCTAAATAATCCTAATTCTTCCAAATGAATATTGCCTCAAAGCCCCTCCTCCAACTGGTCTCCATTTGGACATCTTTCCATATGATTAGGGTCCAGCTAAGGTGTTCTGTGTCACCAAGAACAATACAACCAGGCCTCCAGCTGTGGCCCCCCAAGATGGAGTGGGACTGGATGGTGAGCACCTATCATCTGGTCTATCATCATGCATCTTCAGATGTAATGGGAAGACGATTGGTCCTGGAGTCAGCAAAGACCTGCTCTCAAAGCTGGGCTCTGGGGCTCAGCTATAACGGCCCTGGGGCAAGGCACTCAAGTACTCTGATACTCATTTTCTCATTGGGAGTAGATACCTCATAGGCTTGCTGTGGGGAGGTGATGCTAACATCTACAAGATACTTTCCAAAGCTTTGAACACTTGTCTAGCCAGAGTGACAGAGTGATGGATAGAATGGTCACATCAGATACTGCTATTACTGTCTAACACTTAACACAAACCACAATATCAGGTGCTTTCCCCCAGAAATACAGCCACTACATCTGCCACTGGTGCAATATAATCATCAAGTTAATTACTATGCAACAAACAGGTGAGAGGCAGCATGGCGTAGTAGAAGTAAGAGTCAGGGAATTGGAGGAGCTAGAGAGCCAATTTCAGGTGGTGAGACCTGAGTTCAAGGCCTGCCTCAGCCACACACTGGCTGTGTGACCCTGGGTGAGTCACTTAAATTCTCAGGGTTTCAGGAAACTCTCTAACCTAGACGTTACTAAGCAAAAATTGACACGTATTGGGCCTGTGATGACCCAGTGGGAGGTTCTCTACATGGATGAGATCAGAGATTAGATTCCCTTCTCCCATTCATTTATTCATTCATTCCCTTAGCTATGTCTTTCTTACTGTCCTCCATGCTACTACAGAACTATACAGGAGAGGAGAAGGATGCAGATCAGTAAAACCTGCATTCAAGTCCAACTCCCAACATCCTGGCTGTTTGACCCTCAGCCAACTCTCTAAATTAAATTGTAGAAAGGTTGTTCACCTGCACTAGTAGAGACAGTTTCTTCCTAGGGTGTTCCCCACATCCATGAAAACACAGGTCCTGACAAGTGCTTAGCACAATCCTGGCACAGGTAGGTAATTAATAAATGTTAGATGACTGAATATCTACAACGGATAAAGGCACACTGCTTGGTGCTGAGGATGAAGAGCTCAGAAGCCCATGTTTACCCCAAGGAGTTTATATCTTTCTGTGGTATATCAACTGTATATCACTAAATAAAGCATGGTACTTAAGGATAGAGGAAGTGCTGCCAGTCTGCTGTGAGCGCAGAAGGGTGTTGTTCCATAGGAATTTGCTCCAGAGCTGAGCCTCTGATCAAAGCTTAACACTGGAGGTAGGAAGGAACAGAGATGATGAGATACTGGATGCCAGGAAAGAAGCAAGCCTGTGGGGACACACACCTAAGGAGTGGGGATGCTGAATTGAAAAAGAACTTGTAGACCACTTTGGTAGAGTTGGAATTTGCTGAAGAGGAGATAAAAGGAAGGGATGTGACAAACTTCAGAAAGGTAGTAGGGAGCCACCTTGTGGGGACCTTCAAATTTTCTCAGTTTCTGGAATAGTAATCTATAAGCCAGTGAGACAGATCTCACTCAATTATTGGAAAGATTTTAATACATATTATTAAAGAGCACTTATCTAGTGATGGAAGCAAAGGTAAACAGGGATTCATGATTAATAAAGCCAGGACTAAAGATTATGGTTTCCTTTTTTAACACTGTTACTAAATTGGTAGACTAAGGGGATGAATTAGACACAAACTCCCTATATTTTGCCAAAACATTTCATAGAGATCCCCATTGTCTTCTTATAGAAATTTGTAGAGATAAAAACTAGAGATAATAGTGGAATTAAATAGATTCAAAACAGGTGAATTTACTGGCCCCAAAGAGTAGACATTAATGGACTGAAATCAACCAGTAAGGAAGGTTCTGATGGAGCCTAGATGTCTGTGCTTAGGCCTGTCCTATTGACAATTTCTACCAGTGATTTGAATGAATCTGCCAGCATCATCTTTATCAAATCTGCAAAGACACAAAGCCTTGAAGGCTGTATAACCCACTGGATGACTGAGTGAGGATCCAAGGGGTCAAACAAAAATTTGAGGATAAAACATAGGGACAAAACAATCATTGGATCATGGGACCATAGACACAGAGTAGGAGATCTCAAAGGCTGTCAGGCCTAACCCCTTCATTTTACAGAAGAGATAATGGAGGCAGAGACTCATTAAGGATTCATTCAGGATCATGTACCTAGGAATCAATCAGCCAACAATTTTTTATTATGTGCTTATGTGTCAGGTATTTTAAATACAATTAGATAAAATTTAATGGGGAAAAGTCTACACCTGGTTCAAAAAAATCACTATCATAAGTACAAGATGGGAGAATACATGGTTGGTCAAAAGTACATATGAAAAAAAAATCAGAGGATTTCTAGTGGACTACATCTGGTCTATGGGAACATGTGTGTTTCTGGGATAGACACTGTTATTGAACAGTGAGATGGTTCCAGGAGCCAAAGAGAGGAGGGGACTAGGTTGAACTGATTTGAGGAGATTACACAGTGTTTTCAAGAGCTCTCATCTTCTCTCAGAGACAAAAGTTTATCTTTTTAGTGCAGATCTCTTTGCCCTGATGGTAGATAACTAGGATTTATGAGTCACTGCAGTCTTCAAGGAATGAGTCTTGGGTCAAGTAGAGGGTAACCCAAAAGTATTTGGTGGGTTTAGATAGGCTAAAGGGATTTACTAATAAGGAATTGATCAGGGGAAGTCATTTAAAAGATGTCTCCTCATCAGTCAATTGACCCTTTTCATAACTTCAAAGCTGTGTGCTCATATCGACTTTCTCAGAAGACAGATCAAGCATGGGACAACCTGGAATAATAGGAGAATGGTCTGCTGTGGTGGACAGATGACTTTCTGGAGTTTGATAAATAAAGAGGCTTGTTCTGAGAAAAACAATTGGCCCACTTCCTCCATTGTTCCCTTGGACAGAGGGTTTGCTAACTCACTCTGCCTGCTAATGTTTTCAGTATCAACATACAGTGTCTTCTAATGCAGTGAAGATCTGGCCAAGCACAGCCAGCACATCTTTCCACATAGACCCAATTAGAGGTTATTGAATGTAAGGGACAATTTATGGTAATGATAAGAGTCAAGGAGAATGGAATGACCCAGGGGAGTTGGTAGAGTGTAATAATGACAGCTAGTCAGTGTGTGGTAATGAACACTGCTTCACAGTGTTCTCTCTGGGGATTCCTATGACAACCTTGAACCACAGGTGTCAAGGAGCTGAGTACTTCCATTTAACTAATGCCTAGTGGGGCTCATAAAGGCCAGGAGATTGGATAGTGTCCAAATATCCTCAGAGTATGAAGACATTAGCACTCATAGGAATAATGATGATAGTTATAGTCTTTATATAGTACTTTAAACTTCACAAAATTCTTTACACATATTATCTTATTTGATCTCAGAAGGTGTCAGAGATAGGATTGGAACCAAATGCCCAGAGACTGTGGGCATACCTGGGACCCAGGAAAAGCTGGGTTTAAGACCTTTCTTGGAAACATTCTGGCAGAGTTGACCTAGCCATGTCATATTCATTCTAGGCTACTCTTGAAATCGTGAAGTTGTAGAGAAAGTGTTCATAAGGAGCTCCCTCATTGTGAGGTTCCTTCTACCAGTGAAATCCTGGATTCAGTCTACATCCCCTATCCTAGATTTGAAGACTTCAGGTTCAGTGTTTTCCATCCCTCCCAGCTACCTCCACTCAAGCTTTGACTTTTCTAAGAAAGAGCATATGGAATTCAATCCTTCTTTATAGACCAAGTCTGTACTTCTTTGCCAAGGAAGGCAAAAAAGGTAGAGACAGTTTAATATGCGTGAATGACTGGGGCATTAATGCCATGATTCCTTAGGAAGGTGGAAGGATTAGGTTCTTTTGAACATGTAACTGAGGAAAAACCCCAAGTTTTAGTATTGGAGTGGCTTTCCACAGATTTGAAATTGATGTCAACATGATGATGAGGATCGATTGCTACAGTGAACAGAAGTCAGGCCAGGCCTAGGATTAATAGATGCTTGAATCTAGTCATTACTGGAGCAAGACTGGAGCTGGCAGCATGGTGGAAGGAAAGTGGACTTGGAGAAGGGACCTGGGTCCATTCCCAGCTCATGAGCTACAACTTCTATGACCTTAGGCAAGTCAGTCAGTCAATCAGTCAATAAGCATGTCTTAGGCACTGTGACAAATACTGAAGATACAAAGTGAGGTAAAAGACAGTCCCTGCCCTCAAGGAGTTCCCAATCTAATTCGGAAAACCATATGGAAACAATTCTGTACAAATAAGCTATATTCAAGATAAATAAGAAACTGCAGAGGGAAGGCACCAGAATTAAGGTGGGGTGTAGAAAACACTTCCTGTAGAAAGTGGGTTTCTAGTTGGGACTTGAAAGAAGCTAGAGAGGTTAGTAGGCACAGCTGAAAAAGGAGAACATTCCAGACATTGAGTATAGCCCAAGAAAAACTACCCAAAGCCAAGAGATAAAAAGGGTTGAATGTGTGAGCAGATTGGGGAGGACAAATGGTCTAGAACTTTTCTTAGCTGCAACATTTCATGGTCTTATGTCCCCAGTATTGCTCAGTTTCCCTATTTGTAAAGCAGAGGATTCCAATCCAAGTGCCCAGTTGCTCAGGCTGTTCTGAGGCAAGTATGCACTGCCATGTGTGATGAGCTTAAGAAGTCTTAAATGAATGGCAGCCATTATGATTTGTACTCTAATAAATCATATGGCAGTTGCCAGAGAAGGGGCAGCTATGTAGTGCTTTGGATAGAGCACAGGGCCTGGAGTCAGGAAGACTCATCTTGGTTTGTTCAAATATAGCTTCAGACCCTTATTAGCTGTGTGATCCTGGATAAGTCATTTAACCCTGTTTGCCTTAGTTTTCTCATCTCCAAAATTAGATGGAGAACTAACTGGCAAACCACTCTAGTATCTTTGACAAGAAAACTCCAAATGGGGTGATAAAGAGCCACACAAGACTGAAAAACAACTGAAACCCAGCCACAATATGCCTAAGAGACTTGGATGGCATGATGGAGGGTGCATGGGCTTGCCAATGCCTGGTGCATTTCAGAGATTTTCAGCTGGAAGAGAGCTGGGGAATCATCTTCACCAAGTCTCATTTTACAGAGAAGTTAACTTAAGCTCAATGAAATCAAACAGGTTGTCCAGCAGTTCACCAGCTCACACACTGTAAGCAGCAGAGCCAGGATTCACACCCAGCTCCTTCAACTCTAAATCAAATCCTTTCCACTATGTCATGATGCTTCTTCCTTGATAATATTTGATCTTGGATTTCCAGACTGGACAAGATTCTTATATATTTATATCTAGTTAAATATTGTATGCTGGACCTCTTCCCCAATTCCAACTGATTTGTTGGTTACGGCCAGGCACTTAATACTAAAAAGCTGGTACTGGAGATCGTGGCAGAATCCAGCCCAGGAGGTTGCCCAGTGTGTCCAGACTGGTCGAGCGCAGAGCTAGTGGGGTCTGCACAGCTCAGACCTAAGAGCAGACAAGCAGACTACACCAGAGAGAGAAAAAGCCCCAGCCTGCAGACTTACCAAGGACGAATCGCAGTCATCTCGCAGAGGGAACAGATCATTGGAGCTAGGTAGGAGACTCGGGCCCCCAGTGGAGAGAGTGGCTTCTCAGGGTGCATTCAGGCCCCAGCCTGGAAGTTTAGAAACTGCCTGCCTGTATAATACAGGGGCTGGAATGGCAAAGTAAATTCTAGCTGCTCTGATCCTCCCATCCCTCCTTCATGAAGCAGAAAACCCAAAGATAAGTCTCCCACCCAGATTGAAATCCCAAGTTAATGGAAATAGCCTCAGGCTTGAGAATCTCCAAGAAGGGGTGTAACTGAGACAGCCAGGAATCTGAAGAGAAGAGAGGGAGGGGTCCCAACAAGCCCCACCTCACCTCACCAACAAAAGCCTACTTATAGCCCAGGGGTATAGAGGCAGAAATCTGAAGTGGTCAGACTCATCCCCACCTACACATCTACATGCCTCACTGACTTCCCTGACTTAGCCATAAACTAGCCACCCAGAGGTATTCAAAGTCAAGGATCAGGCCCCAAGCTCATAACCTGAGAAATTAAGAAACAGGAAGTCACAATGGGAAGGAAGGAAGCTGAAAAGGAGAAGGGGAAGGCAAGAAAGTCTATTCAAGCATACTATGCAGGGCAAGAACAACAAAGACTCTCTGCCCACACCAGAGACCACAGAAGGAAACATGATCTGGTCTCAAGCCCAAATAGCATTCCTGGAGGAGCTTAAGAAAAATTTTAAAGACCAAATCAGGGAGGCAGTGACCAATTTGGAAAAAGAAAATACATCCCTAAAAAAGGAACTTCAAAAACTAACTGAAGACCATAATTCGCTAAAAATTAGATATAATCAAACTGAAACTCAGAACTCTATGATGCAGCAGGAGTCAATAAAAAAAAAGATAAAAAAAATTGGAAGAAAATGTAAAATATCTCACTGGAAAAATAACTGACCTAGAGAACAGATCCAGGAGAGACAACTTAAGAGTTATTGGTCTACCAGAAAGTCATGATGAAAAAAGCAGTCTAGACAACATCCTCCAAGATATTGTCAAAGAAAACTGTCCTGAGGTCCTGGAATCAGAAGATAAAATAGCTATCGATAGAATTCACCAGACTCCTCCTGAAAGAGATCCCAAACTGAAAACTCCAAGAAATATAGTAGCCAAATTCCAGAATTACAAGATTAAAGAAAAAATTCTACAAGCAGCCAAAAAGAAACAATTCAAATATCGAGGAACTACAGTTAGGATCACACAGGACCTAGCAGCTTCTACATTAAAAGAGCGGAGGGACTGGAATTTGATATTTCGTAGGGCAAGAGAGCTAGGACTACAACCAAGGATTAACTACCCGGCAAAACTGAGCATAATCTTTCAGGCAATGAGATGGACGTTTAATGAAGTAAGGGACTTCCAGACTTTCCTGATGAAAAAGCCAGAGCTCAATGGAAAATTTGATCTCCAATTACAAGACTACAGAAGGACATAAAAAGGTAAACAAGGGTAACATAGACTCACACATCCAGAAGTGCACACACCCACACCCACAAACACATGCTCATTAGTTGGGATGCAACAAGAGCAAAATGTTCACATCCCTATATGTGGAGCTGATAACTGTCAGTATTCGAAATCTTTATGACTATCATGACCTGCAAAAGGGTTATACTTAGAGGGTGTGGGTATGAATGCACTAACATGGAGTCTAAAAAAAAAGACTATTAAGGGAATCAAAGGGACTGCAATGGGAAAAAGGAAAGAATTAGCTAGGAAAAGGTAAAATATGACATCTGAAGAGGCATCAAAACACACTATAGAAGAGGGGAAAGAAAGAGGGAGAAGGACATCATTTAAACACTATTCTCACTGGTTCTGGTTCAAAGAAGGATCAAATTAATCAGTGAAGTTTAAGACTCTAAAGTGAATAGACACATAAATTCATTAAATAGAGGAAAAGGAGGGAGGGAGAGGAGCACTGTTTGAAATTTACTCTCATTGGTTTGGAATCAAACAGGGAGTAATTTACTCTGATAAGTATAACAATTTATTGTGTCCTATAGAAAGTGGGAGGGTAAGGGGGGGTGAAAAGGAGGAGACTAAAGGGAGGAGTTGGAAGGGAGAGAAATAGTAGTAAGGGGAGAGGGTAGTTTAAGAAGGGGGGTCACTGGGTGAGAACAATGAGGGAGGGAGTAGTCAAAAGGGAAAACTTCAAGGAGGGCAAGGGAAAAGGAAGAAACAAAAACATAAACAGGGGAGGGAATTGGATGGAGGGGAAGAGACAAATAGTCATCATTACTGTGAATGTGAATGGGATGAACTCTCCCATAAAACAGAGGTGGAATACAGTATGGCAGAAAGTGGGCATAGACCATTATCTAACACCAAAATCAAGTCCAAATGGGTGCAGGATCTAGCTGTAAAGGATGATACTGTAAGCAATTTGGGAAAGCAAGAAATAGTTTACCTGACAGATCTGTGGAGAGGGGAAGACTTTAGGACCAAACAAGAATTAGAGAGCATTATAAAATGCAAAATGGATAATTTTGATTACATTAAATGGAAAAACTTCTGTACAAACAAAGCCAATGTAACCAAGATCAAGAGGGAGGTGGGAAATTGGGAAAGAATTTTTACAACTTGTGTCTCTGAGAAAGGACTCATCTCTAAAATTTATAGAGAATTGAGCCAAATCTATATGAATACAAGTCATTCCCCAATTGATAAGAGGTCAAAGGATATGAACAGGAAATTTTCAGAGAAAGAACTTAAAGATATCTATAAGCATATGAAGAAATGCTCTAAATCACTATTAATTAGAGAAATGCAAATCAAAACAACTCTGAGATACCGCATCTCTCCAGTCAGTTTGGCTAAGATGACAAAACAAGAAAGTGACAAATGCTGGAGAGGATGTGGACAAATTGGAACACTAATGCATTGCTGTTGGAGTTGTGAACTTATCCAACCATTCTGGAGAGCAATCTGGAATTATGCCCAAAGGATTACAAATAATTTCATACCCTTTGATCCAGCCATACCACTTCTAGGGTTATATCCCAAAGACATCATAGAAGCGGGAGGAAGACCCATATGTACAAAAATATTTTTAGCAGCCCTTTTTGTGGTTGCAAAGAATTGGAAACTAAAGGGGCACCCATCAATTGGGGAATGGCTAAACAAGTTGTGGTATATGAATGTAATGGAATTTTATTGTGCTATAAGAAACGAGGAGATGACGGATTTCATAATTACCTGGAGAGACTTATACAAACTGATGCTGAGCGAGAAGAGTAGAATCAGAAAAAAATTGTATACAATCACAGACATGCCATATCTGTGATGACCAACTATGACAGACTGGACTCTTTTCAGCAATGCAGTGATATAAGTTAATCCCGAATGACTCAAGAAAGTGAGAAATGCGCCATCCAGAGATATAACTAGAAAGAACTGAGCCTGAATCCTGATGGAAGCAAACTAAATGATCTTGTTCTTTTCATTGTTTGGTTTTATTTCTTCCTTGCCATCTTTCATCCCACCTAGTAAAATATGCCTTTGTAATTGGAATAATGTCTAATATGAATGCATTTGCAGACCCTATACTGTACTATATGCTGTTGTGAGGGGAGGGGGGAGGGAAGTAAAGGAAATTTGAAAATCAAGGAAGTATGGAATTGAATCTTGTTAACTGAAACTAAACTAATAAATTAATATAAAAAATTAAAAAAAAAAAGCTGGTACTGTTAGGAAACCAGTGGGGCTCACTCTCTGGTAGACTTGAAGGTCATCAGAGGACCTAACACAACAAGTCACATACTCATGCTTTGAGTTGTGATTTTCAGTTTAGCTTTCTGTTCACAGGAGTGAGCTTCTCATACCTAACATAGCCTTCACCTCTACAAGGAGCATTCTTCCTGGCCCAAGTTTCTCCAGCCTCCTGATTTTCCTAAAGATGTCCTACACAAGACTGGCCTAGAACATGGTCTCAAGATACCTGGCACTTTTCCATTCATCCCTCTCTTGTGGTATAAAGGACTCTCATAGTCATACGAGACTTGTGTTACTCAGGACTTGGAATAATAGGACCACCTTTTACTAGCCATTCATGTCTTTCTTTTCTTTTTTTTTAATTGCAATAATTAATTTTCTAATTAATAAATAATTTTCTAATTCTAATTTTTCTAGTTTTTTTTTTTCTAATTCATTAGGAACCCAAGTCACACACAATCTTTTGGATGGCCATTTCTGCTTCTGCTCTGGTTTTATCCACTAGTCAAAGGACTTCTAAGCAACATCTCTCCTTCCCATAAACTTCACCCAACAACTGTGAAGTCCCTCATGGAAGACTCTGCATCCATCCTGACATTCAAATTCAAGCTCTGACCTGCTGCTCATAGGCTCCTAGAGTTCAGGCTGAGAGGGACAGATGTGGAAACTGAGGTGAAATGGTGTGCCTAAAGTCACAAAGGTAGCAAGTGATGAGGGAGGATTTGAATCCAGATCCTTTTACTCCAGAGCTTCATGCCGCCTCTCTTTTCTCTCTATTATTATAGATGAATAGTTACTTTTCTCAAAAGAATCACAATTGTCAAGGCCAATGAAGAGATGTCATATAGGTGACTTACACATGGCAAATCCTACTGAGGGCATCCCACAAATGAAAATGTGTCAGTGTAAAAATGAAAAGAAAGTTAGCAGGGCTATCCATTCAGCTACAAGTGCTGCCTGGGTAACCAGTACTGGACACAGGAGGGTATTGGGCATGCCTGTGAGGAGGACTGGCAAAAGAACAAGGGCATAAAACACATAGAATGTGAGGGATGGAAGGTCCAAGATCTACTTCTGTGAAGAGAGCTTTCACACAGGACCCAGGAATCACTGACATATCTAAACAACAAGAAGAGCTTTGAAGTTTCCAAAGAACTTTAAATGTTATCTCAATTGATCCTCTGGGTAAGGGAGTGCTACAACTATCTGCATTTTGCAGAGGAGAAAACTAAGGCTGAGAGGTAAAGTGACTTGCCTAGGGTCATTCAGTCAAGGAGTCTCTTCCTATCTCCAAGTCCATTGTTCCATCTACTATGCTGTCAGAGGTGGTGCCATGGTTTAGCTGTATAGAGCATCCCTAGGAGAAAACTCTCTTTTTAAATGGTCTTTGACAGCTTTGGAAACAGCTTGGAATCAGTGGAATTACAGGGGGATTTCAATGGAGTTCTGAATTCTTTATTATTGCCATTTCAGCTCCACTGGTTGAATTGAATTGAGCCTTGTGCATTTTCCATCTGTAGCTCTTGTCCAAGATCTATATATTGATTAAATAACCCAGGGATCAGTCCATCAAGCAATGGGTCAGTCTTTCTTCAAAGACTTTTTCCTTTTTCCTTTTTGGGAATGTTTATTTTGTTTTTCTCTGTGTATTACTTATCTGGCCATTTTTTTGAATTGCTAAAATTCACATTCAGGATGCCCCGTCCTGCTGTATCCAATGGTTGGCTGTTTTAATTTTTGTATTGAAAAATAGGATAAAAGATTCAATTCTCTTCAGCTTAGAAAATGGTATGACAGTGAAAATGTGGCATGCCCCTGAGAATCATCTACAAAAGCATTCTGCTTTATAGCTTGCTGGGTTTTCCCCCTTCATCTAAATTGCCCTGAATATGTCAGACATAAGCTCTTGTCATAATAAAACTTTCATAATAAGGTCATCATATAGGTTAGTCATTGTTGTCATCTCTGCTTCTTTCTTGTGCAAACTTATGGAGTTTTCATGACACTTGAAGATTTTAGGCCCTTTCTCTTACACTGGTTTTATTTTTAAACCTTTCCATCTCCTAAATATCACCTCTTTTCTTCGTAAATTAAAGGGCTGCAGGGAAGTAGTTCTGTGTTGGAGACACAACAACAAGATAGGAATCAAGGCCCATAGGGTCACAGCTGACTGCTTCTTCATCTATGAACACTGTGATGGCAAATCTAAAGCTAGGAATTTCCTTGTGTGTGATCAATGTACAGTGGTCATGGGGTTCAAGGAGCCCAAGGACCCAGAGTGATGGGGTGTTACAAGGGAGAAAAAGCAACATGCAAGTGGAAACTCTGAGCCCCATGACAAGAGTTGGACTATCAAGGAAGTCTTTGAGCCAAGTACTGGACTCTGGGGGTATAGAGGGGGTGGTGAGGTTGAAAAAAGCTTCCCAAGCTAGTAATAATAACAACAAGGATCTGGACGAGACCATTTTTATGGTTGGAAGGAAGATCAAAGCAGGAAAGACTGCTGAATAACTAAGAGAGAAGGTGTAGACAGGGTGGAATATAGCAAGAACATGTTTTCTTTTTTTCCTTGACCAGTGTGTCAGGGAGCATGGGAGAAGCAGCAACCAGTACTGGAGGAGGTGATTGGACCTTCTGGAAGGGGTCAGGTTTCCATTAGCACCAGTAGACTGAAAGGATGTGAAACAAAAATATTTAAGAGGAAGGGAAAAAAACATAAGGGAAAAGTAAAAGTATGCCAGCAATAAAGAAATAGATGGGAGAAACAATGGATCCCTAAATAATGAAATAGAATAAAGACTTAACAGATATGCACCAAATTGCAAAACATTTAACTCCTTCAAGGAAAAGTTGATCAAATGCTGGGGAAACATAGCAAAAGAGTCAATTAACATTAGGTGCCAATTACAGAGCTTGAAAGAAAAAAAAAACTTTAAAAATCTTACAAAGAAAGACATTAAGGACTTAAAGGGATTTCTAAGAAAGTTAGATAAGATGGCTATCTGGTAATCAATATATGGGAATAGATATATGCATATTAACCAGGTGTCCATTGAATCTTAAAAAATAAAATCATGTTTTAAGTATTTAAAAGAAATCTCATAAACATCTTCCCAAAGTAGAAATATTAAATTTACAGCTGACTGCAATACAATAAAAATATAATCGACCAAAAAATCTTTTAAGAGAGAATTGAAATTTAGAGACTAACTTAAATTTTATTTTTAAAATTCTAAATAATCAATGTTTCAAGAAACTAATAAGAGATATGATGAGTGATTTCATTAAAGAAAAGGAGAAAACTCAAAATCTTCTGGAATATATCTAGAGAAATTCTGGATGAGTTACTGATAGTATTTCTCTAAATATTTTCTAAAGTATTTTTTAAGGAGAGAAGTATAATAGTTAAATTAATTCATTTTGCAAATAAAAAAGTTTAAAAATAATATATTCTCATTTAAAGTCAAAAATAAAAATTCTGAATATTTCAGAAAATATGTTAAAAATCAAGATAAATGAAAATAATTAAATTGATAAGATGTAGGACAATTTTAAATTTTATGAAAAGTAAAATAGACAAGCTATTAGTCAAATTAATAAAAAGAAAAACCAAAATGGAAACTTTCTCAATTGTTTGCCATGAAGACTGATTTTTAAAAGGAATATTTATGGAATTAATAAAAAATAAATTACACTGATTAACAGAATAAAAGTTAAAAATTTGCATGATTCAACTCCAGGAAAAAAAAATCTATCCATAAAGAAATTCTTATATATATGTACACACACACACACACACACACACACACACACACACACACATATATACATATAATAGATAGATAGATATTAAACATTTGATTTTAAATTTTTGAATTCCAGATTCTTTCACTTACTCCCTCCTCACTTACCCTTACTCAGAAGATAAGCAATTCAATATAGGTTGTACATGTGCAGCTATGCAAAACATTTCCATAGCAGATATATTGTGAAAGGCTGATTATATTTCCCTCCATCCTATCCCACCTCCCACTTGTTCTATTCTCTACTTTGACCCTGTCCATTTCCAACTTCCCTCCCCATAACTTGCCCTACCTTCCATCATCCCCCCTTCTCATCTCCTTCCCCCCTACTCTCCTGTAGGGTGAGATACCCTCTTTAGTGTGTATGTCATTCCCTCTCTAAGCCAAATTCAATGAGAGTAAGGTTGACTCATTCCTTTTTGCCTTCCTATTCTGCCCCTGCATTGTAACAGTTGTCCCTTGCCTCTTCTATATGAGATAATTTACCCCATTCTGTCTCTCCCCATCTCCTCTTATTATATTCCTCTCTCACCTCTCAAGGTCATCTTGTAAGTATCACCCCTTCCTATTCAGTTGGTCCTGTGTCCTCTGTCTATGTATACATGTACACATATATACACACACTAACATATGTATTCATACCCAAATATACCTTCCTATATAGACATAGATGTATTTATATATGTATACATACACACATTTGTATTCCCTTCAATTATTCTCATATTGAGAGAAGTTGAATGAAAACAATTCAGCCTTGATATGTTCCTTATGATTTCTTTTCCCTGTTTACCTTCTCATGTTTCTCTTCCTTCTTGTATCTAAATGTCACATTTTCTATTCAACTCTGTTTTTTTTATCATGAATGCTTGAAAGTCCTCTATTCCCCTGAAGTCCATAATATAAAATGGATATATATATATATATATATATATATATATATATGTACATAAATGCCAAAATATATACAAAATTTATACACATAAAAAGTCCATATTTTCCCCTGAAACATGATTCTCAGTTTTCCCGGGTATGTGATTCTTGGTTTTAATCCCAGCTCCTTTGCCCTCCAGAATATCATATTCCAAGCCCTTCAGTCCCTCAGTGTAGAAGCTGCCAGATCTCGTGTTATCCAATTGTGTTTCCACAATATTAAAATTTTTTTCTTCCTGGCTGCTTGTAATATTTTCTTCATGTTCTGGGAACTCCAGAACCTGGCAATAATATTACTAGGAGTATTCTTTTTGGGATCTTTTTCAGGAGGTGATCAGTAGATTCTTTCAACCTCTATTTTACCCTCTGCTTCCAAAATATCAGGGCAACTTTCCCTCAGAATTTCTTGAAGGATGATTTCTAGGTTCTTTTTTTTTATTGTGGCTTTCAGGTAGTCCAATTATTTTTAAATTATCTCTCCTGGATCTATTTTCCAGGTCAGTGGTTTTTCCAATGAGATATTTCTCTTTCTTCATTTATTTGGATATGTTTAATAGTATCTTGGTTTCTCATAAAGTCACTAGCTTCCATTTGCTCCAATCTAATTCTGAAGAAATTATTCTCTTCAGTGAGCTTTTGAGATTCTTTTTCCATCTGGCAAATTTAGCTTTTTTAATGCATTCTTCTCTTCATTGGCTTTTTGAGGTCTTTTTGCCATTTGAGTTAGTCTATTTTTAAGGTGTTATTTTCTTCAGTCAGGTTGGTGACTTTCTTTTCATGATTTTCTTGCATCATTCTCATTTCTCTTCCCAATTTTTCCTCCACTTCTCTTATTTGGTTTTCAAAATCCTTCCTTAACTTCCTCTATGGTTTCTAACAAGTTCATATTTTTCTTGGAAGCTTTTGGTGCAGGACTTCTGACTTTGTTTTCTTCCTCCTCCTTCATGCCTTGATCTTTTTTGTCCCCAAAAAAGGAATCCAATATCAGACCACTGTTCTTGGCCTCCTTTCCCTGCTTGCTCATTTTGCCACTCAACCACTTGACTCTTGAGCTTTTTGTCACAGTCAAACTCTGTTCCCAGAGAGAACTTTGTCCCAAATTGCTGGGGTTTTCTCAGCTGCCAGAGATATTAGTTGGGTGCCCTCTCAGAAGCTTCCAGTGGCTCTGGCACACTGGTCACACACCCCAGGACCTCTACCCAAGACAGGGATCCAGATCCAAGCAGGTTATAGCAAGAATGGTAACACCTCAGACTGGTAGCTTGGTCCCTCTACAATCTGCAAGCCAGGAGATTTGAAGCACTGAGGTTCCAGAGGCTGCTGCACCTCAGCTGCTTCACCCTCCAGAGGCAGATTGTAGTATTCCCTGTTCCCAAAGTCCTGATATTGTACTTCGTCTTTGGCATTTATGTATTATAATTCTGAAACTTCCACAGCTGCTGGTGATCCACTCTCCAGTGTCCCTCCAGCCATGACTGGTCAGGGTTCCCTGAGGCTAAGTGGGGCTTGCCTCTGCTCCTAGCCTGCTGCACTGGTCCCTTCCTGCAGGCTTGCTGGGCTGCCTTCAGCAGGACGTTAGTTTCTCTCTGTCACTTTGTGGGTACTGTAGCTCTAAAGGCTGTTTAGAGTCACTTTTTACATGTGTTGGAGGAGGTGGGAGTGGGAGCCATGTGGAAGTCCTGTTTCTACTCCACCATCTTGGCTCTGCCCTTCCATAAAGAAATTCTTAAATAGGAAAAAAAAGTTTCAGATGGAATTACAAATTATATCACATATTCATATAATTTAATTAAACATTCTATATACTGTTCACAGAAAGAAAAAAATAAGGAAAAGAAGAAAAATTCTATTAATAAATAAACATTTTCTTGATACATTAACCATAAAAAGACATAGAAGGAAAACTATAGATCAATATTGTTAATAAACTGTAATACAAATAGAAAATGAACAAAATATGATAATATTACTGTTCTAATGTGAATAATACATTACTCATCCTTAAAGAGCCTAGGGGAGTAAACAAAATCTTTAGCCAATCTTTACCTTCTCTCTCTACCTTTAAAAGTGCGATTGATATTTCCAAGGACTAAACTGTCCAAAAAAACTCAAAATTCTCTCTTGGAAGAGGCCCATGGCAGTAAGTATTGGTAGGCTATATCAACATAAAGAATTATTACTTAGTTTAATTAGTTTGGATTTATACCAGAAGCAAAATACTCATTCAGTAATAGGAAACTATAGACATAATATACTGTGTTAATGACAGAAGCAATAATAGAGAACATGGTATTATCAATAGATACAAAAAAAGGAAAAATCTTTTGACAAAACATAGCACTAACTATAACAGCATTAAAGTATTATGTACATTCCTTAATGTGGTAAATCATATCTACCTAAAACCAAGAACCAGCACATTATACAATGGATAAATTGTATAATTTATCAAGAATGTCCATAATAATGGCTACTGTTTGGTATGGTGCCAGAAATTCTAGCTGTATGATATGATAAGAAGTGAGGAAATACCCAGAGACAGAGGAAACAAAATTATGGTTTTTGTAGATGACACAATGATTTAGTTAGAAAGCCCTTGAGATTTCATTTTCAAAAGTGAAACAATAACATCAGTAAAGTATTCAGATACAAAACAGATCAATATAAGTCATCAGTCATTCTGTTTATTACCAATGACATTCTGCAGAAAGAGATAGGCAAATTCCATTTGAAATAGGCATAGAATATATAAAATATTTTGGAGCCTACCTGTCAAGATTAGTACAAGAATTATATGAACACACTTACAAAACACTCTTTCCCCTTGTAAAGATAACATTAAATAATTGGAGATATATTCAACATATATATATATACACACATATATAATAGTTTTTCTATCAACATGTTAATTTAACATGTAATGAATATGTGCAATATATATTTATGCAACACATAAATATATTCATAAATATTATACTGATACATAATGCATAAACATATAATATTGCAGTAAAACTAAATTATATACAATAAAGGTTCACATTTTCACATATTATGTTCATGTCCTATTCATGTATGTTCAGTTATAGAGGGTATATGTGCATGTATATATGTTTGTATACATGGGTAGATAGATTTAGATATATGTGCATGTGTGTATATGGATATCTACACATATATATGGAATTCATCATGTTTATGTTTGTCAAATTCATAATTAAAAACAATGGGAAAATGCTCTACAGGTTAACCTTGACTTCTTTTTTTTAGAAAGCATTGGCAAATTAATAGATGGGGAGGATGCTGTAGATAGCATTCACCTGGATTTTCATAAAGCTTTTACAAAATTGTTCCAGGCCATTTTTGTGGAGATGCTGGAAAGATGTGGATGAAAAGACAGTACAATTAGAACAACTCAGATCTGCTTCCATCCCTGAATTTAATGTTTAGCAGTTCAATATCAGCTAGGAAAGAGGGCATCAGTTGAGTGTCCTAGGGAGCTCTCCATGGTCCTGGGCTGTTTCAGTCAGCTGGGATTTATGAAGTGTCTGCTGCATGCCACTACTCAGCTTCCCAGTGGGCCACTATACTAAGTGCTGTTTAGCACTCTCAGAACATGGATTGAATGGCTCAATAAGGACCTCACCCAGTGCTGGGAGGCAGAGCTCCCATAATGGGTGACAGGCAGAATCCAAAACCTTCACAACAGGTTCAATCATGTGAGTGAGGCTAATAAGATGAAATTCAGTAGGAATAAGAGTAAAAGTTTATGTCTGAGTTAAAAAACAAGCAAACTTTACTAGTCCAAGGTTGGTAAGGATGATTGGATGGCCATTATTCTGGAAAGATCTGGGGATTTACATGGTCAAGAGTCAGCAGGGTAATTCGCAGGGCATCATTTCCAGGGATAGGGATGATCCTTCTATTCTCTGTTCTGGTCAGGCCTCAACTAAAGTATTTGGTTTCATTCTCTGAGACAGCTTTAGAAAGGACATGCATAGCTTGGAGAGAGTTGAGTCAAGGAAAACCAATATGGTGAAAGGCCTTGAGTCCCTGTGAGATTCAAATTAGATAGGAATGTTTAACCTGGAGAAGAAAAGACCCAGGGAGGAATATAAGAGCTATATCCAAGTACTTAAAGGGCTGTCATGTAAAGGAGGGACATAGTTGGTGCTTAAGGAATAGTTATTGAATTAAATTAAGTATGCAGAGATCTCTAACTTTTGGCATATGATTTCATGTAAAAAGTATTCATCGGGTTATAAATTATTGAATGAAAACTTGACAAAGGAGACTGATTTTGGTTCCTGGGGAAAAGACAGGATATCACAGGAAGTCATAGGTCACAAGAAGTCACACCAGGCCAAGAAAGGAAACAGATGGCTTGAGACGGTGACTAAAGCTAATCCTGCAGAGATAGCCCTCACCCTTGCCATCAGAAATTGATTCCTCTGCCAGGACATATACCTAAAAGCTCCTGGTTTTGGTGGTAGACTAGATATTTTCCAAAGTCCCTAAACTTCTTGTATTGTGACTGGCATGGCCCAGCCATAAGGCAGATGTGAAGAAATGTTGCTGGAAACAGCAGCCACCCCTTCTCAGGCCAGCCCCTGCTGTGGCAGGGAGGGCCATCTTCTCACACATCTTTCCTGAGCAGAGGCAGTTACAGGTCAACTAAGCTGCGTGTGACTGGGATACTGACTAGAACTCTAAAGAAATAGACTGGTGAAGAGAAGCAATGCGTAATTTCTAATTTGTGGACTCTCCATCTGTTAGAAGTCCAGACTTACAGATTGTTGTATTTAATATCCATATATTTAGACATTTAATTAACCCAATTTTTATGCCACAGGGTACAGAACCTAAAATCATATGCCAATACAAATTATGCTTTTTAAAAAATATGCTCAATGGGGCGGAATCAAGATGACAGAGTAGAAGCAGGACTTCCTTGCAGCTCTAGATCCCACCTCCCCCAATTCATGTAAAAAATTACTCTAGACAAATTTTGTAACTACAGAATCCAAAAAATGACAAAGAGAAGCAAACTTCCCACTAAGCACAGCCCAGCAGGCAGGCAGCAAGCAGCCAGCATAGTGCTGGGGAGCCGAACCCAACCCTGCTTGAGTTGGAGGTCTTAGCCCCAGGGAGACCTGACTAGCCGCTGGCTGGAGGAACTTCAGATCACCACCAGCTGTGCTGGTTTCCAGAATTATCAACCCATAGATACTAAGGACAAAGTGAGAGGTAAGTGTAGTGTGGACTTTGGGACCTGGAAATTCAGGGCGCAATTCGACCACTGGTGAAACCACTGAGGCACCTCAGCAGCATACCCACTGCCCATGTGGCAGCTTCAGTTCCTGTACTGCAGAGTGTAGGGGGACCAAGCAACCAGTCTGAGGGGTAATTGCTCTTGCTTTAACCTGCTTGGATCAGGATTGCTGTATAGGGTGGAGGTCCTGGGGTGCATGAACAGCTTGTTAGAGCAGTTGGAGGCTTCAGAGAGGACACCCAACTTCAGCAGCTGCAAAAAACTGCAGCATTTGGGATAAAGCTCCCATTTCTGGTAGCAGAGTCCTAATGTGGCAAAAAGCCTAAAAGGCAAGCAATTGAGTGGCAACATGAGCAGGCAAAGGAAGCAAAGCACACAGAAGAACCCAATTTTACACTCATATTTTGGGGACAAAGAGGATCAAAACATGGAACAGGAGGAAGAAAGAAAAGGCAAAAATCCTGCACCAAAAGCTTCAATGAAAGAATAAGCTGCTTACAGGCCATAAAGGAGTTTAAGAAGGATTGTGAAAATCAAATAATAGGAGTGGAGGAAAAATTGGGAAGAGAAATGAGAACCATGCAAGAAAATTATGAAATGAGAGTCCATAGCTTGACTGAAGACAATAACACCTCAAAAATAGACTAACTCAGATGGAAAAAGAGGCTCAAAAAGGCAATGAGGAGAAGAATGACTTAAAAAGCCTAATTTACCAGATGGAAAAAAAAAACAATCTCAAAACCTCACTGAAGATAACTAGTCCTTCATAATTAGATTGGAACAAATGGAAGATAGTGATGTTATGAGAAATCAAGATGCTATTAAACAGATCCAAACAAATAAACAAAGAGAAGGTAATGTGAAATATCTCATTGGAAAAATCACTGACCTGGGAAGTAGATCCAGGAGAGATAATTTAAAAATAATAGCACTACCTGAAAGCCATGATCAAAAAAAGAACCTAGAAACCAACCTTCAGGAAATTCTCAAGGAAATTGCCATGATGTTTTAGAACCAGAAGGCAAAATAGAGGTTGAAAGAATCCACTGATCACCTGAAAAATATCCCAAAAAGAAAACTCCTAGGAATATTATAACCAGGTTCCAGAGTTCACAAATAAAGGAGCAAATATTATAAGCAGCCAGGAAGAAATTATTTCAAAATTGTGGAAACACAATCAGGACAGTTCACGACCTGGCAGCTTCTACACTGAGGGACTGGAGGGCTTGGAATATGATATTTCAGAGGTCAAAGGAGCTAGGATTAAAACCAAGAATTACCTATCCAGCAAAACTGATTATCATGCTTCAGGGGAAAATATGGTCATTCAGGGGAATAGAGGACTTTCAAGCATTCTTGATGAAAAACCAGAGTTGAATAGAAAATTTGACATTCAAATAGAAGAACAAGAGAAGCTTGAGAAGGTAAACAGGGAAAGGAAATCATAAGGAACTTATCAAACCTGAACTACTTATATTTCTACACAGCAAAATGATAATTGTAACTGATGAAACTTTTCTCAGTATGAGAATAGCTGAAGGGAATAGAAACGTGTATATATATATATATATATATATACATATATATGTATATATATGTGTGTGTGTGTATGTATATGTATATATGTGTGTGTGTTTGTATGTATGAGTGTGTATGTAGATAGGTAGGTATGCATATGTGTGTATATGTTTACATACTTATATATGTCTATATAGGAAGGAAATGGGCATATGAATACATAAGTGAGTGTGTGTATATATGTCTACAGGTATACATAGACAGAGGGCACAGGAGCAATTGAATAGGAAGGGGTCATACTTAAAAGGTGAAAATATGAGGTGAGAGAGGAATATAATGAGAGGAGATGGGGAGAGACAGAATGGAGTAAATTCTCTCATAGAAGAGGCAAGGGAAAATTGTTACAGAGGGGAAAAACAGGAAGGCATAAGGGAATGAGTCAACCTTATTCCCATTGAATTGGGCTTAGGGAGGGAATGACATACACACTAAAGAGAATATCTTACCTACAGGGGAGTAAAGGGGACAGGGGAAGAGAGCTGGGGTGATGGAAGGGAGGGCAGGCTGGGGGAGGGAAGTTGGAAGCACCCAATTTTGAAAAGGGAAAGGATCAAAGTAGAGAATAGAACAAGTGGAGGTGGGATAGGATGGAAGGAAATATAGTCAGTCTTTTACAATATATCCACTATGGAAATGTTTTCCATAGCTACTCAGATACAACCTATATTGAATTGCTTATCTTTACAGTGAAGGTGGGTGATAGGGGAGGAAAGGAAAAAAATCTGGAAATCAAAATTTTAAAATCAAATGCTTAAAAATATATATACATATCATTATGAATATTTACATGTAACTGGGAAATGAGATGTACAGGCACTTGCGCATAGGGATCCACCATGCCCTACTGAAAAGTAAAGCTATAAGATATGGAATGGAACAGATTGGGGGAGGGGATATTCAGTGGGAACTCTGTTTTGGGGTGGTGGGTACGGAAAATTTGGGAGAAATTTTGTAACTTAGGGGCATCTAGGTGGCACCAGTGAGTAAGAGCACCAGCCGGGAATAAGGAGGAGCCAGGATGGGTCCTGGCTTTCAGATACTTAACACCCACACAAAAATAACTAGCTGTGTAACCTTGGGTGAGTTACTTAACCCCAATTACTTAAAAAAAAAAGAAAAAAGAAAACATGTAACTCAAAATATTCTGGAAATAAATGATATAAACTAAAAAATAAAATAAGAGAAAATTTTGTTTAAATGTGCTCAATACCTTTTTATATGTTGTACATGTGTAGCTATGCAAAACATTATCATATTGTAAAAGACAGACTATATTTCCCTCCCTCCCATCCCACCTCCCACTTATTCTATTCTCTACTTTGATCCTATCCCTTTTCAAAAGTGGGTGCCTCCAACTTCCCTCCCCCCAGCCTGCCCTCTCTTCCATCATACCCTCTCTCATCCCCTTCCTCCATACTCTCCTGTGGGGTGAGATATCCTATTTAGTATGCATATAATTCTCTCCCTGAGCCAAATTCAATGAGAATAAGGTTTTGCCTTTTTGCCTTGCTGTTCTTGCCTTACATTGTAACCATTTTCCCTTGCCCCTTCTATATGAAATAGTTTACCCCATTCTGTCTCTCCCCATCTCCTCTCATTATATTCCTCTCTCACCTCTTATTTTCAACTTTTAAGTATCATCCCTTCCTGTAAAATTCTTCCTGTGCCCTCTATGTATACCTGTAAACATATATACAAACATTCACATATGTATTCATATGCCCATATACCCTTCTTCAATTATTTTCATAATGAGTAAGGTTTCATCAAACACAGTTATTGTTTTTCCATGTAGGAATGTAAATAGTTCAACTTTGATAAGTTCTTTTTGATTTATTTTCCCTGATTACCTTCTCAAGCATCTCTTGCTTCTTGTATCTGAATGTCAAATTTTCTATTCAACTCTGCTTTTTTCCTCAAGAATGCTTGAAAGTCCTCTATTGCACTGAATGACCATATTTTTCCCTGAAACAAGATACTCAGTTTTGCTGGGTAGGTGATTCTTGGTTTTAATCGCAGCTCTTTTGCCCTCCAGAATATCATATTCCATGCCCTTTTTGCCCCCAGGGGAGGAAGCCAATGCATTCCCCAAATACTGGTCTCAAAGTCCATAGGGCACTAACCTCTCATTTTGTCCTAGGCATGACTGTGTTGATAATTCTGGAATCCCCACAGCTGCTGCTATTCTGGGGTCCCTCCAGCCGGCTGCTGACCCAGCCATACTGGGGCTAAAACTGCCACTCATGCGGGCCTGGCTGCGGCTCTCGGAGCGCTGAGCTGTCGGTTCCCAGCGTGCTGCACTGCCCACTCTCAGACGCTGCACTGGCTGCTCCCTGCAGGGCTACTGGGCTGTCCTCAGCAGGAGTTTAGCTTCTCTGTGTCTTTCTGTGGGTGCTGGGGCTCCAGAAGTTGTTCAGAGTCCCCTTTTACATTGTTTGGAAGTGGTGTGGGGCAGAGCACCTTGGAAGTGCTGTTTCTACTCCCCTATGGAACACTCTTAACATTTGCATATATAGTTTAAATATCAAGATTCAATTGTGAAAACATAACTTTTTTCTCCTAATGTTATTTTAAAATATTATTTATATCAAAAATAATTACAATGCAATGAATTGTTTCTAGCTCGTCCTTTCTAAATCTTTTGAATTTATTTAATAGAAACAAGCCAGTTCTTGTCTAAAACTGAGATAAAGATATTTATCCATTTTCTTCCATCTTTCTATAGTTCTAGATAATATCTCCTCCAGCTAGAACTTATTGAAATATATGGTGGGACAGGAAGACTTAAACCAAATTTGCTAGTAAACTGATGACCAAGTTTTCCCAATTATATTTATTAAATGATTCTTTTCCCTTCCAATGGTTATATCAAACATCAATATCTGCTATATGTTTTAGATTGTTATGTATGTATATGTAGATAGATCAATAGATACATACATATACTGATATCTACATCATATCTAGATATATATAACCCTAAAATAAGCACTTTGAAGTTCAAAGAGCATTTTACATGTTATCTTATGTCATCCTCACAACAATCCTGTGATGTAGGTGATATCATTATATCCATGATATATATTTTATAGATGGGGAAACTAAGGCAAAGAGGTTAAGTGATTTACCTAAGATTACACTGTTAGAAACTAAAGGAGGATTCAAATTTGGGTCTTCCCATCTAACAGTGTCCACTGTGCCATTTCCCCCCATCTATTTATGTGTATATTCTATGTATCTACATATATATAAATATACACATAAATACGTATGCATATCTTTGCCCAGACGAAGACAGTTTTTTTTTTCATAATTACTTCATTATTGTTAACTATTAGATTCTTCTCATGGAATGCACACATATACATATGTGTATGTGTAGATATAGTGTCTGTATAAACAAATATCCATTATATATATATGTATTTATGTGTGTATATATATAAATATATACATGTATATCATAACTGTCAATATCAACACTGATTTATATTTTTAAATCAAATGTTTTTTTTAGTTTACATCATTCATTTCCACAAGATTTTGAGTTACAAATTTTCTCCCCGTCTTTTCCCCACCCACCACCCCAACACAGTGATCCCACTGTATACCCCCTCCACCATTATGTTCTCTCCTATACCCTACTCCATCCCCCTCTGACTTTCCAGTAGGGCAAGAAGGATCTCTATACCCCAGTGCCTGTATATCTTATTTCCCAGTTGCATGTAATATTAATGATAAAGATAATAATAATGATAATAATAATAATAATAATATATTTTAAACATATGATTTTAAAACTTTGAATTTCAGATTCGTTCCCTTACTCCCTCATCATCCACCCTTACTGAGAAGATAGGCAATTAAATATAGATTATGCATATGTAGATATGCAAAACATTGTCATAGTGGATATACTGTGAAAGACTGACTATATTTCACTCCATCCTATACTCCCACTTGTTCTATTCTCTACTTTAGTCCTGTCCCTTTTCAAAAGTGGATGCTTCTAACTTCCCTCTCCCCCAACCTGCCCTCCCTTCCATTATCCCCCTTCTCATGCTCTTTCCCTCTACTCTCCTGTAGGGTGAGATACTCTATTTAGTGTGCATGTCATTCCCTCCCTAAGCCAAATTCAATGAGAGTAAGTTTGACCCATTCCTTTTTGCCTTCCTGTTCTTCCCCTCCATTGTAACAGTTTTCCCTTGCCTCTTCTATATGAGATAATTAACCCTGTTATGTCTCTCCCCATCTCCTCTCATTATATTCCTCTCTCACCTCTCAATTTCACCTTTTAAGTATCATCCCTTCCTACTCGATTGGTCCTGTGCACTCTGTCACACACACACACACACACACACACACACACACATATATGCATACATATATGTGTGCACACATATATATATATATACACATTCACATATGTATTCATATGCCCATATACCCTCCTATATAGACATATCTATGTATGTATAAATACATACACACACATATATTCATTCCCTTCAACTTTTCTCATACTGAGAAAAGATTCATAAGTTACAATTATCATTTATCCATGTAAGTAGTTCAACTTTGATATGTTCCTTATGATTTCTTTTCCCTGTTTACCTTCTCATGCTTTTCTTGCTTCTTGTATCTGAATGTCAAATTTTCTACTCAACTCTTTTTTTTTTCCATCAAGAAGGCTTGAAAGTCCTATATTTCATTGAATGACCATATTTTCCCCTGAAACATGATACTCACTTTTGCTGGGAAGGTGTTCCTTGGTTTTAATCCCAGCTCCTTTGCCCTCTGGAATATCATATTCCAAGCCCTTTGATCCCTCAATGTAGAAGCTGACAGATCCACAGATCCTGTTTTATCCTGATTGTGTTTCTACAATATTCAAATTGTTTTTTTCATGGATGCTTTTAATATTTTCACCTTGATCTTGGAATTCCAGAACCTGGCTATGATATTCCTAGGAGTTTTCTTTTTGGGACCTTTTTCAAGAGATGATCGGTAGATCCTTTCAACCTCTATTTTGCCCTCTGGTTCTAAAACATCAGAGCAATGTTCCTTGAGAATTTCTTGAAAGATGATTTCTAGGTTCTTTTTTTTTTGATGATGGCTTTCAGATAGTGCAATAATTTTTTAAATTATCTTTGCTGGATCTGTTTTCCAGGTCAGTGTTTTTTCAAATGAGATATTTCACATTGCCTTCTATTTTTCATTGGTTTGGGTCTGTTTAATAGTATCTTGATTTCTCATAAAGTCACTAGCTTCCACTTTCTCCAATCTAATTTTGAAGGAATTATCCTCTTCAGTGAGCTTTTGAGATTCTTTTTCCATTTGACAAATTCAGCTTTTAAAGACATTTTTCTCTTTGTTGGCTTTTTGAGCCTCTTTTGCAATTTGAGTTACTCTATTTTTCAAGGTGTTATTTTCTTCATTCAGGTTGTTGACTCTTTCTTCATGATTTTCTTGTATCATTCTCCTTTCTCTTCCCAATTTTTCCTCCACTTCTCTTATCTGGTTTTCAGAACTCTTCTTAAGCTCCTTTATGGCCTGTAACCAATTCATATTTTTTCTTGGAAGCTTTTGGTGCAGGAGTTCTCACTTTGTTGTCTTCCTGCCATTCCATGCTTTGATCCCTTTTGTCCCCAAAAAAGAAATCCAATCTTTGATTGCTGTGGTGGCTTTGCTTCCTTTGCTTGCTCATGTCACCACTCAATTATGTGATTTTTGAGCTTTTGCTTCAAGAGAGGAGAGCTTTGTCCCAAATTGCTGGGTTTTCACAGCTGCTGGAGCTATTAGTTGACTTCTCTCTCTGAAGACTCCACTGGCTCTGGCACCTTGTCACACACACCATGACCTCCACCCTAGATAGTCATCCAGATAGAAGCAGGATAAAACAAGAGCAATTTCCCTTCAGAATGGTTGCTTGGTCCCCCTACAGTCTGCAGGCCAGGAGCTCTGAAGCAAGTCTAGGCTCTGGTCCCAGCAGTTTGTGATGCAGCCTTCCTTTCCACCTGCTGGGCTCTCTTCAATAGGAGGTTTGTTTCTCTCTGTCACTTTGTAGGTTTTGTAGCCCTAAAGTTTGTTTAGAGTCATTTTTTATAGATATCTGAGGTGGCTATCAGGGGAACACAAAGAATTTTCCTGCTTCCATGCCACCATCTTGGCCCCACCCCCTGATTTATGTTTTTAAAGCTAAACTCAAAACACTTTTGTTAATATCAAATTATGAAAGGCTAGAAACAAGTTTACCCAAGTGGGTAAGTACATATTTTCTCCTGGATTAAGTTTGTCTCTCTCCTTTTTCTTGAACTATTTTATCATATCAGAGATAAGAAGGGAGTCGAATTTGGGGAAAAAAATGGGCAACTTGAACCCCAGAGCTGTTCAGTAATGATTTGATAAACAATCAATACATATATCATATCTTTGAAAGAGGTGACTAGATTGCTCACCATGAGAATCTCACCAAAAGTATATGGGACACGCTCCCCCATATCTCCCTCCCTCCCTCCCCCTCCTCTCTCTCTCTCTCTCTCTCTCTCTCTCTCTCTCTCTCTCTCTCTCTCTCTCTCTCTCCTCTCTGTTTTTTTTCTCTCTCTCTCTGTTGCTCTCTCTCCTCTCTCTTTGTCTCTCTGTCTCTGTCTCTCTCTCCTTGTTTCTCTCTGTCTCTGTCTCTCTCTGTCTCCGTCTCTCTGTCTCTATCCCCTTCTCTCTTTACCCTTCTCTCTCCCCCTCTCTCTCTCTTTCTCTCTCTCCTCTCTTTGTTTCTCTCTCTCTCTGTCTATCCTCCCTCTAGCTTTCTCTCTCTCTCTTTCTCTCCACACACACACACACACACACACACACACACACACACACACACACACACATACACACTGTCTCTCACACACATTCTTTCTCTTTCACACACACACACACACACTCTTTCTCAAACACACACACACACCATTTTACACACACATTCTCTCAACCTCTCTCTCTCTCTCTCTCTCTCACACACACACACACACACACACACACACACACACACACACACACCCCTAAGAGCTAAAGGGGATACTCCCCATGACCTAGTGTGAGGTTACAGATGTAACTCTTTCCCTACCCAATTCATGCAAAAGGGGTTGATTCCCGAGTTGATTGTTGTATTTTGTTAATTCCAAAGAAAACAGAAATGAGTCTGAGGACATCAATTTCTCAGCTAAGAATGCTTCTGCCTTATATTATAAGACTTAAGTATTTGGGATATAGCAATATCCTTCTAAAGATGATTTACCTCATTCCCAAGACTCTAAACAAAGAAGACATTTTTGCATAAGGAAAAGTGCCCCCTCCACATGCCCTTCATTTCTGCTCCTCTGGCCAACGGTGGCTGCTCTTTATTAGAGATCATTAAAAGTCTTTGGGACTAGTAGAGCATTTGATAATATGCTCTTTTCATGACAAAGACATAGACCTAGAGTTAGATGCTTGAGCTTAGGCCAGGAACTGGAAGGAGAGATAAAACCAAGAGACACAAGAGCTGTGCCCACCAGCATCAAATGAAGACTATGCATAGAATAGAGAAGCAATAGGAGGAAAAGTTTTGTTGTCCCTCAGGGCCTAGAAAAGAAGAGTGCCTGGTGGGAGCCACTTGCTAACATCACCAAAAGACACCAGCCTCTCTGTGATGTTAGGGCGGTAAAGTTGCTACCACTTATATGTGTATTTCCACCACATGTCCCTCTCCCCACACCTGTCATCTTGTCCTATGGATAAAATCTGCATTTAGGTCAAAGTATATCTCCAATTTAAGCTTTGTTGTTACCTTTTCAAAGATGCCATTTCACTAAATGTCTTTGTTTTGAAGTAATGATGTCCTCTGATGTTTGATGTGAACCATATCTATGCAGTTTATGAGCTACAGACTAACTACATGTAACTTCACAGAGTGACTTGGAAAGGAAGGGGCCTGTTCTGAGGCACTTGACTGGATTTTCTTTTTTTTTCCCTTTTTTTGGTGATGGTGGGAGGAGGCAGAGCGATATATATTCTGCTACCTTTGATTACAAATACTCAACTTTTCTTTGTTGTCAGTTAATTTTTCCATATACATTTATCCACTTCTCCAGATACCCCTTGGTGTTTTGACTGGAATAAATATAATTAATAATAATTAAGTATATAGAATTAATTTTGGAAATTTTTTTAATCTTTTTTTTTTAGCACTATACTAACTAAAACATTAAAAAGACAGGCAATAACCTCTCTAACTAATCCTTTATTCAAGCATTATAGTATTAGGGTTATATATGGAACTTGGTAGGCAAATTTTCTTATCTACCAGCTGCGTAATCTTGTCAAGGAAGGAAATGAGATTAGTGTGGTGTGACCTTTTTTTAATGAAACCTTGCTGGACTGTAGTGATGGGCACTTTGAAAAAAAAAATGCTCACAAAATGTCTCTGTAGCACTGTACCATGGTAATTTGCTGGAAATAAATATCCATATCACTGATCCATAATTTGAAGAAAACCCTTTTTTCCACTTTTGAAAGGGAATATTTTCACAGCAAAGATCTTTCTCACTCCTTTCCCCACCTAAACCAGAACAAAAAAATAATCAACTATAAAGGATACTTCACATTTGCCCACTTTGGTTATATTGGTTTCTAGAGTAAAAATGAAATTTACTCCAAAAATTCAATCCTTTTTTAAAAAATCCACCTTATAATTTCTAGCCTTAAAAAGAGTAAAGATTGTATCACACTTTCAATTCTGAATAAAACTCTACACGTAGTAAGTCTGAAAAAGAAAAGCAGAGGTTAGAGTCTGAAGAGTTTAAAGGTTGAAGAAAGGAGTTCATGTTTGTTTCTAAAGGTTATAGGGAAGCAACAGAGTTTGTTACTAAATGCAGTGACATTGGTGGGTCTGGGCTTGGTGATATTGATGAGGTATGGGTTCTAGAAGCCCTCGTGATCTCTCCTTGAATCTTTGAGGTATAGGCTTTGGGAACCCCCCCCCCCCCGCCCAAACTCTGATTAAATCGTCTCATTTGATGAGGCATTTGCATGAGACAATAAGCCTTACATTGTGGCAGTGCCCAAACCTCCTTTACTAGACTTCCCACCCTTGAGCCTTTCAAAATATCAATCCACCCTTGAACAGGCCTAGCCTACCATTATCTGTAGGCTCCAGGTAGCCTCCAGCAACTTTCCACCCTTAATCACTCATTGACCTCATCTGACTCCTGAAGACCTTCCCCAAACTTCTCCCCCAGACCACCCATAGATTCCTCCCACAACCTTTCTGTATAAGACCCAATCTTGCCCCCATGTGGGTGAAAGCATGGCCATAGAATGACCTAGCACAGGTTTACTCTGTGTCCAATACAAGCAAACTTTTAATAAAACTTACTTTTCTTTGGCTGAGAAGACTTGAGTCGAATTCATTCAGCAGGACCTGGGGTGTTGGTATTTTGGGGTGTCCAGAGCAAACCTAACCTTCTTTATGGGTAACCTCTTTATAATGACTTTCCAATTAGAGCAGGAGTAAACCAATGTTTTCCATTATCACTATTATTTGAAATTTTGCCCAAAATGCTTAATATAGTGAAGAGAAGAAAAATAGAGAGAACAGAACTGTTTTTTTTAAGATATCATGATTTTTAAATTTAAAAACCTTAAAGAGCTAATCAAAATTAGTTGAAAAAAAATGAATAACTTCTACAGAGATGTAAGATATAAAATTAGCATGTAAAGATTTTCAGCATATTTGTATGTTATCAAGAAAAGTCAATGTTAGAAGCTAAATGATGATAAAATCCATCTTCAGGAAGAAAATACCAAGAATCTCAAGAAAATAATTAAAACAAAAAAGTTTCAGTTAGTAAATGACCATTTATGAAGCACTTACTATGTGCCAGGTATAGTGCCAAGCAATGAGAATAAAAAGAATGATAAGGCATCAGGAATGCCTAAAAGTTCTCTCTTCTTTTAATGACCCATTCTCCCCAATCCCCAAACCTCCCTTCCCCCCTATCCCAGGATCATACTCAGTTTTTCAGGTAAAGTTTCTGGTGGTTGCATTTTTCTTTTGTCTTTTAGATACTATTAAGATTTTCTTTCTTTTAAAGTAATTGAAACATGGTTTTGTGTAATTATGACTATGTTTTTTTTTTCTTTTTTTGGAAGGGGGAAGGTAGGGCAATTGGAGTTAAGTTACTTGCCAATTTCACATGGCCAGTTTTTTGGGGGTATGTGTGTTAAGTGTCTGAGGGCAGATTTGAACTCAGGTCCTCCTGACTCCAAGGTTGGTGCTCTATTCCCTGTGCCACCTAGTCTCCCTGACTATGGTTCTTTTGCAATTCAAACTTTCTTGTTGGCTGCTTTCTGATTTTTTTTTTTCCATTTGACCTGGAAGCTCTGGATTTTGCCTTTCAAATTTCTGGATGCTTCCAATTTAAAAATTATTTTAAGAGGTGGCTCTGTTATCTGGATTGAGTAAATTTACACAGTCATTGAATAAACATTTATTAAATGTCTGCTAAGTTTCAGACACCATATGCTAAGCAACTGCATATACAAAAAAAAAAGGACAAAGACAGTCCCTGTCTTCAAGGAATTCACAGTCTGATGGGAGAGGCACAAATAAAGAAATATTTGAGAGGGAAGGTACTAGAATTAGCAGGTATGGGAAATTTTTCATAGGTTCATAGACCAAAGGGATTTTGGAAATCATCCAACAAAACCTCCTCATTTTACTGATAAGGAAACTGAGGCCTATAGAAGTTAAGGGATTTGGCAAAGTCACCAGCTAGTAAGTGGCAGATCCTGGATTCAAATCTAGATCTTTTAATTTCAGATGGGTTATTTATTTTCTCTTGTGTTGCTTTATATTTCAATGAAAGAATAAGGAAGAAGGTTTTCATTAAAAGATAATTTATTTAAAAACATCCCATTCTAGAAAACTGCTACACTTAAAAGAATTTGGCAAATGGAAAATACAAATAAATCTAAACAAAATGGCCTTTATTATAAAGAGCTATAATGGAAGTAACAAATTTGAACATTATCCCCCCCCCCAAAAAAGCATTTAATTCTCATAACACCCCCAGCACATGACTTTGAAAGAGCAGTATTTCTCCACCCCTCCAGCACACTCCCACTGAATAGCTGCATTTACATGGTTTAACAGATATTCTAAGTAATAATGGTCCATTATTGTAAAAATAATTTATGTAACAATGCTAATGTAAGCGAATTCTTTCCTACTCCTCAATGTCAATTAATGGGACTAGGAAGACTCTCTATGTCCTGATCTTTATCTGGTTAGATCTCATCTTGGAATGACTTGGAGAATCAATTTATCAAACATATCAAATATCATACATCAATTAAATCAATCAATCAAAGACATAAATTAGTTGGAGAAAAACCTAGTTAGTCAAGGTAAGAAGTGCTTGGAATTACTGGTTGATATCCCATGATAAAATATATTAGGATTGGATGAAAGAGTTAGTAACATCTCTAAGTAGGTCTGTATAGATCAAAGAAGATTCTAGCAGGAGAATACCAATAACATATCTGAGAGTCAAACTCTGGAGCTGGGCCATGGAAATTAGAGGGAAACAGGGATTTAGGGGTAATGAACTTTGGGACTCTATGTGTACTGGTTGGAGAGTGCGTCACATATTTTAAGGGGGAGATTTTTTTTTTTAACAATTGTCATTATTCATCATTTAAGTAAAAAAGAAACCACTTTCTTTAAAAGCTGATTAACTGTGGGTGTCTAATTGATAATCAATGGGGAACAGACTATGTTTAATCATACTAGGGAAACACCAACCCTCAGGGTGGCCTCTTGAATCCAGAGAGGGCACAGCAGTCATTTATTATTGGGGAACCAGGAGCACCATTAAAAACTTGAGTTAAACATGCGAGAGGAAATGCTATAACAAACCACCCACAAATATTTCTACAGACAACTGATTGTGGGTGTCTAACATGCTACTGTGTCCTTTTGCATTTCCATTTGTTAGAAAGAGGTCACATGCAGAGTTTCAAATGAATGAGAAAATATGCTCATTATAAAATGCAAGGTGTTCAAAATGCCCAGGTCTTGCCAAGAAGAAACTGTTAGTCCACTCTAAACTTTTAAAAAAATATATACTTTCCGGGGCGGCTAGGTGGAGCAGTGAGTAGAGCGCCGGCCCTGGAGTCAGAAGGACCTGAGTTCGGATCCGGCCTCAGACACTTAATGCACACACAAACAAAAACCTAGCCATGTGACCTTGGGCAAGTTACTTAACCCCAATTGCCCTCCAAAAGGCAAAATATATATAGATAGATAGATAGATAGATAGATAGATAGATAGATAGATAGATAGATATAGATATAGATATAGATATATAGATATATATAGATATAGATATAGATATATACACTTTCCACCTTCCTCACAGTATAAAAGCAATCATAGCACAGACGTGAAGGTCTAAATACAGGGTAGGAAAAAAATAAAAGGAGAGAAAACTCCAATTGTGTTATTTATAGCCATTTTCTTGACAGTCACCAGACTAAGTACAATTTAAAACATTCTTTTTAAAGTCTTATTCACCTAACATGGGGAAAGCACTGTGCTACACAGAATAAGTAATAATGAATGAGTTGATGGATGCATGCAAGGATTATTGAATGTATACTTTGTATACTGCTTGTTTAAATAAGCATTTATGTACAATTATTGTGTCCAAGGAGGAGTGCTATACGCGGGAATATATTTTATAACTTCTTTAAACACATTATCTCCATTTTTCCTTTGTTTATGCTTTGCAGAGTCCAATAACATTCAAGTTTCCCTGATCATTTCTTTTTTGATAAGTAATATTTCACATATTCTCCTATAGGAGGAGAATAAGTATCGATTGAGCTAGTACATGCGAAGATTTTTTTTTGGATAAAATATGCAGAACAAAGTCTCCTAGATTTTAATTTCCCTTGCCCCCTTCAATCTAGTACTATAGATTATTAATTGGCTGTAGTCAGCTGTACTTTGAGAAGTCATTCAGACCAATTTTGGGACATTACAGAAAAGGTCTTCCTACATTAGAAAGATTCAAGCTTTGCAGAAATATTTTTATATTAACAAATGTGCTCTATTAACTGGTTTACATCATTCATTTCCCTCAGATTTTGAGTTACAATTTTCCCCATTTTCCCCTACCCAGCACCCCAGAATACCAGTCCCACAAGATATCCCCTCATCCAATCTGCTCTCTCCCATACCATTTCGACTTTACCATTAGGGTGAGGTGAGTCTCTGTGACCCAGTTCAAATTTGATAAGTTCCTTTTGATTTTTTTTCCCTGATTACCTTCTCAGGCATCTCTTCCTTCTTGTGTCTGGATGTCAAATTTTCTATCCAACTCTGCTTTTTTCCTCAAGAATGCTTGAAAGTCCTCTATTGCACTGAATGACCATATTTTCCCCTGAAACAAAATACTCAGTTTTGCTGGGCAGGTGACCCTTGGCTTCAATCCCAGCTCTTTTGCCCTCTGGAATATCATATTCCATGCCCTTTGATCCTTCAGTGTAGAAGCTGCCAGGTCCTGGGCTATTCTGATTGTGTTTCCACAATATTGAAATTGTTTCTTCCTGGATGCTTATAGTATTTTCTCCTTGATCTGGGGATTCTGGAACCTGGCCATAATATTCCTGGGCGTTTTCTTTTGGGGATCTTTTTTCAGGAGGTTATCTGTGGATTCCTTCAACCTCTATTTTGGCCTCTGGATCTAAAACATCAGGGCAATTTTCCTTGAGAATTTCTTGAAGGGTGATTTCTAGGTTATTTTTTTGATCATGGCTTTTGAGTAGTCCAATAATTTTTAAATTGTCTCTCCTGGATCTATTTTCCAGGTCAGTGCTTTTTCCCATGAGATATTTCACACTGCCTTCTATTCTTTCATTTGTTTGCATCTGTTTAACAGCATCTTGATTTCTCATAAAGTCATTAGCTTCCATTTACTCCAGTCTAACACTGAAGGAATTAATCTCCTCAGTGAGCTTTTGAGATTCTTTTTCCATCTCGAAAATTTGGCTTCTTAAGGCATTCTTCTCCTCATTGCCCTTTTGCGCCTCCTTTGCCATTTGAGTTTGTCTATTTTTTAAGGTGTTATTTTCCTCAATGAGGCTGTTGACTGTCATTTCATACTTTTCCTGCATCCTTCTCATTTCTCTTCCCAATTTTTCCTCCACTTCTCTTATCTGCTTCTTAAGGTCCTCTATGGCCTGTAACACACTCATATTTTCCTTTGGGGCTTTTGGAGCAGGATTTCTGACCCCACAGTCCTCCTTCTGTTCCATGCTTCCATCCTCTTTGCCCCCCAAATAGGAGTCTAATGTTGCATTTTTCTGTTTATTTTGTTTCCTTTGCATAGGCATGTTGCCACTTAATTATTTGATTTTTGGGCTTGTTGCCATGGTAGGACTCTGCCACCAGACAGGGGAGCTTCCATCCTGAATGTTGGGGTCTTCACAACTTCCAGTTCTGGCAAGTTGGATGCCCACCCCAGACCTTTCCCCAGATCACAATTCAGATCCAAGCAGGTTAAAGCAAGAGTGATTAACCTCCATGACTGATTGCTGGATCTCCCTACAATTCGCAGGCCAGGAGCTGATGCTGCCACTGAAGCTACAAAATGGCGAGTGTCTCCTTAGTGGCTTCTATCCCCCAGGGGAGGGAGCTGACTCGTTCCCCAAATACTTGTCCCAAAGTCCATAGGGCACTAACCTCTTTCTTTGTCCTAGGCATGTCTGTGTTGATAATTCTGGAATCACCACAGCTGCTGGTGTTCTGGGGTCCCTCCAGTGGCTGCCAGACTGGCCTCCCTGGGGCTAAAACCGCAGCTCAGGTGGACCTGGGCTCGGCTTTTGGCGTGCTGAGCTGTTGGCTCCCAGAGCGCTGTGCTGGCTCTCCCTGCAGGGCCACTGGGCTGTCCTCCACAGGCGCTCAGCTTCTCTGTGTCATTCTGTGGGTGCTTGGCCTCCAGAAGTTGTTCAGAGTTTCCTTTTACATGGTTTGGAAGAGGTCTGGTGGGAGAGCACCTTGGACATGCTGTTTCTACTCCACCATCTTCACACAAATATTTAAAGAAACAATCACTACTTCCCCAGGAATATCATTCTCAGCAAAATTGTAAATGGATGACATCTTTCCTATGTCAAGTGCAAGGTGGATAGGAAGAAAGAAAAGTCTAAGATGCTCTGTCTACATAACAGTGGGTTCACCAGGGAACACAACTTTGCTCATATGAAAAGGGAGCTTTAGAACCCTGTAGGAGTCAACACATTCATATCTCTTGGTTTGATGTTATGGGTTTGTGGAGGTTGTTTCTTTCCTTCTATCACTGGAAGGTCCATCTTAGGTGGCTTAAAAGCTGCTGAGTCTTCTGAAATTCTAGTAGCCTGAACCCAAATAAGGTCCATTGGTGATGGCTTCTGAGTACCTCTATAAGACTGGACACTGAAACCAGAGTTGGATTTCTGAAGGGTTCTTGGTCCAAAAAGTCTCCCTTTTTCAGATGAGGGTTTGTCTCTATCTCCATTTCCAGAGTCCATGCTGCTGACATCTAGGCCAGGTAAGGAAGTAGAAGATCCATGAGTAAACCAGCCTCTGGGCTTTTGCTTGGGAGAAGAATAGGGTGTGCTACTCCAAGAAGACTGGGTTGAAGCAGTCAGTCTATCTTCTTTTTTCATTTCTCCATTTTGTAACATCAATTTATGGACTGCCTCTGCCACATGGTGGTACTTGGTTTCTTCCATGGTGAGGCCTTTATGGGGAGTGTATCCCATATCTGTCAATCCTGCCTGCTGCTCAAAGCATTGAATGTTCTCTTGTGTCTGTTTTGTAATTAGAGAATTTATGATGATGTGGGGAGCTTTAGCCTTTACCACTGGGGCCTTGTTCATTTGGTCACTGGAAGCTGAGGGAGTTACAGAGAAACTATTTTCTCGTTCCTCAACCTTGGAAACCTCTTGGTACTTCTGATCTGGGATGACCGGCTTTTTCCACAGAACCTTACTGCACATGTCAGATGAAGGCAGAGTCATTGGTGTGGGATCCTCCAGGACATCATCATAACTGAATGCCCATCAATGCATTCCAATTGGCAAAGGCATCTTGCCTAGAAGCCCACCTTACGGTGATCAATAGCAGGCATATCTGGCTCTCTGGATGATGCCATGAAAGATTGTAATCCAGGTATTTCTCTAGATAAGATATCTAGAACTCTGATTCCCAAAACAAATGTCAATGGAAGTTATGCAAATAAGACAAAGATGTCAAAAGGGAACATTCTGCACCTAGTGATGAACTAGCAACAAGTCCCAAGCAGCTCTAAAGCAGAGGCTCAGCTGGGTCTCCGTGAGGGGGGGAGGGATGGAGAAAAGGGGGGGGGGAAGAGACCGTCCTCAGGCTGAACCTCTGCCATGGACAGGAAACTGAGACTAACAAGGCTCTAGGTCCCCATCACCCCCTAAGCACCGAAGCACAGGACAAACAGAGGCCATGACGCAAGTAGCGCCAAGACCCAAACGGACCTCAGAGGGGAGAAATAGAGTGCAGCCACATGTGAAAATTAAAAAAAAAAACTGAAAGTACTATGGAAATGCAAGTTATTATTTGATATTTTGACTTTCTTTTAAGATTTCTTCTTGTCTTATGACTCAGAGTTCTGTTTCTTTGATGCCATTTTTCAGGGAATCTAACACAGATAAAGTTTTCCACATTCTCTTCTGAGCTAATTTTCTCGTATATTTTTTCCCCTCAAGAACTCAAATTTCATATTTTTGTGTCTTCATTTTTTTTTCATCTCCTTGTGGAGTCCTTGCAAGACCCTACCACTCTTTTCTTAGAAGTATGAATTTTACTTACATTGAAGTACTGAGTTTTTCACTTGAGTTTGTGTTTCTGTCATCCCATAATGCTTTGTCATTGTAGTCAGAGTAGTCTTCCATTTGCTCATACCTCCAACCTACATTGAAAGACCAGACTTCATTCCCTGCCACACTCTTAGACAATTCAGGAAGACCTTCCCTATGGTCTAATGGCCACTACTAACATGTTTCAGGATAGGGTGACTAGGACTCGGACCTCATGTTGTCCACATTCCTGGCTTTCCCCCTCACTTTGCAAGGAAACCTAGGAGCTTCCTTTCACCCCCATCTTTCTCCCTGTTCAATAATCAACTAGTTGTACCTCCATCCCTGCCAAAGTCATCAGAGACTGTAGGAGAGCATTGGGAATTCAGGTACTAAGCTCCTGGACAGCTCTTTCTAGTTCCACCTTATCTCCCAAGTATGTACCACTGATGCCATCTCTTGTTTCCTCTTTTGGCTTAAACAGGCCCTTTGGAGGGCTCTGAGAATCTAAGAACTGCCTAACTCTGGCTCCCTACCTGATGATCTTCCCTTTCTTGCACTCCTGCCCCCCACCATGGATGGCTATATTCCTTATGGAGGCTCCAGGACAGGGATGAGATTCCACTGGCTTCAGGCCCTGTTTGCTGGATAAGCAAGCTGACTTTCACCCTACCTGATGATAAAAGAAGAACAAATACATTCAATATATATGGTGCCTTAGATGTATGTGATAGATTTCTAATTGTCAGGCTATATTCCCCTGATACCTTAGATTCAAAATCACCCATAAGCAAAATGATTGGAAGAAATTTAATTATTTTATGACCAGTGAAGGGGGGGAAAGAGCCAGCTGCTTTAGGAAAATTGCTCAGTGTCTGGGATGTGTTAATCATTAAATGAAGGAAAAAGGTAATTTCCCAGTGATGCTGAAATCCTTAATAGCTTAGATGAAAATCTCTGGATGAACAAGATTGACCTCCATCTGTTGTTTCAGGGGAGCAGAAAGATGAAGTAAAAAGAATAAAAAAAGTTTAATGGATGGGAGGTCAGGGAGCATTAGTCATAGGGCTCTAATGGATAGCCAGAGAACATGGCCAAAGCCAGCACAGATGGGGGCAGACTTAGATGTTCTACATGAAGACTTTCCTGAAGGCCCCAAGTGACAGGGCTCTCCCATGCCATGCCCTTCCTTTGCATTTCACTTATCCTTCTGTATGGATCTCATCTTCCTTAACAAAATGGAAGCCCCTCAAGGGCAGGGACTGCTTCACTTTCATCTTTGTGTCTCTCCTTAATGCTTAACATAGGTCCAGGTAGACTGGAGGGCCTTGATTCCTTGGCTAGGAATCAGAAAGTTTCTGAAGATTGGAAAAACATTTATAGAATAATTAGGGGGATAGGGAAAGTGACTGGACCTGCTATTTCACTAGTGAAGAGTACAACAAGGTAAGGAAATTCCCTCTACCAGCTACCAAATTTGCCTATAACAGTGCGAGGTGAGGTGACTTTCCCAAGGTCATCCAATCAGCATGTGTTCAGGCAAGACCTGAACCTAACTTTCTCCAACTCTGAGGTGGATCTTCATTTATAACAGCAATGCAGACTTAGAAAGTTAAGGAAGAGCTAAACTACTTCATAGGGGAAAAAAACCAAACTCTTATGAAAAACAAGCAAGGCAACAAATTCTTGCACACTGGACCATGTGACTCATGGGAGAACACAGCTAGCTGCCTTCAGACAAACCCTGATCAGTGACCTGGAGGAACCATTCAGCAACAGAGGCCTGGAACACTTCCTTCATTGTGTCTTCTTTCAGAATACGTATCCACTGACTGATGCCAACTACCCACCTCCTGATTGCCCTTTGGGGAACCCACATCAACACTTCAGAGAATATGAATTTCCAAGCCTTGCTACAATACAGGACAAGTCTAGTGGAACTAAAGAATAAATAAGTATATCTTGGCTTTGGGGAGGAGCTCTCCCAAAGACAATGTGGATTAATCTCCTTCCCCTGTTCATGTTTGGGCTAAGTTAATTGGCCATTGGCAGTCTTTGTCAAAAACACATTTATTGATGGAACACTCTTCATCCACTTTATTTCTTCTGTGT
Organism: Gymnobelideus leadbeateri; assembly: GCA_011680675.1. Lineage (NCBI taxonomy): Eukaryota > Metazoa > Chordata > Mammalia > Diprotodontia > Petauridae > Gymnobelideus > Gymnobelideus leadbeateri. Next base: position 304,481 of record WOXC01003962.1, read on the forward strand.
GGATGACTTTTTAAGGCTTTTGGATCTCATTTAGGAAACTTTGCTAAGATATAGGGCTTCATGAAATTAGCACAATGGTATTTGTAAAAAAAGAACATTCAAAGCATCTCGCCACCCCTAGGGTATTCCTCTTCTATTTAGATCTGTGCTGGCCATCTTCAAGGACAGTGGCAAATACCATAGGGAAGTACTCCCCTCCCTTATTTATCTGTCACTTAATCTTAACAATAAAAGGACTGTGAAAGAAAAGGAAGCCTTGGGCTTTGGGGGGTCATTTTCCCAGGGAATGCCATCAGCTAAAGAGTTCAGCCCTTCCAGCTGGGAGAGTAAGGGGTGACTATAAGTTTAACTCCTGGGTAAAAGTCCTGGTTGTTGCTTGTGAATATCTCTCTCATAATGTGACTCTATGACCCGAGCCCAGTGGCCTAGATGTGGCGGACATTCTGAACACAAATTTCTGCTAATGCCATCCTTGAGGTCATTTGAATCTCTATGGCTCCTGGGCCACTCTTCAGTGCACTTGTGATGGATTAAAACCCAGGCCTTGTTCCAGTGTAATTTATTTCTTGGATCCAAATGCAGAATTTTCTATTCATTTATGGTACCACCAAATTATTCCATATTTCAGCCCATACTCCAGCCTGGAGAGATCTTGCAATCCCAATTCTCTTATAGGCCAGGTTAACTCTATTTCTGAGTTTGGGGTCATGCACAATCTTGATAGCTTGTCCATCCTCCTTGTAGTCATGGAAGGGAGCTAAGACCTTCACTGAGTAACACTCTGTATCAAATGCTGAAGCCCTGACTATGGGAAGGAAACAAGCATGAGTAAGTACCTACTATGTGCCAGACACTGCCAACCCTATCACAGTTCTTATCTTATTCCATCCTCACCATACCCTTGGAACGTAGGTGCAATTGTTCTCCCCATTTTACTGATGAGAACACTGAGGCAGAGAGAACTTGAGACTTGCTTAGGATCATGCACCTAGTATCTGAGGCTGGATTTGAACTCAGGTCATCCCGACATCAGGGTCAGTGCTTTATCCACAGTGCCTCCAGCTGCTGCAAGGAGCAGTTCAGATCATTCAATGAAGATCACAAGTACTCTTTCCCTTACCCAGAGAGAAAGAACATGGCCACCTTCCTCACTTACCAAAACCTTAAGTCTAATTCCCATGCATTAGACTTATCCAGAGCTCTCTGATGGTGAATGTCCAGGTAGGACATATCATTTATCTGGATGTACTAAGAGGAGAGAGGGAGCACAAAAATGCAGAAAGAGGAGGCAGGGACAGGTCCACATTTGCTGAGACTACTCTTTCTTTTTTTTTTCTTTTTGGAGGGCAATTGGGGTTAAGTGACTTGCTCAAGGTCATACAGATAGTTTTTGTGTTAAGTGTCTTGAGGTCATATATGAACCCAGGTCTTCCTGACTCTGGGGCCATTCAATACTCACTGACACTACTCTTGAAGACACATCTCTAAAACTTGGAACATTCTTCAGAGG